>RDPX01000061.1:2045139-2083960 GCA_003991215.1 Morbakka virulenta | reverse complement strand
AGATAGATAAAGGGAAAGATAGATAGATAATAGATAGATGGATAGATAAAGCGATAGATAGATAGAAAGATAGATAGATAGATAGATAGATAAAGAAATAGATAGATAGATAGATAGATAGATAGAGAGAGAGAGATAGATAGATAGATAGATAGATAGATAGATAGATAGATAGATAGATAGATAGATAGATAGATAGATAGATAGATAGATAGATAGATAGATAGATAGATAGATCGATGGAAAGGATAAGTTGGAGATAAGATAGTTGAAATGAACTGACAAAAAAGGTAACACCGATCTCTTAGCGGTTAGGGGAGATAGCTGTGAAAGCCATATGGCTGCTTGTTTAAACCAAGCTCAAAATATCTTTTATTTTCAACTTGGTTTTTTCTTCAAATTTTGATACTTTTTAATATTAGTCTTAGAATTCTGATATTAATGGACTTAAGTTATTATTGGAAATATTAAGCTGCTTAAAACTCTTTACTAGGAAGAAAAATAGTAATATTTGTTTTTCACAAGTAATGCCTTAACATACGCAGACAAATATATTGAATTAAACCTGATAATATCATTGAAAGCTTTCTTCTCATTTCACATAATTTACGCGATCAATTTTTTTTCCTTCGGAAATATTGCAGGTGATAAAGAAGATAAAGTACATCTTAGTACAGCCATAGACTGCAATCAACTTTTTAAAAGTTATTACAAATTGAATATTTGATTGATTTTATAAAACCCTTTCCTCTCTAAAGAGCACTTCTACTTAGTTTCCTATGGAGATCGATTTACTAGCTTGTTCTTTCATATCCTTTCTGTTATTTGGGGACAGCCTTTAGAGTTATGAAGTGGTAAAAAAGATGCAGTCTAGGAAAGTTCTTTGATTTAGCGTTTTGCACTTTGTTGGCGACTGAAATGGTAAACAGAGTGTGATTTATCGAATTAAAGGTAGCAAGCGAACCAACTAAGATGTTGACTATAAAATTGGTAGATTAATCAGTATTATCAAGTATGAGAGAATAGACCGATGTTGTTTACCGTGTCAACTATGTTCCATTGTTTAGGCTCTTTCAATTATTTACAAGAATAAAAATTTTGTACTAACACAGATCCTCAACTTCAGCTTTTCATAGTTTACTTTCCGCCTAGTCTTTCAGATCTGGATGTTTAGTTATGCAAGAGACTAGATTTTAAGCTGATATAGAGTTCCACAGTGAGTAATTATTTGCTTGGAAGTGAGCGAGTTCCGCTTTGAAATTGAATATATAAGCATCTGTTTGAGAACCACTGTAGTTACTGAGGCACTTTGGAAAGTTGAGACTGACAAACTCTTCCACTTTGATACCGTCAAAAAAAAGGTAAGATTTCTAATAAAATTATTTTATCTATCTGATTCCATTCTTTATTATTTGTAGCATATATATATTATTATTTCCTTTTATTTTATTGTATTGCAAACATATTATCAACTGAAAAAAATATCATTTCTTGTCTGATCGACACTAACATAATGTCATTGACAGGGGGGGGGAAATGTATCTTAACCTTCAGAAAAGAAATTGAATTGAGTGTAGAATTTTTTTCAGTAGCGATTAGAAATGATAAGGAAATATTTTAACAGTCAATTTACGTGAATAGAAAATGGCTAGAAATTGTCACGTGGATAAATTTTTACTAAAACGAGTTTTAAAAAAAAGACAAAAATCTATTAATATGAGGATCTTTTTGAAATTAATGTAGCGAATAGTATTTTATTTTTTAGTATTCTGTATATTTAGTAAATTTTTATGGACAACAAAATATTTTCGCAACGGTTTGGAAAATACGTCTTATTTATTCAAAGTATTTTATAGCTAATTTTTCTAAAAGAAAATGATATCAGTTGAAATTTGATAGATAATTTTATGCTAATAAAGGTTACAGTGACATATGTTTTGAAAAATTTCTATTTTTAAGTGATCAAAATGCGATTGCTTTTAATATTTTTGTATCCTATTGCTGTAACTTTGTGATATCACCAAAATTAGGTATGGCTTGGTGCTAAAATTAGAATAGAAAAAATTGGAGGTGAAACATAGTTTTTCTGAATGGTGATAATCAAACGAATATGAATATGATTTGCTTTATATTAAAGCATTACAATAAAAAAAAATTTCGAGCTAATTAAAGACTGAATCTGATTGATAAATATAAATTATTTTTATTATTTTTCTTTTTATTGACCATTCTGTGAAATATTTCAAATTGAAAAGCTCTAGAACATTCGAAAGTTTAAACTTTCAGAAATAAGGTTCTTCCGTGGTTCGTCTATATCAAAAATTGTTGTCTCGTGCTAAAGACCTAATCACCGATATCCTTTTTCAACTTTACTGTCTTCATAAATACTACAAGAAAACAGCAGAAATCCTTATATAGTTATAGCGGCTATGTTGAACAGAAGACAAGAAATGATTGGATGCCAATAACAGAAATTCTGTCGAAGTTACTTTAAAGATTGGTGCTAAGGCAACAAGCGAACGTTAGGTATATTTTTACCTTGAAAATGAGTGTGTTTTGTTCATTGATTTGAACTAAAGACTGTGGATACAACCTTTCCTTTTGCAAGTTATTAATGTAACACTTATTTTGTAATAAAAAAAGTAAGCCTAGGATTTAATAATAAGTCTGTTTTCAGTAGAATTGATTGAAAAAGTAACACCAAAGAAGTTGATATCGGTTAGGAAGAAGAATAAGAGGAAAATAAGACTTTGACTGATGTGGTTTCGAACCCATGACTATGCTTATCAGAGCTATCTGCTCTACACACTGAGCTGTCGGTGTCACCTCGATTAAATCATGTTAGCAAACCAATCTTCCGGTTAAATTCGCCAACAAGAGTTGGAGATCATCCCATTTTTGCCTTCCAGAAATTCTGACAGGTTAATGTGCTCATGCAGCATGTAATTTTAAGATGAATATTTAACTATCCTTTTCACAGGCAAGCTGGTGAAATTTTTAATCTAACGTGCAAGAAACTTCACTTTTGTAACCTGATTTTACAAGGGGGTCTTTGATGGGATCGGAAACTTTTAGTTTGCTATCTTTAAATTCATATGTTAACTCTTCGTAATAACGATTACTTCGTTTTTGCAAACAGCACCTGGCTCTCTCTTTTATTTTTTAAGGTTGAATAAAGGACACATGTTTCAGGGCTCGCTTCTTAATTTATTGAGACAAATAAAATGTTCATAGGATTATTTGAATAGGTCATATTAAACAGAGTGAAGAAAAATACAGGTTATTTTCCTTACATAAGAACAAAGCAAATCCTATTCGAACGTGCTACCAGCAGACGAGAGAGGCCTCCACCTCTATCATTAGACATCTTCTCTAATTTCGGCAAACAAGTCGAGTCTCTTTTCACTACACAAATATCTAATTTCATCAAATCAGGAGGGTGGGCAAGAAAAAATTTGGAAATAGTACTGAAAGACAGGATTTCAAGTTTAAAGGGGATTAATTAGTTATAATTGCTTAATTTGCGAAAATTCTATAGGTAAGTTAAAGTATAAATAAACTTTACAAAATTTATATGTATATATAAGAGATATTTTGGTGATTGTTTGGTTGCATAAAAAGCAACAATTTTCATGTAAAAAGCTTTATCATACAAATCTTAACGTCCCATTATTTTCTAGTTTACAATCTAATAAAGTAATTGGTAACTCAAGTAAAAAACCATCTGTAACTTGGTGTTTTACCTTTGTCGCCATAGAGTAGTCACACTGCTACATACTGCACCCAACAGGGCTGGATTTCTAATTTTTCTCTTTAAAAACAGTCACAAAAACAATATTGCAATTAGGTTCAGCCCTTCTCCTTATCCTTGATGGTGTCCCATTATACTCTAAAGTGGCACTGTCTAAGTGGACCACTATTAGTCATATACATAACATATAATGCTTGACTGTTAGATATTCTAGATTATCCCAATATCTTACTCCAAACACTGTGAATTAAAACGCCAACATTAGTAGGCACCAGATGACAACACTAGCAGTTTAAAAGCATGAACTTAATGCCGTAGTTGCCTACAGCTGAAAAAGGTCTAACTGATTAAGTAACATGATAAAGAAATGAACATTAAACAGGTATAAGAGGGTGATTTCAATTATTAAACAGTATGAGGCATAGGTCACTTTACGACTGTCAACTAATATAAATACTTGATAACTATGAGCACTTTGTACCAGTGAAATTCCAAAAACAGAAAATCATTGAACTAGTGTACGTAANACTAGCAGTTTAAAAGCATGAACTTAATGCCGTAGTTGCCTACAGCTGAAAAAGGTCTAACTGATTAAGTAACATGATAAAGAAATGAACATTAAACAGGTATAAGAGGGTGATTTCAATTATTAAACAATATGAGGCATAGGTCACTTTACGACTGTCAACTAATATAAATACTTGATAACTATGAGCACTTTGTACCAGTGAAATTCCAAAAACAGAAAATCATTGAACTAGTGTACGTAATGTTCTCTTTGATTTTGTTTGCAATCAGTTTTTCTCAACCATTTTTGGGATCTTTTACAGTCGAAAAAATGTGGTGATATCTCTAAATTGTAATATAATATTTTTTTGGTACATGAAGAGAAAAGCGTTTGCAGATAGAAAGATAGATAGATAGATAGATAGATAGATAGATAGATAGATAGATAGATAGATAGATAGATAGATAGATAGATAGATAGATAGATTAATTGATTGATAGATAGATAGGTACGTAGATGGGTAGGTAGGTATGTAGGTAGGTGGATAGATAGGTGGATAGATAGATGGATAGATGGACAGACAGATAGATGGATAGATAGATAGATAGATAAATAGATAGATAGATAGATAGATAGATAGATAGATAGATAGATAGATAGATAGATAGATAGATAGATAGATAGATAGATAGATAGATAGATAGATAGATGGATCTGGTTATCGCATTAGATAAAAAGAGACACAGTTTTATTTTAGTATATAAGCTCACTGATAAACTTTATGTCGTGTAGAACCGTCATTTTGTAAAATGACTTTTAACCAATGCTACTTATACCATAGACAAATTGTCCTAAATAGAGACCTACGCTTCTCTGATTTATCAATGTTAACCTTACCCTCTAGAAATAGTCTCGCAATACATTATTTTGTAAAGGGAATACCAGATTAATTATAACCAAGATAATTTTTTGAATTTCTTTGTTTTATTTAGACATATACATTCTTTAACATAAATAAAGATGAAGTAACTAAGTCACTGTGTTTTTGTGTTTGTAGAAATGAACCCCAAAATATTAAAAACTAAATTCCCACAAAAGCAAAATTGTTTTCTAAGAGCATCACTTTATCCAAAGTGACTTTAAACCATTTTTATCCAAAATATTACATCATTGTTAGATTCTTTTTACCCTTTTTATTTATCTTTTTATTCCTCTTGTAATATTGTCTTTGCAAACATTAACAAACCCAATAGTTTGCCACCTCTAAAGATAAAACAAATTGGGTCCCTTTTTTCTAATGTCGTGGTATGACGCGAATCAGGGGCCTCTCCTATATGTTATGATTTACCAAGCGGCTACCAATGCACCGAGATTTTAAAACTTGATAATTAAATGTTAATATAAGCAACCAATTAATAAATTTTCAACTAGCCTTTTGAATATTTGATTTTATGAAATAAATCTTGTTCATTGGGTATTTTGTGTCATTGTGCACTTTTATTATAAACAATACTTAACTTTTGAGATAAAATTAAAGCACTTGCAGAAACAAATTAAGTGTTATCTAATCGAAGAAATAATACCCTGTGAGATTTGAAGTCATGCCAGGGAGCTCACAACCTGGTATAGCGCTTCAAAACACTTACAAAGGACGTTATATTATATTATATTATATTATACGATTACATGATTTTCTGTTGTGTTTTGTTTACAATGACTACATGGATTTCTGTTGGATGGTGCTAACAAACCACTTTTTATTATGTATAATGTATACTTATATAAATATTTTTTCTTCCCATTTAGACAATATGCAGCTTTCCATTGCCAGATTTGGCTTTTTCTTCTTGCTCTGCAAGCTTATGATCATCGCCTTAACTAATGCTGACGCCGACATGGACAAAGCTTCATTTTCCATCTCAAATAAGGGAGAAGAATCTAAAAATAATATAGAGCGTGAAGATGCTATATTAAAAGCTCTAGAAAAAGGCATATTTACAAGACGTAATTTCGCTTCACGACCTCCCGGTATTTGGGGTAGATCTAAAGGAAATGTCCAAGCTGATGAAAATGATTACATGATCAAACCACAATCTCCTGCTGAAAGGAGAGCACTTCGAGATTCTATTCATCACTTATTGCAAGCTAAGGAAGCATTACATGGTCTAGCCAAACGAATAGCACAACCTCCAGGAGTTTGGGGAAAGAGAACAATTTCACAACCACCAGGAGTCTGGGGAAAGCGCGTTGTCCGAACTCAACCACCTGGTGTCTGGGGAAAACGTTCCGCTAAAACACAACCGCCTGGTGTTTGGGGAAAGAGGAATACTGACATTATGGAGCAAGATTATGAACTCCAAGATGACGAAGATGAAGACAGCATCAACATGCGTTCAGTAAGACAGCCACCAGGAGTTTGGGGCAAACGAAGCACCGTGTTGTCTGACACTGATGAGTAATAAGAAATATGAATTGAGATAGTTTAGAAATAAATGACATTTTTATTGTACAAATAGACAAAGTTCCATGTTGGGATTCCCTATCTGTAAAAATCAAAACAAACTTGAGGTCTGCTATAAACTCTATTCTTCGCTAATATTTATCTGTAACACACAAGGTTATGGTGCACTGCATTAAGGGATAGAATCCACAAACCGAATTATTTGTTATGAGTTGTAGATCATTACTTTTGTTAGATCATTCTCATTTGTGATGGTCTGTATTATGAAGTGACGTGCCTATCTTTTACTCGTGCTGCTTTTCTCTTTTTGTTCTGTTGTTTCGAAATTTGAAACGAAAGCAAAGCTGATTTTATTTGAAGAGATTCCTACAGTCACCACATAGAACAACTATAACTAAAAAAGAAATTGGGGTAGGAAGAAAGTAAAAAAGTCAACTGATTTGGAAGTGGAGATAAAAGAAAAGTTTCACGAGAAAATAAATACCTCCTTTTTAAGCAACAACACACTTTAGGAAGATTTCGCAACATTTTATATAAATTGGGTTGCTCAGCTTGAGATTTACCGAAGGTTGAAGACAAGAAAAAAAATATAACTACTTCAGTTCAACTGATGTTCACCTTAACATTGAAAAGAAATCGATTATTAGCAAAAAAATGAGCTTCAAAGGTAAACAAATTAAGAACAACAGCCTGTTTACATAAAATGACAACTTGGATAATTACCAAAGGGTTTACATCGGTTTAGTTTCTAAAACCCTGGTAATGTTGTACTCTGAAAAAAAATTTTGATCTCAAGGAATTAAAAATTTTCTATTTGGTACAGAAGCTTTCCATTGAGAAAAAGACCCTGTGATGTGTAATTTTTGTTTCTAATTTTAATGTAAAATTAATGTCTTAAACATGGAGAAAAAAAGAGAACAAATTAAGAAGAACTAAATCTAGAAGAACTTCTCAATGGTTTTGAGTATATTTAACAGCCAACTCAGAGAACATAGTGACTTTTCTTAGATCCAACTTTTGTTTTTATCATTGACACATCTTCGTGTTCAATCTGTGCTTTCTCATTCTATCAGTAACCTGATTTGTACCAGCGAAAAACCTTTAGACATTATTTTCGTCACATTTGTATTTGTTTTTACTCTTAGCCAGAGCGCTAATGACAGCTTATATTTTCCAGGAGGTAACAAAGTGACAAGAGTAGGTTAATTAAAGATATGGAAAGAAGTTGACACTTACCAGAGTCTTTAAAAGAACGTAGATCAAACTTATCCGGAAAGTAAATAGATTATATATTTTTTGTTGATTTTGTGAGCAAAGAATTTAAATCTTGACAAGTCAACGATACCTAATTTAAGAATCAGGAATACTATAATTTGTGGATCGGAAGTCAAAAAAATTGCATAAGTTGAAATATAAAATTTCTTCAGCCTTAACTTTTAGCTGATAAAAAAAACAATTATATTATCTTAATTAATAATGCTGATTTGGTGCAGCCTTATATTTCATATATTTGGAACACATGGATTTTAAATTACAACACTCATGGATAAAATCAGTATTCATTTAAATAACATGAATGCTACTTGTAGACTCTGGTGACTAATGCTCTTAACTATACACAAGTGAATTGCTTGTTCATACTGCGCTAGCACAAGGTCAGCGCGATCGTTTGCACAAAGCATTTTTTCTTCGTTGTACCTGGTTCTATGAACATATGCAAGTTCTTGTCGGATCTAAAAACAGTTTTACAAAAATGGTTTCAGCAAAGGAAAATATATTGATTTTAAATGCATATTCTTCCCTACCAGCTACTGAAACTATTACAAGGAAACAAGAAAGAGTTTTATAGTTTTGTTGGTTTTTAGGAATCGATTGCAGAATGCCAAGAGAAGTAGTCTATTTGTGATTCAAAGGTGTTATTGAAAACCTCGTTTGGTATTAGAAAGGTATATATGCAAATGCGTGAACCTCTAAAAAGAACAGCGTTTGGGGATACAAAGACGTTTGATCAAGGTAGAGTTATATCAGGAATCGTCACAAAACCCACCACTCTTTATGTTTATTCCAAACATTTTAAGTAAAACCTTTGCTCTCAGAGTTATTGTACTCAGATGGTCTAGTTGTAATTGTAGAATATAAGGGTGAGTTGCAAGAATGATTGTTGGAATGGCAGCGGCAACCTATGATCAACTGTTGTGAAGTCAAAACATAGAAAACGGAGGTGATGTAGAATGAAGGAGAAGACAAAAGAGTTTTTAAGGTCAAGGGTTTTTTAAACAGACAAAACGTTTGAGTTTTTGAACTTAACCTACCTGTGTCCAAAGTGGCAAAAAAGCCCAAAAACGGTGGCAAAAAAGCCCCCCAATTTTTTTTTTTGTAAAATAGCAAAAATGCTAAGCTCCCCGAAAACGGGGAGAAAGGCACAATAAAATACAAAAATGCCATTATTGCAAGTTTTGTTTGTGAAGATCTTCAATGCAGTTGTGTGGTTGATTTATCATCACATTCTGGTTTTGAAGAGTTTTAATATTACATTGTAAACAGTGCAAGGTGTCGAGCCTTTGTAAATCATATTATGTGTTTTCATTTTCTGAAATCAGTGCTGAAGTCATTGCTATTCAAAGTGAAAATTTATTGTGCAATGACTATTTACTTTGCGTCTCAAAGACCACGTGTGCAAGATGATTGAACGGAGAGAACTCAAACAACCAACACGTCACTTTCAAACAGCAGAAGATCATTTTCGTTTAGGTGTATTATGTAAATAAGCGTTTTTCTTTGTAATGATAAAAGGATTCAAATATGACAACTAAAAGTAAACTAAATGAATATCAGCTATACTGGAAAAATTCATCTAACTATAAGTTTTCTGTGGAAATACAGAAAGTCGTATAAATTATATGAAATGTCACAAGAGCATCATAGTCTTTTCTATCATGAAGAGGAATGATCTGTCCGAGACTGCTGCATTTAACGCAGTAGCGTGCGGTGTTTTTTCTACAAACCCGGCAGTGGCGCTGCGTTTCTCTTGATGCAGCATAATGGTGTTCACCATCAAAACGCACATCATCTGCAACAACCCTGTGTAACCCACGTGGCGGTGCGAAGATAGCATTTTGGATCTGTTGACTTCTTGTGGCATGTTTTGCAAGATACACTTGTACTGCCACGCGTCGGAAGGCTGAGTGGTCCAGTCACATGGCTGCAGATTGTGCGTAGAGGCGTTAGGCATTATGAACGGTCACGTCCAGCAAGAAGATAAATAAATTCCACCACCACTTCTTACACGAAATGGTGATCCGATACTCACTGATGTTGTGATCTATTTGATCAACTCCTCCCATGAATCGATTATATTGCTGGATCATTTGAAGCTGAGGAACTTGGACACGGGCAGACTGAGGACTCGACCATCGTGATGTCTCGCATCTTGGTTCCACTGCAAAAGAACTTGAACCAACTGTCACGACAGTTCTTCCGGTCGGCAATGAGGGGCCTGCTGGATGCAGTTAGATCCTCAATAAGCTTCAAAGATGTGAAAAAAAATTGTCAGCGAATATGTGGTTTCTGCAAATGGTAAAGTCTACTACAATGAGTGCATGCCAATAAACTTGGTGATTGGAGCTTCCTGGTTAACTCGAGAATAATTTTTTACTCTTTAGTGCCTAGCTCCTCATTTTCGGGGAGGTAGAAAAGCCCTCGAAATTGAGTGTTCAAAATGGTACAAAGCTCCAAATGATGAGTTATTATATCTTTTTATATTATGATATCAGTCAAAATGGGACCCAAGGATACTCCAAGCCAAATTTCATATTTTTGTTCGTAAATTGTATAATAAAATATAAATGAGGTTTTCAGTAGGCTTCAAGCAGAAGTTTTTAAATATGCCTATTAAAGAGACTCTCATTGTATAATCAGTATCAGATGATGTTGATAGTCCTTTGAAGGGGGACGTTTGAGAATAGCAAAACTACACCTAGAGAAACAAACATACAATTATCATTCATCAAAAGTTTCTTTGGGAGTATTCCTCATACAATTTGCTGGGGAAAATCTGTCATTCAATGAACATTCGTTTTGAGATAAAGGACTTAATGTTCTAAGGTTAATGTTAATGTTAAAGGCTCGTCATGTGCTTTCCAACGTTGAAATGCGTTGACCCAAATTATTTGACTTTTAGTAGTGTTGAACTGCTTATAAACTTTGGAAAGGTCAAGCTCCCTTGCTGTCTTACCGTTCTTCAGTTTGATTTCTTTGAACGTTTCTTTAGTGAGTTCGTTAGAGTTATACAGCTTTCGCAAACACAATTTTGAAAAGTGCGGTTGTGCAATGGTTGGATCTTGACCAATTCTCTGGAACTTTGATCCGCCAGAAAATTGCTTTTGAAACAAGTTAGTGTATGCTTGCTGATCTATCACTACAACACCATTTTCTCACTCAGCTTTTTATAACACTACCATTTATTATCTCAATTTTCTTCTCTCTTTAAAGACAGCTCGTAAAAACTTTTTCGCATGCTGGATTTTATGGCAATTGCCTTGTAGTGTTAAGTCAAACATAAAATGAAAAATGTTTACAAATGTTTAAAAAAAAAGAAAGTCCTAGAAAGTCAATAAATTACAATTTAAAGTTAATTTACAAACTTTTGTTTAAATTAATACTAAAAAGCATGTTCCATAAAAATATTACAATTTGAATTAAAATAAAAATAATGACAAATCACCCCTAATTGAAGTGGCAGGGATAACATTACAAGACCATAGTTAAGTCTATTATTTAAAACTTTGAAGTCATTGCCATTTAAAATTCATAATAATACATTCCGTAAAACACTGTCAGGATTATTTTAGTAACCTTCATCCTACCATCATTGATACCAGCCTTTGACGCAAGAAGAAGATTATCATATGTTTTATTTTCCCGAGATCTTACTTCAGTGGTATATTTGGAGATTACAAAGTATATGCTATGTATGATGCACTTAAACGTCATCCATGTGACATAGTGTTCCAGGAGCTTTCTTGATAAAAGAATTGGTTTCATTACATCTATTAAACGGTCGTGTTTATTGCAGAATCTTTTGAATAAGAGAGGAAGAGAAAGTATGGAGCGAGTATATTTTTTGCTGTGGTTTACATGCTTTAGGTTAATAAAATGAAGTAAAATACTTATATCATAACATCTGGTCAGGATTCTTAACCAAGTTTGCACTTCTCTATTACTTCTTTGGCATTTCAAAATGAATAAGATAAAATCCATCTCCATATCTGCTATATACCTATGAATAAGATACATTACTATTTCACAGAAGAAAAAAGCAGGCAACTGTTGTTCTCTGTCAATTGCTTTTTAATCAAGTCATCTTCTCTTCCTTTAAGTGAAGCTGAGCGTGTACAGTGATGTTAACATAGAAAACTGTTTATGGCGATTGGCAAGGAGCAAAGATTAAAAACCGGTTTTCATTAGGTCACTAATGGGAATTCCCTCTGTTTCTGTGGCAAAGTCCAAGTGAGAATATGTAGTCACTGTACAGAAATCCACGTTTAAATAGGTACATTGACATAAAGGCAGACAGACGGACAGAAAAACAGACTCGCGCGCACACATACGCACGCACAAAAACACACACCTAAATACTGACATAGATTAAAAGCAGGGCATTACAACTGAGCAAGAAAAAAACACAAATAGACCCACGCATTCCATTTACTTTATTTATAGACAAAGTCAAAAGTACTGTTTGACAGAATAGATTAAAATTTATTGAAAGTCCAGACAGATGTCCCTGGAGACAGAAAAAGAGACAAACAGAATTACAAGCAATGATTAGTTGACCCTGGCAGATAAAAAGTAAGATAATTGAATATTCAAAGAAAAAACAATAGAAAATAAAACGTTTCTTCCTGTATCCATAGTAACTTAAAATATTGTTGTGGTTTGGTTTCTAGTGAAGAAAATATATTTTTTCAATTTGTAAAGGTGCTTGTAATGGCAATTGCTTGTTTACTGCCAGTTTCATTGTTTTTATTGGAAATCAATTATCAGTAGACTGTTTTGTGTCTAGACATCAAAAGAGCGATAAATGAATTCAAAACACTATGCAAGGTCTGAGCATGGAATTGATGACGACGTCTCTGCAATTTACAAAAAATGTTTGCATATTTCCCTATCTTTCTTACTTTGCCCTCTACTATTGCCCACCTGACCTATCGTACTACAATAATTTGTTGAGACCAGCTCAGCAAATACGCAATTGATGCAACAACCAATTCCAAGCAAGGATAGTAGTAACGATAAGGTCAATGTTTTCCAGTGGTCATCAGTGCAAAGTGATTATTAATTTCCCATTTCAATCCTAGAGAAGAAAAAACATTATTTTCCCCTGCTCCTCAACCATATGGGAAAAATGTCATTAGAACTGGCTGCTGTAGTTAAAGGAAATTACCAGAAGTTGCTTCCTTACCTTAGACCTTAGGTCCTCCCATCCTGAGCAGGATATAGGGCAGCGAGACTTCTCCATCGTCTACGGTCGTCAGCCACAGCTTGAGCGGTTCTGAGTGACAGCCCTCGTGCATTCAAGTCGCCCCTGAAAGTAGTCCTCACAGGTCTGCCACGCCTTCTGTTTCCTTCCTTTGGTCTCCATTCAATTGCTTGTTTTGCAAATCTTTTGGGTGGTAATCTTAAGACATGTCCTGCTAGCTTCCATCGTCTCTTTTCTACAATCTTGTGCAACGGTTCTTGTTCTGTTCTTCTATATATCTCCTCATTGATGATCATATTCCTCCATGTGACACCTAGGATTCTCCTCAGATTCCGCGTGTTGAACGAATCTAACTTTCTCTCTAGCTTCTTAGTTGTTTTCCATGTTTCACTAGCGTATAATGCTGTAGAGACAACTATGGCCATGTATAGTTTGATCTTTGTTTTCATGTTGGTTTGTCGTGATTTCCAGATATGGCTCATTGTTCTGAAGTTACTTCAGGTGTCACTAAATGACCCAGACCAAATGTATAAACTAAAACAGTGAAAAAAGAAGGATTATTACATGTTCCTGTCTCGAGTAAATGTCTTGACTTGAAAGCAAGGAAGACAAAAAACAGTGAAAAAAGAAGGATGATTACATGTTCCTGTCTCGAGTAAATGTCTTGACTTGAAAGCAAGGAAGACAAAAAACAGTGAAAAAAGAAGGGTGATTGCATATTCCTGTCTCGAGTAAATGTCTTGACTTGAAAGCAAGGAAGACAAAAAACAGTGAAAAAAGGATGATTACATATTCCTGTCTCGAGTAAATGTCTTGATTTGAAAGCAAGGAAGACAAGCACAGGTAAAATAAAAGAAGCTGAAGCTGCTCATATTCTCCTAAAATCATGCGAGGTGGATTTCGTTTCTTCGTCAAGTGCTCCTTCCCAACATCCCAAGCCTTAGGTAATTAGATAAGGCCCTGAGAGTAAGCAAGCACACGTTGATTTTTATTTGTGAAATGAAACCATTTAACAACTTAAAACATTTAATTTGTCACTGGGTTTCTTGGCCATTACATATGTGAGTCGGTTGTAACTATTTCTGAGGCAATTTCAAACAAAGCGAATTAGTTTCAAAATCTACCCTGCATTCATAAAACCACAACGGAAAGAACGTACCTTCCTAGAAGCAGACACCAATAAAATGAATATAAGAATATAAGAAAAGACTTAGAGGAAATAAAAAGCCAAGCAGGCTAATTAATGAGAATTTCTCAAAAGCATAGGCAAACCTAGCAGGGTTGACATTGCAATGATAATCTATGGACATTGGAGGGAGACAAAGACTTGGCCTTCTATTGAAAGACATCAGCTGCGTTTTTGCTGAAAGAAACCAGCCACTTCCTTCCCTATTCTTTGACAACCTGAAGTTCGGACTCCCAATTTGTCCTTCCTTTAAACTTGTTCCTACTGAGTTGCATTGTAGCCATTGTCAGAATACAAGGTTGTTTTATCAGCATAGATGTTGAAGAACTGAAGTACGTTACCAGCGGGAGGTCCAAGAAGGCACCCTCCACGTGGTGACGCCTAGATGCTGACAAGTCCGGTTTTCCTGACTGGTTGGTAACGAATAGCCTTCGTTTCAAGCTGTTCTTCCGTATCATGGAAGAAATCGATCTCGTCGTTCATGTGATTTCGAATCTGGTTCGTCGTCGATTTGGAGAATTTTTTTGGAACTTGTGCCGCTCCCGGTGGTAAGTGAAAGTTTTTTGTTTCTGTTTTCTTTCCAAACCGATCTGCCTCACTTCGTTTCGTGAAGGCCGGATCGAGCTCACCGGGGTAGCCTTCCAATCTGCCTCCAGCAGCTTACACACACACACACACGTTACCAGCAAGATGATTAAGGTAAGAAAGGAAAAGAGATTAGGACCATGAGGAAATCCAGCATTATTTGAATAGTCTTCATATGTAATTACATTCAATTTGGCATACAATTTACTACCTGTGAGTAATGACTACAGGATACGAAAGACCCTTTGACAAATAACGTAACCAGAACGTTTATGAAACAAGCCAGAGTAACAAATTTTATCAACTGTCTTGAAAATATTCATAGCTGAAGCACATCTTTTACCAGTGGAACGAGGTCCTCTAAATCAGTACTGAACATTAACAAACAGAGTAAGGATCTGCAAGAATTCTATCAGTGCATTGTTTATAAGTCGTAATTAAAAAAGATGCAGGTGATTATTAATCTTTTCGGGCATAATAGTTATAAAACGTGACATAAGTTTAATTCTGTTGCAGAATAAGAGATTCTGTCTGACCTTCAGATAGAAAATAGGGTCATTTTCCAATATTTTCACGTCATTTTCCATGATTTACAAGGAAATCATATAAGATTAAATAAGAAAATGACTGAATAAAAGTCTAATTCATTTACTTTGGTTTCTTTTAAGAAGATGTATACACAAAAGCTTCCTTTGGAGAAGTTTTTTAACTGAACTTAATCCCATTTCGTTTTGATCTCAGGTTTTTTAAGCATCTACAACGAAAGTTCTAAGTACCGAAACTCCTAAGTTTTTTGCGTATTGCAAATCTTGTAATTAGTTCCCAAGACTTTAGATTACACAACTGTAATTGACTGTTTTGATCTCATTCCCATGCGATATCAATACGTCAGGACAGAATTTATAAAGTACTTTATCATGTCTACTAGTTCCATTTGTCTACTAAGACACCTGCAGTTCTACCACTCATCACAGCAGTTCAAGCATATATCTGTAGGATCAACTTTTCGGTTATATCATCTGCTTCAGGTTTATTGAAGATCATTTGGCTCAACCTTTCAGCAGTCGTGTCCCTGGTTGTAAAAATGCATGAAATCCTTAAACAATTTAGTCGTTGTTTGTAAACCCAGGAAACAAAACAAACTGCATGACGCAAAAAATATCCCAAGGGTCATCGGCTTCAATAGAGACGAATGAAGTTGTTTGTACATCTACATGCAGCTTCTCGTTATATACATCAAACATACAGCCTATTAATTCATTTTACGTTTCATGGTTTGTGTCTTTAAAAACTAAAATTCTAAGGATGGTTAGCAACTTGGCTATCTAATCTTGAAATCAACCTGACAAACCTTAAAAACATAAATTGTTTGAATGCATAGTTACTTCCATCGTGCGAAGTTGGAGCTCAACACACCCACAGAATTTGATTCAATTATTTTATTTAAAATATGGCGATTTCAATTCACTTCTTTCATATGTCACCGGACTGACAAAAGATGACCTTTATTTACAAAGAAGGCCTACCGGTATGTCTAATTGTAAAACGCTCTCTGAACGATAAAGGCCTATTCGGTAATGTCTTTTTAGTTCGTTTTGCTAAATCTACTCATTTTCAGTTAAATGATGCCAATTATTTAGATAATGCAGAATATTTAGATGTTGCAAAAAATAACCATTTAAATCTTCAGAACATCCAAGATTATCTTTACAAAGATAGTAACAGAACTGTTTGACAAACATATATCTAATGCGCATAGATCTTTAATTTAGAGATGAAAGATCACTCAAAATGAAAATAATAAATATCCGCGGTAAAATGATGGCTGAAACGAGGATTTTGATCTTTGAGACGAAAAAAGGGAATTAATGTAAAACTAATATTCGTTGTCTGTAAATGGGTCAAGTTCCTGAATGAATCTCCTTGAAATGACTCTATCTCATACAAAGCAACTCGGGCAGAACGAGCGTTTTCTGCTGTCAAAGAATCCCACTTTTAGCATGGAACATATTAGATTTGGATACTTTTATTGGTGATGTGACAAAGGCTAGTACCTTCAATGGTTATACCAATCCCTGTCACAAAATAAAGTGTCCATGGCATCCAAGTATTCTGACACTTGTGGTTGTGAGACACTTTCTCCCGGATTCCCCCTCAGACCCCTTGATCTTCTTTACTTCTTGAGCCCCCATTCTATCTTCCTCACATACCACTCCTGTCTAGAGAGAGATGGTAAAACGACCTGAAATGGTCTATTTTTTGGTTGAAGTCGAGGAAGGCTTACTTCATATGGAAATCAAATGAAGGAATAAAACCAATCAGTTTTAAACATGTTCATTTGCTGGTACTCACCTTTAGATTAACCAAAAAATATGCAAAGGGCGAGGGCGAATTCATTCTGGTTCCCGATTTATCTTATAAATCGCAGCAAAATGGGCTATTTGTATTTTGAGACATCTTATACTCCTGGATTAGAAAGGCAGTGGATTAAACGACGTAAAACTGGGTAAAAATTGGCTCTTGACTTGGAAGACATATTCTGGTGGAAACGCTGAGTCACAGAGCACTAGTAAAACGTTGAAAATGTAGTTTGCCAAAAGATCAAAATTCTAACCCAGCCAACAACGAAACAGCTGGTATTAAAGTGCGTATATAGCATTTGGGGCAAACAGAATACCAAACTCATATTATCAACAAGTGCAATAAAATGAGAGAAGTTTACTGTATAAGTAGGTGAAATTACAGTATCAACAAAGGCGACAGAGTATTCTGGAATGCTAAATATTTATCTTGCCGAAATATTAAAACCCTGAATACAAAAAAAGTATCCATGACCTTCACTGCCAACGTCTGACAGAATCGAATTTTATTGTAAGTAAATATCTTTCACAAAATACTGTTAGCCAGTGCGAAACTTTTTAGTTGGGATGTTGGAGATTCATTTTCCTAGAAATTCCAAAACTCAATCCAGAAACCAGCTACATATTTATTAAATCTATAGTGGAGATGTCAAATAGGGAGATAATATTCATCACAATTGTAGCAAAAAACAAAAAAACAAACGACAAAAAATTACACAAAAAACTGAAACATCAAATCTTTTTTAGAAATACAGGATATAAGTTAAGATGTCAAAGAAGATTTACAAGTTTTATATTATTACTAAAACTAAAAAGTGGCACCAAAATGTTATAAACTCAAGTCTAAAAGGTTACAGGCCCATTTCACGCAAGGTTTATATACAAAATGTTATCACCAAATTCTTGGGTTTTCTGTCCTTTATATACCAAAAAACAATATACACAATCCCACGGAAGGCGGTTATATATTAAAGAACAAGCCTGATGCCCCTACAAAAACAAGTGCTGTGTACAGATGCATGTGCGTGTCCAGGAAATCATTAAAATCACTGTTTCCGATGTTCTCAGTCACCAATGCCGATCGACAGACCCCAGCGGGTTTACAATCAGATAAATGGTCAAGTAATGTTCCGCTTGGGGCGCACCATAGTTTTTCATCTCTCGTAAACTGTTGCTAGCAACAGGTAATGCGGTTTCCGCTATTTTAGTAGTTACATAACACCTAGATAGTTTCAGGCATTTTCCGGACCCACATTCCCTATTGGTATTGATTCGTTATCAAAAACGATTGAAATCATGTTATAAAGTCTCGCCAAGTCTTGGCTCTGTTATACTTGATGCACAAACCTTCATGAGTCAGTTAACCAAAGCTAGAGCCATCCACCTTGTCAATAACGACAAAGAGCTCTTTTGATTTCAGTTTCTCAAGTCCGAATTTAGATTCCGACAAACCAATACATCCCGAGAAACTAGCTCTTTTTAGCGTGTTTCGACAAATGGATTTTTCACTGGTTAGTAAAGCAATCCCGTCTTCGGATACTCGTACACAATAGCTTATATCTAAGCACTGCAAGCAGGGCAAATAAGAACTGATGTATGTTAAAGATTCGTTAGTAATATCAGCGCCAGCTAATCGTAAGTCTTTCAGAAACCGCATTCTCCCTTTCGGTGTCCCATCAACCATCAAGTCCTTCGAAGGTGTCAAAAGATTTTTCATATGTTCGTCTTTCAGTCCAATGCACCATGACAAATTCAAACATGTTAATGGTGGACACATCGAAAGTCCCAATACATTAACAGCTGCAACAGTATTACCTTCAATGTTCAATTCAAATAATCGAGGTATACGTTCTAAAAGCCATTTAAGTTGTTTGAAATTGATATTTGTGTTGCCTAGGTTCAATGAAAAAGGTTGTCTTCGTACTATGCCCTCCATAATAATTGTTGTAATTTTTCGCTCTGAAACATCAATTTTTCTCCAAAAGTCTCCATTAATTATCCATCGATTCCACGAGCGACAAACCGACATACAAACGCACAGTTCATTTTGAGACAGAAACTGAAATACTTTTAACCACAGATCTTCACCTAAGAGAGGTTTCTCGTCTTCCTCGTCCGATATTTTGTTTGAGCATGGCTGCAATGGAGCTGGCCTAACAACAAGTGGGGGTATTTTGACAACCAGTTTAGGTAATTTCGGAATACCATCCTTAAACAGTTTTTTGATCTTCTGTTTGCATTCATCTTCAGTAAGTTTGTTTGATGAAATTTCTTCGTCCTCCTTATTTATATTATCCTCGGTATTTTCTGTTGTTTTTCTCTTGTTTTTTCTCTCCTCTTCAACATCCCTTTTAACTATGTCTGCAGAGGATGCTGTTGAAGCATGTGTAGAATCGGTCTTCAAAAAAAGAAAAAGAAAAGAAGTGTTAAGTATAAAAACAGGTAACATTTTACGCAGTGCCAGCTAATACACTCAAAACATGCAAAAAGGAACGTAATTGAAATATTTTTTAAAGACAAGTTAATGCAGTCTAAAATGAAAAATAACAAATGCTTAACTTCAAAGAACATTTTTTACAACATAAGGCAGTGGAGTCTAAACCCACAAAATAGTGGTTAGATAAAAGAAAGAAAACGTAATCTTTACTCTCAAAGTTGATGTGTAGATACATCCTTGGCTTCAAAAGGTAAAAGTCCAGTGACTGATTCTACGACAACAATCTTGAAATAAATCAAATGCAGATGAGATGAGCAAACTGGCTATTTATGAATCCTTACATCGTCAAAATCATTCTCATCAGAGGTCAAAGCCACATAACAACGACAGCTAAAAAAAAGGAAAACCAGTGGTGGATAAATATGATAGTGCAGATCCAAAGGGCGTTTGATACGAAGAACTCGAAGGTTTGTGCGGCAAGTATTTGGTCCTCCTCCTTCTTCAATATCTTCTTTGATGTCGAAAGATAGTTCTACTGTGATTAAGGACGCAGAGAAAATTTGAAAAAAATTTGGCAGGTACACTTTACTTATGTGCTCCAAAATCTCTCAACTGTGGATGTTGATGTTATTCATAGCCTACCGCAATGTGATTTCAATCTCAGAATGGATTGTTTGCATGGTCTGGATGAGGTGCAATCAGCTATCACGCACGTCAGTAGTGGGAAAAGATCTGGTTTAGATGGCCTTTTCGTGGGCCTACTTAAAGTGTGAACACTGTTGATGCTATCTTTAGTTTTGTTTGAGATAACTGTGCATGTGCTCCGGTTCGTCAGGATTGGATCGGTAGTGTCATTCTCACAGATACATAAATATCTGTGGGATTCACATGTCATGAACTGAATAAGGAGTCAACTCTGGTTTATGCTGCTTGCCGAGGAGGTGGGTGGGAATCTCGCCCCCATCTACTCCGCTGTAACGTTGGATGTACGTTGAGGTGCACCGTATTGCTAGAATCAATGTACATCTTGGCTCATGTCACAATGCCCAAAGTACCCTCCAGAAGTTACTGAGCACAACAGGGTAACGCTCTTTTGCGACAGCTGATGCCTCTTCATCAGCATTTTCAAACAAAAAGGCCGATTGTGCCATGTTCTGAGATGATTATTTCCCAGGCTGTAAATCTCCTAGTGTGCAAGGGATTCTGACGCAGCTCCTCTGAGCCTTTTATAGCTCGACCACATTTTTCTTGGTATTGGCGTGCCCCGAAGCATTTGGTGTATTTCGTCACTTAACAAAAAGTCATAAAATCATGATTAGCTACGATCCTACTATCGAATTACAGGCACATCCCCAGGTATTGGCAGAGCTCAAGATCCAAGACTATGGTCCTTTATGAAGGTACATACGACCCAGCTCTTAGATACGTCTTCGGGTGTGCTTACTTCAGACCTCTGGGAAAATCTATTACAGTGTCCACATTGTCAGGAGCTCTTGGAGGTAGCTTTCTGATAGAAGATTTTAGCTGCTTGGATTTTAAGTCATTTCAAAGAACAGGGCTAGAGAGAAAATCGACCAGACCACATTTCCATATATTTTTACAGTCAAAGCCGACGTGAGCTCATTCTATACCAAAGGAAATTACACGAAGAAACCAATCAATTTTAAACATGATTACTCGCTGGTACTTCCTTTTAGAGAAACCAAAATATGCAAAAAAGATCGCAATGTTGTTTTGATTTTATATTTAGATTATATATTGTTGACAATCGTTTACTTTGTTCCCATGTTTGAATGCATTTGGTAATTCAAATCAATTCAATGTAATATGCAATGTGTCTTAGTACAGCCTACCTTTTCTATTCTTTGGACCAACAGTGACACACAAACGGGTTCTTCTTGGTCTTGTCTTGAAGAACAAACGCAGTTAAAAAGTACTACTCTTCCTGTACATACTTGGTTGTTCACAGAAACCGTAATCGCGCACCGTTTAAAGTACAAATATTTGAACAGTTTTAGGCACCGCTAAGTAATTTGTCCAGTAGTACGAAAATGATCATTTTAGACCCTGTTTTTTAACCGCCAAAGCCTTTCCTGACATATGGTAACATCACCGGCTCATTGTAGTAAACTACCTGTCTCATAAATTTTTTATGGGTTCAAACATGTTTATCAACTATTGTGGTGCTCACACACTATCCTCCCCGACCTCCCTCTTCCCTGCTGTCTGGCTGTCTCTGCCTCTGTGTATATGTATCTTTCTTATTCAAGAAATATATATCGCCACTTTGTGTTGTTGAGCACTCTTAAGACTAATGACGGTATCCTTATGCTAGCATGCCAAGCTCACTGCTATTGTAGTGGTTTGAGCACTCTGACCCATCACAATTTCTAACTTCTATATGAAAGCATGCCCAGCACTGCCCTACATTATTGTCTTAATGGCAATGATACGACAATGATGGGGATCAATTGATGTGGTCTTTGTATGCAGTGTACACAATCAGATGTTCAAAGCTTCAATGATGAACTATTAAACAGCAAAGCGGATATATATATATATATATATATATATATACATACACATATACATACACACATACATACATACATACATACATACATACAAACATACATACATACATAAAGACTGAAGAATAAACCCCCTAAGCTACAACTATAAATCTGGATTGTGGAGTACTTCCCATGTTTCGTGTTATTCACGGAGTCAAAGTGGAGATTTCGGATTGACATTAATGAATCGCTGAGCTTTTAAGCTTCCCTTGCTTTCGTAATACTACGGATGCCCTAAGGTCAGGACCCCATTGGCTACAGTTACAATTCGATTCCAGGACTAAAATTGTGAAGCCTTTTATAGGGTCAACAAAGGGGGCTCAATGACGTCACTACTAAAATGTTAAAACTACAAAATATCAGTTTTAGAGCACCAAAACAAATAAAACTTGTTTACCTTCTTTCGTCTTTTGTGTGGTGGATTTTTATCTTCACCCTAAACCAACAAAAAAAATTATTAGGAACAGGTGCTTCCATCTGGCCCTATGGACAAAGTTCGTTTCAGATTGGTGGTAATACAAGACAGGGGCCAATCGATAAAAAAACTGACATAATACAACGCTTGCACATTCTCTCGGGTCATAAAGTTGTTTGAATTTAAGATTTCAGGATCAAAAGGGCATATCTACGAACACAAAATTAAGGGAAAACTCATTTATTTCAGCCTATTCTCAATATAGCCTCCACTTCCCTCTGCAATAAAAGTAATCTGTCTGTTTCATGCAAAAATACTTTATCTATTTCTCCCATGGATATCTTTTCCTATGATATGCACTTCAAGAGGCCACTTTTATAACGACTTGTTAGTGAATGCCAACATCTATTAAAAGTGGTACGAGCATGATAACGGTAACATTGTGCAGCTCTAGCACTGCATATTTTAAAAACGTATTACGAACATTTATACAGGACAGCTAATTCCAAACTGTTATATAAACAGATATCTACATTTTCTGTTCAACCAATGGGTCCTACATGCTGTCTTGAATATGACAACAGTCGCATAATTTGCAAGCGATCTCAAAGATATTTTGTAGAATTGATGACAACCTAGGCTATAGCCTGGGTTGTCATCTACAATTTATATTATTTTTTTTATATTTATATTATTTATATTGTATCTACTATTTATTTATCTATTCATTCAACGAATAATATTTGTGGCATCCGATATACTACTTGCAATTTAGCTAACCACTGTGATGCGGTTCCTGTATCACTGAACACTTTATCATTATAAAGGAGAGAAGAAAAGGAATAGCAAAAAGTGTCATAAATAATAGCTGTCTGATAGGAACTACGTCACCGGAGTTTTCATTCCTAAAACCAGTAGGGGACACTTTTCACCAGTTTTCACCCTTATGGTCATTATCAAGTAATCGAACTTTACTACCCTAGGCTATACTATACTTCACCATTCTATCCCATACTAAACTATACTATACTGCATACTATACCACAGTAATGCTAATGGTATTACAATGTAATGCTGCAATAAAATATTCAAAATCTTAATAATATGCCACACTACAATATATTGTACTGTACTATACTATACAATAATGTACAATATCTAAAGCCCACCACAAAAACAAATCAAATTGTATACTACACCTTAGTGTATTGAACTATTTTACAGTACTATTCTATTGTGTTAGACTAGAATAGACTAGATTAACTTAGATTAGACAAAACGAGACTATTCCATACTATTCTATACTATGCTATACTATACTATACAATACTAGACTAGACTATAATACACCATACTATACTGTACAATACCACATACTATGCTATTCAATACTAGACTAACTTATACTATGCTATAATACAATGGGCTATACAATAAAACTAACCTTATTGTTATTCTACACTACACATAGTGTAATATTTCTGTAAACTATTAAACACTATATATTACACGACATTACACTATACTATACTATACTATACTATACAGTAATATACTATACTATATTAAACCACATTGCACCATAATATACCAAACTACACAATAGTATACTGTGTTAAACCAAACTTTAGTACATCACACTAAACTTGACAAGTAAATAGAGCCTTTGGGTCGTACAGAAACCGATTTGTTAGAACGGGTGTCTCGCAAACATATATTTCACTGCATCAAATAGGATGTTTTCGGGTAAAACATTACAACAACCNATAAAACTAACCTTTGTTATTCTAACATTGTTATTCTACACTACACATAGTGTAATATTTCTGTAAACTATTAAACACTATATATTACACGACATTACACTATACTATACTATACTATACTATACTATACTATACAGTAATATACTATACTATATTAAACCACATTGCACCATAATATACCAAACTACACAATAGTATACTGTGTTAAACCAAACTTTAGTACACCACACTAAACTTGACAAGTAAATAGAGCCTTTGGGTCGTACAGAAACCGATTTGTTAGAACGGGTGTCTCGCAAACATATATTTCACTGCATCAAATAGGATGTTTTCGGGTAAAACATTACAACAACCAAAATGTTACTCTGTTACAAATGGCCGGCTATTGGGCTTGCATCAGTTTTTGGAGATGAAGATGGAAAGGAAAATGCAAGGAATGACTAAAAATAAGAATCAATTCGACAAATTACATAAATCTTTGCAAAACTTGCATTCGCCAGGACAACTCTTAAGAATAAAAAAGCTCCCGATCTTTCTCTGGCAATTAACGCTCATGTAAAAAAAACACACAACGGGAAAGAGACACTCCAAAATTTAGTTCGGAGGAATACACACTTTATGAGCCTCTTCTTCACTGACCTCTGAAACTGACTCTTCTTCCTGTTAAAAAAAGATATGTTGTTACGTTTTATTAGTTATATGTAAGACAACAGTGGTTAAATTAATAATACAAATATTTGCACTGCTAAACAAAAAGTCGGTCATGTACTAAAGCCGGCTGCGAAATTCTTCCACTTTGGTCTGATAAATGACAAGACTTTTAATTTTGATTGTTTACAGCTCTACGGATTTACAAGTAATGGAGGAGCTTTACAAAATGTCATAACCTACTCTTTATTAACTTTCTGCTTCATGTTATTCTTCGTACAGAGCCAAGAACGAGTGGGATTTTCAGTAATACAGTAGTAACTTAGAGGATTCGGCTGAAATTTGGAACTCTACCAAAAACTACTGGTTGGTGTCAAAAATGACGTTATGTGAAAACTACTACTGAGAAAGATTTTCACCCAATTTCCACCCAATGGTGTACAAACAAAGGAATTAAAGATAAATAACATTGAATTTCATTATAGACAATCATATACGTTAGCAGCATCATAACATTCAAGTAATTTTCTAATATTCAAAAACACTGCGCACGTTTTCCTCGCATGAATATATAAATGTCGACATATTTTTCTCCTGTTTTTTTCTCGATGTTGCAAATGATATAAACAGTAGCAAGCCCATTACAGCCCAGTGTTCGCTAGCAGCGGTGTGGTTTGGAGACCTCTGCTTTATCTGATTCTTTTAAATCTACCCCAGGCAATCGGGTAAATAATCTTATTTTAGTGATTTAAAAAATATCTATCAAATGATTTCAAAAATAACAAACATACGAGCTTACCTTTCTCTTGATGCGACCAAGGGTGGGTAGTAATTCTGCATTCTGAATCAACGAGATAAAAAAACATAAAAATCGTAGGTATAATTGTATTTATTTTATTCTAGTTCCCTAAACTGGCATTAGCAAACTTCAGGGTTCAAAAGGATGATCGAAAATTTGCACCGTGCAAAAATTGACAGGAATAAACTGGCTTTTGTATTTTTGGTTTAATGATTATTTGGCTCATTCTATATACTCGAAGTTTCGAGTATGAACAAGTCAAGTGAAAACACTCAATTAATCTTCGTTGCTATCGGCACAAACCAAATAAAGTCAATATAGCTTATAAAGAACAGTTAGGAGAGGTCACCATCTCAAATCCAATAGAAGTGGAAAGTTCACAATTAAATTCTGTCGTACTGTAAACCGGAGCTTACAGAACAAATTTGAAATCGCAAAATTTACACTGTAATTTGGAATCATGATTTGTTTTATTCCGTTACTGAAACCATTATTTGGTAAAAGGGAGGTTGTTGGTGCAGGAAACAAGTAACAGCAAAGTAATACCACTGTTGTACTTTATCTGAAATGGCTTCATGTAGATTAAGGTAGTGTCACACAACAAAGAAAGTAGGCTTTTAAATAACATGTACTAAATACTCACATAATTCCTTCTTTGTTTCCTCACTTGGAAGACTGGTTTACTCACTTATTTACTTATCATTTACTCGCTAACTTCCTCTTTTACATACCTAATTACGTTTTTATTTACAAAACAAAAGACAATTTCCCTTATGCTAACTAGTCAACCAGATGTTTCATAAAACGCTGTATCAAGAGTGGCATTCAAATTTGAAAAAAATTTACAATTACTCCAATCTCTTTATACAGCCCTGAGACTTGCCTACATGGAATCAATTGTCTAAATAAGGGTCAAAATCAGGCCGGGTTTCAAATCTCTTTTTTTCTGTGACTGTCTCCCATCCTTCCGGATGAAAAAAAAAGTTTAATGTCAAGTTGTTTATGATTTTGAATCATTAAGTCTAGTGGCAATGTCTCGAAAGATACTTCTTCCATCATCAGTCATGATGTATGGGTGTGTGATTTGTATGTATGTAGTAGCGCAGGAGATAAAATATTATGCAGACGTATAAGGTAACAAATTAGTTGCGGACTTAGTTTACGTGTTATGTTGCAGATATGGTGGTTTAAGTGTGGCGGTTAAGTTCCTTTGCTTTGCTTTGTCGTAGATCTGGTTTCCCTATGTTTGGTAATTTGAAGGATGTTTCGTTGAGATGATGCTCACCATTTTCTCAATATATTGGAATAAACAAATAAGGAAAAGTAAAATCTACGCATGCATCTCATTGAATCTGAACAAGTACCTACAGCTATCGTGCCCACATGCTCACCACACATAAAAAGATGACCTCCCTTGCAAAGTAAGATCAACTGATCGCAACATATATGGAGAGCAAGGGAATTCTGAAAAAAAGAGATGTACAGCGGACTGGGCTCGAACAAGTACCCATGGTTATCATGGTAACATACTCTACTGCCTGACTTGTCGGCTTTTTACCGAAAACCTCGATAATTTAAAGCTTAAACTGATCTTCCAACAAAAACCCCACGTGAATAACATACCAAAAGAATAGGATATTCTTAATTGAAGATGTCTAAATCTAAAGAAAATGACAAGGGAAAAGAAGGGGTGCCAGATAAAAAAGTAAAAAGACGAATTAAAAAGCTTGGAAAGAATAAGATCAAATCAATGATTAATAAACACTACTAAAAGGTGGTTTGAGTTAAAATGGGAATTACCTGGTATTCTGCAGCTGCTGGGTTTGGCTGTGTAAAAATGTGGGAAAAGCATAAATTAATAAGTGCATTATCAGTGGTGTACTAAATAATTATTTAAGTACTACTCGGCAACATGTCCAACAGACCTTCTTAACTAATACTAACCCTGTCTACCCCATAAACCTGTTCTACACAAACCCGGCAGCACGCAAGTAAGCATATTTAGAAGCATGGTTTACAGTGGCAAAAGAAGATCCACATTATAGTGTATTGGTAAATTAACATGGTATGCGAGAGTACTAATATGCCCACCTTAAATTCACATTCAACATTCAAAGGGTACATTTTTGTCAAAATACAAATGGGACGACCTAATTAATATCATTTATCCCCTATTGATATTGCACTCAAGTAACAATTTCACGTTTCTCTTTCTGACGTACTTCGCATGTGTATGCACGATATTTCTTTGCATAAACAGACTATAATGTAACAAACTCTCCTAGCTGCTAAGAACGGATAAGCCCTCATGACTTGTGCTTGTGCTGTTGGATTCAAATATTTAACCACTTATTGGGATACTGGGGTGCGGGGGGTTGGGTAAGGGGTGATGAGTGTAACTGACAACTTGGCAATCAGTGCATTAGACAAGTCCGCGATCAGTGAGTTTCCCAAGTATTCAGTACAGTGGGCAAGTCAGCATTCAGTGCATTTAACAACTAAATTACCATCACCGCTACAATAAACTAAAATATATTCAATACTTAAGACTAGGTCAATGTGAAGGCATATATTTTGGATAAATTAAGCGAATTATTAACGAAAAGAAAATTATGATGCAGAGAAACGAAGTCTATGTTTGAATAAATATTCTCAACAAGAACATGCTATTATTTTAGTAACAATGGAAACTAATTGCAAATATTTCACAGTTAATGGATAGGGTGTCGTAGATGGTATCATATCCCCACTTTGGGAATTATTTAGTTACCTTTGTTCATGTAAACAGTTTATCATCATCGTATCAGAAAAACCCGTTAATTTCGGTCTGAATTTCGCTATGCAGGGATTTTGCCAAATATGAAACTAACCAGCCCATGTAAATGAGGAAACTGACAAATGAACCTTGAACACACTCTATAAAGTGTGTTAAATGGCAAACCATTGATTCAGATCAATGTCGGCTAGGCCATTTTGGGCATTTCTACCCCAATCCCTATCACAATTAATACCAATATTGGGCATATACAAGGATGATCTGTTGTCAGCTATTAATGATCCCAAAAAGTTCCAGAAAATTTATCTGTNCGAAGTCTATGTTTGAATAAATATGCTCAACAAAAACAGGCTATTATTGTAGTAACAGTGGAAACTATTTGCAAATATTTCACAGTTAATGGATAGGGTGTCGTAGATGGTATCATATCCCCACTCTGGGGGTTATTTAGTTACCTTTGTTCATGTAAACAGTTTATCATCATCGTATCAGAAAAACCCGTTAATTTCGGTCTGAATTTCGCTATGCAGGGATTTTGCCAAATATGAAACTAACCAGCCCATGTAAATGAGGAAACTGACAAATGAACCTTGAACACACCCTATAAAGTGTGTTAAATGGCAAACCATTGATTCAGATCAATGTCGGCTAGGCCATTTTGGGCATTTCTACCCCAATCCCTATCACAATTAATACCAATATTGGGCATATACAAGGATGATCTGTTGTCAGCTATTAATGATCCCAAAAAGTTCCAGAAAATTTATCTGTAACACGAAAGGCATCAGTAAATCAGTCATAAAAGGCGCTTGTGATCGTTTAACACTTTGCTACGAAAGAAGCGTGTGACAATAAAAATGGGTTAAGTATCGGTTAGTTTTCCAAAAGAGGCACTTTTCTGTCATCTCGCAATTTTCCCAAGGCGATCTGTGACCTTTTTTTTCCAAAAAATATGTTATTGGCTTCCAAATACTTTTACGGTGGCCAATACAACTGAATCCGTTCAGAACCAACAGATCGTCTCACTTTAGTACAACTTCCGTTAAAAATGTTGGCTTGAATTTTCAAAATAAATTCCTTTCAAGTCTGCAGACGCTATTGTTGCAAGACGCGTGTTTTAGTAAGTTACCAATATCCCATTTGCAAAACTATTTATGTAAAAACATTTCTCAAAGCAAGCTTTTAAGAAAAAGCTCTGAAAACCAAGTACTGTGAACATTTGTTGCTACAGTAATAATTAAGACCAGCTTCTTGCTTACCCATTATTTCAAAATGTATTACTTTATACGTCAACATAACAACTTAAATCCTGTACCCTTTTTAACGATGCCAGTCAAGAATAACTGTGAACAATGACCACATGTACACATTTCCATAAGTATTCTTTGCTACAAGTCCGACAGTAAATAAAAAATGAAAGTAAAACTAGACTTAACGTACATTTATACAAACTCGGTTCATACAGCTCTGTTTGAGTCTTCCTGGCCCACCGTACTTTTTCATATCTTTACAGTAAGTACACGTTCTACAATTTTCTTTTGTGCATCCTTCACAAGTACCACACCTAGTTCTTCTTTTTCGCACCTTTTCACCGGGGGTGGCAGTTGCCTTCGGCGTTTGAACCTTTGCTGGTGTGTTTGTCTTTGCTTGGGAAATTGTTTTTACTTTGGTGATCTTTACTTTCGTACTTCCCTCTGTTGTATCTGATACTGACTTATATATACTGCGAACTTTTCTTTGACCAGAAGACGACTGTATGAGAGGAAAAATTCTAGAGTGTTAGCAGTTGTAATACAGTTTAGTGCCATAGTATAAAAAAATAAACTTCATTCAAATACTGCGATTGTTTTTCATAGAAACATTTTACTAGCATATTCAAATGCGTTTTTCAAGCTCCTCCAGGCTATCGTTAGGATACAAAACAAGTCAAGGAATTAAGAGTTTAATTGCCATCTTAAAAGATAAGGCAAGCCTAAAACAAGGAACCTACCTTTGTGGCTGCCTTAAAGAGAGACCGAATACTTGTAACTATGTGCTTAAAATATCTAACGAACATCTATGACTGGCTCTCTAACACAAGGAATCAATTTTTCTGGTTAGCTATGAAGAGTAGTAACTGCTTAAAATATGAAGCAAATCCCTGATTAACTAACAATAAAATTGTTATGCTATGGATGCAGCTACCTGCCTAAACTAAATGAAAACACTGACTGAAAGGGAAAAATACAGAATCGGAAAAACGGCCAATCAGTCATATCTGGATTTATTTTGTCACAAATGTTAGTCCTTAACGAAGTCAGAAAATTAGGGATTGTTTTTTAAGGAGTGCGTTTGCGCAGCTTTTACAATGCCTTATTACATTTCTGCTACCCAGGTCATGCAGTCAGTCATGCGGTATTCTCTAAATAGTAAAAACCTGATTTATTACAAAAGAAGCAAGTATCAAAACCTACCTGGGACACCCACTATAACAACTATCAGGGGGAAAAGGAAATTGGACCAAAAAACAAATGCAATGCACGAAAAAATGTACATTACAAATAAATGCATACCGCAAAGAAATGAATACCACAAATAAATGCATACTACAAAGAAATGCATACTACAAAGAAATGCATACTACAAATAAATGAATACCACAAAGAAATGAATAAGACAAAGAAATGCATACCACAAAGAAATGCATACCACCAAGAAATGAATACCACAAAGAAAGGCATACCACAAAGAAATGCATACCACCAAGAAATGAATACCACAAAGAAATGCATACCACAAAGAAATGAATAACACAAAGAAATGCATACCACCAAGAAATGAATACCACAAAGAAATGCATACCACAAAGAAATGCATACCACCAAGAAATGCATACCACCAAGAAATGCATACTACAAAGAAATGCATACCACCAAGAAATGAATACCACCAAGAAATGCATACTACAAAGAAATGCATACCACAGATAAATGAATACCAAAAATAAACGCATGCCACAAATTACTTTGCCTTCCCAGTTATCTGTTGGTATTAAGTTACTTCAACTATCTTGCAATGTAGGTTGGTTATCAAAAGACGCAGCGGTGGTAATATCGCTCAAAATATAACATAAAAATATTGACCACATTGACCACATGGTACAAAACTATTTGACACCATCATGAAATGGCAACTTAGAAAGAAGGTATTTCGACACTTTAAATTTTTAGCTAATAAACTACTCAGGTTGCTAAAATAATAAAAAGAGCACCAGAAGTTCTGGACATTACAGTTACTCAGGAGATAGGCTAGCTAATATAATTTAATGACACAATTAACAAAATAAATGATTAGCTGGATGGTAAACAAACGTATTTTACTAACCCGCTCTGCTTTAGTAAAACTGTCGTACTGTTTGATAATATTTGTTCCTGTCACTGATAGCATCGGTTCATCATCTGCATGCTCTTTAAGAAGGTCCTTAATGGAAAAACAAGAGCTTAAATGTTACTGTCGATAATGTTGTAATAAACAAACAATTTATTGAAGGTAATAGGGTTTGCCATTATATTTCTCTTTGCGCATAATTTTTACAACAAATATTTGCGACCGTACAACCTTTATTTATTCTCAAAGAACACTAATGACAATGAAATGGTAACGCAATAATCGATTAATAATTGTTTTAAACAATTAAAATCAAAATCAAAATTTCGCCATTGAAATGCTATGGTAGTTGACCAAAGTTTTAACCTGTACCATTTATGTCTATGTAAACAAACTCTAATTGATCATACAAACGTATATCTGCTACTATTTACTCAACAATTATGTATGATGAGTAAAATGAGAAATTTTGACTCTGCCACCATTTCATTCACTCTGACCTTCCTGGCTCAGATACAACCATTATGAGTGGAATACCGATTCATCTAAAAAACTCAAAGTTTGGGTTCGGCTTCATAGTGCAAAAAACAAAGTCATTCTGAAATTCAAAGTTCCACTCTGCTTTCAAGATGTTTAATTCGATATTAGTTTTGCGAGTTAGCGAGTCAGCGGAAGCGACAATGAAGAAGCCAGTTCACACATTAGAACCCTAGTCTCTTCGCGAAAAACAGTTCACACATTAGAACCCTAGTCTCTTCGCGAAAAACAGGTAGAAAAAAATTTACAGAAGGAAATAAAATATTTGGACACCAAGGATGGCATAGTAGTATACAAAATAGTAGTGAAGTGACTCTTGGATACAAATTGGAACGCTATTCTTAACACACAGTCGACAAAAACAGAGAATAAGTGAAAACAAATGTAGATGACAAGTAACAAACACAGAGAAAATAAAACCGCACGTTGGGAATATTGATCATTTTCAAATCTAAAAAAAATGCAGAAAAAATATTCAGTTCGNATGCATACCACAAAGAAATGCATACTAGAAGGAAATGCATACTACAAAGAAATGCATACCACAAAGAAATGAATAACACAAAGAAATGCATACCACCAAGACATGCATACCACAAAGAAATGCATACTAGAAGGAAATGCATACTACAAAGAAATGAATAACACAAAGAAATGCATACCACCAAGACATGCATACTACAAAGAAATGCATACCACAAAGAAATAAATAACACAAAGAAATGAATACCACAAAGAAATCCATACTACAAAGAAATGCATACCACAAAGAAATGAATAACACAAAGAAATACATACCACAAAGAAATGCATACCACAAAGAAATGCATACCACCAAGAAATGAATACCACCAAGAAATGAATACCACAAAGAAATGCATACCACAGATAAATGAATACCAAAAATAAGCGCATGCCACTAATTACTTTGCCTTTCCAGTTATCTGTTGGTATTAAGTTACTTTCAACTATCTTGCAATGTAGGTTGATTATCAAAAGACGCAGCGGTGGTAATATCGCTCAAAATATAACATAAAAATATTGACCACATTGACCACATGGTAAAAACCATTTGACACCCTCATCAAACGGCAACTTAGAAAGAAGGTATTTCGACATTTTAAATTTTTAGCTAATAAACTACTCAGGTTGCTAAAATAATAAAAAGAGCACCAGAAGTTCTGGACATTACAGTTACTCAGGAGATAGGCTAGCTAATAAAACTTAATGACACAATGAACAAAATAAATGATTAGCTGGATGGTAAACAAACGTATTTTACTAACCCGCTCTGCTTTAGTAAAACTGTCGTACTGTTTGATAATATTTGTTCCTGTCACTGATAGCATCGGTTCATCATCTGCATGCTCTTTAAGAAGGTCCTTAATGGAAAAACAAGAGCTTAAATGTTACTGTCAATAATGTTGTAATAAACAAACAATTTATTGAAGGTAATAGGGTTTGCCATTATATTTCTCTTTGCGCATAATTTTTACAACAAATATTTGCGACCGTAAAACTTTTATTTATTCTCAAAGAACACTACTGACAATGAAATGGTAACGCAATAATCGATTAACAATTGTTTTAAACAATTAAAATCAAAATCAAAATTTCGCCATTGAAATGCTATGGTAGTTGACCCAAGTTTTAACCTGTAACATTTATGTCTATGTAAACAAACTCTAGTCCATCATACAAAAGTATATATGTTACTATTTACTCAACAATTATGTATGATGAGTAAAATGAGAAATTTTGACTCTACCAGCATATCGTTCACTCTGACCTTCCTGGCTCAGATACAACCATTATGAGTGGAATACCGATTCATCTAAAAAACTCAAAGTTTGGCTTTGCCTTCATAGTGCAAAAGACAAAGTCATTCTGAAATTCAAAGTTCCACTCTGCTTTCAAGGTGTTTGATTCGATATTAGTTTTGCGAGTTAGCGAGTCAGCGGAAGCGACAATGAAGAAGCCAGTTCACACATTAGAACCCTAGTCTCTTCGCGAAAAACAGGTAGAAAAAAATTTACAGAAGGAAATAAAGTATTTGGACACCAAGGATAGCATAGTAGTAATAGTAGTAAAGTGACTCTTGGATACAAAATTGGAAAGCTGTTCTTAACACACAGTGAAAACAAATGTAGATGACAACTAACAAACACAGAGAAAATAAAACCGCACGTTGGGAACATTGATCATTTTCAAATTTCAAAAAAATGCAGAAAAAATATTCAGTTCGTTTTTTCAATCAGATGCTTTCTCATTGGCTCTTCTCTGGAAAATGTGCATCTATTTCTCCATATTCGTTTCTTGCCAATTTGGCTTTTCTCTTTTCTGATCAGTGCCAGCGAAAACCCTTTATATAAAAAATTTAGGCAACTAATTAGTGGCCGGCGGTTTTCTTTTCTTCTTTCATTTTCGACCGTGATAAATTGAATTCAATTTGCATAACCTAAATCTCCCACTCGGTAAAGCACTACAGTGCCACTGAAAGACTTTTGGGTCAAACTAAACTGCATTTCTCTTGGAGATATCGTTGTTCCTCGTTTGAAATACATGCTATTTGGAAATAAATTAATGTTTTAGGTGAAAATTAGAAACTAACTCGAACTGTGCGCACCTGAATTTATAATAAATTTAATACGTAATGAATTGGGATTATAACTTGCATCAACAATTACAGAATAATACAGGACTTTATAAAATGTAAACTCATTAAGCAATAAGCTTGGAATATCAACTACTTGAGAATAAAATATGAGGTGTACCTCAAGGTGACATAATAAGTCGTCTGCGTCTTCAATTTCTGGAGGAATATCTTTAAATGCTTCAGGCGAGAACCGTAACCAGTCGACCATTCTCTGAAGACCTTCGAGTTCAAAAATTGTAAGATTAATTGGTTCCCAGACCTTCTTTTTAGGTGGTTCAACTTTTCTGCCTTCTTCATCATCCGATTTTTCAATGACGTCTTCAAACAAATTTCCGATGCCTTCTCCATTTACATTTTTCTTTTCCTCTTCGTTTACTGTTTCTTCGTTTTCTTCATGTTTTGCCAGCATCATGTCTTTGTCTTTTTCTAAACAGTCCACATAACGTTTAGCAACATACCACATCATTTTTATATAAAATGGATAACGGAATTTGTGGGGTACCTAACAAAAAAGAAAAATATTTTCATGCATGTTATAACATATATATAGGTTCTTCAATAAGCACTTTTTATGGAAATAATGAAGTATCAGTATGTAAGTACCTACGTTCATAGATAAATCAAGAAAGAAAGAAGTAATCTTTGATATAACATTTCTTTAAGCATTTTTAGTTTCAAAGTAATTTGTTTTTATGAGGGAAACAAGACTGAAATAAAATAATTCAAAATAAAATACAGTAAAAGCCATTTAATGAAAACCAAACAAAATTTGAATGCAGTCATGTCAAGATTAATGCCATTCAACAAATCTGGGCAATCACTCAGTTGTTGCCTGTAGTGTCAACTTACCCCTTGTCATTAAACTTGTTAGAAAATGCTTTACATAATATTACAGCATCACATGCAGATATATTTTGCATTCGTCTAACAGGATATAATGGTTCGTGTTCGTTAAATCCTTGGTGTTTAATGTACGTTCTAAGGTTTTTAAGATATGTGCAAAGGAACCTACTACGATTGGAAGTAAGTAAGTAAGCTTTGATACAATTTATTTATTCATGGCATTTATAAGTAGAAAATAATCAGTTTTCATCCAGGAAAAAAGATTAAACCCTTGAAAATAAAATACAGTAAAACCTATTAGATAAAATAACTGCAGTTCGTACAGTCATTTCGAGACCTAAGCAATTCGATTGGTGTAGATAATCACTTAATTCTTGCCAATAGTGGCAAATATTTCAAACTGCGAATATAGTTTATATTTAAACACTTTTAAAAGAAATTTTCATTGTACCACGTGTAACAATCGCTTGCATTTTGTTAATGTGAATACCAGTCATTTTCATGAAAACTCTGGTCTTTCAAGTACGCTTTTAGGGATTTTGCAACGTATCCAAGTGACCCTACAATGATCGGTACCATTTCAAACTTTTAAGCAGGGTACATGATTTGCATGTTACGAACTAGGGGGGCGGGGTGGGGGGCAGCGTCATTGTTAAGTTTCTCCTGAACTTTGCTGCTGATATTGGTGTCTGCTGGACAGCTGATCTCTATAATCGGTGGGGTTTAGGCCGTTGTTCCGGTCTAGTTTCATTTAAAATTGCATAATACATGGAAAAACATGGTAAATGGTGCAAAAGGAACTATATCCAAAGGTGGAAAATAAAGAAATATCGTTTCAATGCAGAACATTTTTTTGTCTTTCCAATATGCAGCACAGTACGACACAAGATAGAGAATGTCTAAAACAATAACTTTTCTAAAATATGTAGTTGAGAATTTCCGATGACTGGAATCGGTTGTGGCTCTTTCATACGGGGAACAAAACCCTCAAGAAAAACTTCAAATTTCATATAAAAATTTGCATCAGTTACTTGGAATAATTGTGCCAATCTATCCCTAAACACTGCATGTTTTCACAGCTGGAGTATTTGCAAACACTTATAGTAACAACCAACAGCAGAAATGTGTGGTTTAGCTACAATCTGTTGAATTATCATGCTTATTTTGTGTATCTGTTAAAGACAATGTTTAGTTTTATGTGAGCGAAATAGGAAGTGAGATACAACTGTTGCTTGTTACATTGAACTTACTGTTACATCTTATAACTTGTTACATCTTATAACTTGCGGACGTTACAGAAGATAACAACATTGGCATCAAAATCCAAGGTAGAAATAGTAATAACTTGCGATATGCAGATGACATGACCCTGACTGCCGAAACCAAAGAAAAACTTATCAGAAATGTTAAGAAACCAACCAAAAGAAGCAATGCTACTGCTAAATTAAAAAATACCCAAAAGTAATGATGACAGGAGAAATCAACAACTTTGAAGTAGATGGAGAATAAACTGAAGTACTAACAAATTTTCTTTGATGTACACAAACTACGAACTTCTGTCTTTTACAAAAAAGAAATTAGAAGGAGGCTAACACTGGGCAGGAAAGCTATGACCAACTTGACAACAATAATGAAAGACCAAAATATCACACTAAATGCTAAGACAAGAATAACTAAAAACACTGCTGTTAGCTGTTGTCACATATGGTGGTGAGGCAGGGATAGTAAGGAAAGCAGAAATGAAGAAGATTGAAACCTTAACTTTGGGCCCTGGACATCTAGAAGAACAAATGAACGGGTACTAGCCCAGATACAAACAGATAGATCACTGTTGAACACCATCAGAAAAGGACAATTGATTTACTATGGCCAGATAAAGAGAGCAGACAACAGCTTAGAATAATTAACAATGAAAGGAAAAACCGATGGCAAAAGAGGTAAGAGAAGACCTGCAACAAAGTGGTTTAACAACATTAATCCACTCACAAAAAAAATGTTTACCAACTAAACAAAGACAATAAAAACAGAGCCGAATGGAGACGGCAAGTTCACGTCATCACCAGGGGTCAAATGACCTGAACATCAACAACAATAACAAAGTAAATAAAAAATATGCCTTAACTAGATCAGGAACAACAAATGACCTTTTCCCCAATAATTCTCAAGTATTATTTTACTTTAAAGATATTTCCTTGTCAGTTATTTCTTGTATTAGCATGTCTTGTGTAACAGCAAACAGTTACAATCCGTTGGACAAACACCTGACTAATTGCAGCCAAGGGTTGCTTAAGTTATCTACTAATATGTATTTCCGGATAGGTAAAGAATAATAATAATAATAATAAACAAAGTCATACCAACATCTCACACTCATTTTCTCCAAAGCAAAAAATCCGGGGTTTTTTAATCAACTTTTGGATTTTCACACCCCTTAAAACTAGTTTTCGTTTGCGTTTTGACCCCACTTAAAAGGGCACTTACCCTTTGATTCTTATGTGTGGGTGTTATATCATGTTATCATTTGTTTTGCAATGGGAAAGAAAAGAACTTTTGTGAAACAGTGAATTGTGAATGGAGTAAACAAGAGGGGATGATTCTCTTTGCTTTTATAATGGGATCTAAAAAGACAGTTACCCTTTGATTCCTATGCATTTATTTGACTTTGTTATTGAT
>RDPX01000061.1:1967143-2013011 GCA_003991215.1 Morbakka virulenta | reverse complement strand
GGGGGGAATACGAATAAAAACGTTAGGCCAAAAAACGAGTTGGCCTTAGCCATACATATCTAAGTCATAGGATGAAAGACAACACAAAGACAAAGACCTCTATAATCTAACAGTCCTATTAGAACATGGAGCAACAACCGCAAAAGGTCGAAGATGCTAAGAGAAACGAATCACACCAGATGTAACAAACAGAGCTGCTACCGGTAAGGAAAGTTTATTTGAACACTTGCCAAGATAATAACTATACAAATGACAAAGACAGGGCACAATGGGTTGATGAGTCAATGGTCAATGTGGGCCAGCAAATCCAGGAAATTAAAAGTTACAAGTATATCTCTATACACTATCAAGAACATCAATATGAGATGTGGCACCTGACCAGATGAAACAACAGTACTGCAGGCAAGGACGGGTGGTAGACTTGTAGAGATACAATATGGCCTCTGGTATACGGTACTTTGGGGGCACAATACAAAGAACAGACTGTTGTCGACGCAGACCTGCCAATAGGTTCAATATAATGACAAAGCAAGCAGCCCCACTGATGTGCATTTCTCATGACGAGAAGCAACCTCAACTAGGTTAACTTTAGAAAAAATTTTCAATGGATATTGGAGAGAGACGAACGCGGCTCTCTATTGAACGACATCCATTGTGGTTTTTCCACATTGCAAAAAACCAACTACTTTTTTCTCCAATTTGACACTCTGAGGACAAGATTTCAAAGCTTTCACAAGATTGACTTGCTCCTTGTGATTAATGCCAGAGTCGAGGGTAATCCTATCTGCAAAGCAGTTGAAGAGCTGAAGCTAACTGCCAGGAAGAAAGACAGAAAGAAGAAGACTGACAAATCGATATCTGCCATTTGGTCACCTGCATCAGTTCTGGACATGGGCAACATTAGAAAACTTTCAGGAAGATGGAAAACAAGGCTCCGACATTCAAAGAGCCAAAAGTTTTTATACGGCATGGAAGATAGCTCAGAAGCACCCTCTTTCTATTAAACAAAATAGTTGTCAAAACGAAGAATTTTCTAGACTGGTCATAATTACCTCACTGCACAGTTTCGAGAAAATCCATGCAGTTATATGTTCAGTGTTACACTAAATGTGGAGGGGGCATCAATAAATTTGCTGTCAAAAAGTAACATTTGCTTGACTTGTACATGCATTGCTGGAGTGTTGAATTGAATCCATAGGCAACTCTTGCTTTTTGAAATGTTTATCGTGGAAGCCATCTTAAAACTTGGATGTTGACAAAAACTAATTGCTTCTCCAGTTAATGAATTTACTTGTTTCCTTTTAAAAGCATTCGTACAGCTTTCTGCGTTGTTATATTATAGATATTATATTATATTGCTTTTATATATATAAACAGAAAAGGAACTGACGTCAACAAATGGTTGATTTCTTGAAAATCATCCATGCATGTCGGAACAAATAATAGTGTCGAAAGACGATCCCAGACTATGAAAGCTGACTGTCATAACATCAGCGGGAAACTCTTGTAAAATAAAGTGAGTTCAGACGGAGGATCAAAAGAAAAGATTCTTGCAGCTTTTTGAAATTACTAGGAGGCTTCAGAACGATTTAAACAATGCATCATCACCGATGCTGGGCAATGAATGACTGATTCTAAAGTTAAGTGTAGATCTGATAAAAGCTCATAACTAGCAGAGAAAGGAAGTAAAACCACCCAGGCTATACAATAAATCTTAAAAGTTAATGATGAAGAAAATAACGTGAAAATAGAGTACGTTTCTGTTGTTTTGCATTTAGTGGTGAAGTAGTGCTGAAAAATCTATTTCTGATCAATTACATTGAGTGTATTCATCTGAAATTGTTGTTTATGTGGTGAACTACCACGAGAGCAGGCACTCAAATTCCAATCAAGTAGTAATGCTGGAAATAAGGGAAGATGGTGATGATGATAGCCCAAGTGGTGCTAAAGGACTAATAACTGTCTACAGGTGTAAGGGAAAATATTGTAGTTGCGGACGTAATTAATGTAAGTGTTACAATTTGGGGGGCATAGCGCTCGAACTGGACGTGAACAAAGCACGATTATAAACAAATAATAATAATAATAATAAATAATAATAATAATAATAAAAATAATATTAATAATAGTAGTAGTAATAATAATAATAAAATTTTCAGGCCAATGTCTTAAAAACTGGCGCTGATCCCTCATGTAGAATATGAAATCAGCATGAGGAGACTATTGGATCACACTGTGTTCGCTTGCCCCATACTGGCCCCAACAGAATATCCAAAGCGCAAAGACAGATTCGGCCAATATATCCACTGGATGTTATGTAAAAAGTTCATATTTCCTCATAAATATTGGTGGGAACATAAACCACTTTGTGTAACAGAAAACAATTTTATCACAATACTCTTGGAATTCAGTATCCAAACTGACAGAACTATTCAGGCAAACCGACCAGATATTGTCATTAAGAACCATCAAGGTAAGACCTGCTTTCTCATAGATATGAGCATTCCTGCTGACAGCAACACATCATTAAAGATATTTCAAAAACTTATTACGTATAAGGATCTTGAAATAGAAGTAACAAAGACGTAGCATCTAAAATCCACTACAATTCATGTCGTTGTTGGAGCTCTTGGAATGGTATTAAAAAATGTACAGTATTATATTGACCAAATCCCTGGGAATATATCTCTTTCTGAAATACAGAAGATCGCACTTATGGCTACATCACACATCTTGCATAAAATTATCTCTACGTAAATTGTAGCCTCGTTATTCTTTCTGTTGCTTGAGGTCCCAGGGTGGGACATGGCACCGCTCGTATTTAAACAAAGCAAATTCAAAACAAAAAATAATAATAATAATAATAATAATGATGATGATGATTAAACAAAGAGATGCACTAAATGTGGTCCTGAAGTTATGTTTCATCCTCGAGACTCAATTTGAGCGATCCCCCTGAAAAAATGAAGATACCTGTTGCCAGTTCCTCAGCAAACCATTATCTTTAGTAGTTACAGTCTTCAAAACAAACTGAGACGGTTTAGCGACGTATTCTGCATGGATGTTTGGAGAACGTTTAAATGCTCTTCTGAAGAGTGCGACCTATCGTCTCGAGATACTCCTTAACTTNGCTATTAAACAAAGCAAATTCAAAACAAAAAATAATAATAATAATAATGATTAAACAAAGAGATGCACTAAATGTGGTCCTGAAGTTATGTTTCATCCTCGAGACTCAATTTGAGCGATCCCCTGAAAAAATGAAGATACCTGTTGCCAGTTCCTCAGCAAACCATTATCTTTAGTAGTTACAGTCTTCAAAACAAACTGAGACGGTTTAGCGACGTATTCTGCATGGATATTTGGAGAACGTTTAAATGCTCTTCTGAAGAGTGCGACCTATCGTCTAGAGATACTCCTTAACTCTATTTTAAATTTACATAAACTAGAAGACATCTACAAATGAACCTGGGGTCTTAAAAGTTGACTCTATTAGAATTGTAGGCATGTGGTTGAGAGTAATGTTTTTATTCAGCTTGTGCTTCGGTAAAAAATCCTACATTTTATATTTAAAAAATGTTAAATGTAAATAAAAATCTATAATTAGTAATATATTTACTTTACTGTAACTCTCAAGTTTGGCAAGGCTGTCATTTTTTGAATGAGAGAGTTGGCCCTAAATCAGTTTGGGATATCAGCCTTAAAAACTGTAAAAATAAATGAATGTGTTTTGAGCGGAACAGGCTAGTAAAATATTTGTTTTCATCATGCAGAAAAGTACTAAATAAGAACACGTGTGTGGGGGTTACAGATAGATAGATAGATAGATAGATAGACAGATAGATAGATAGACAGATGGATAAAAAGATAGATAGATAGATAGATAGATAGATATACAGATAGATAGATAGATAGATAGATAAATAAATACATAGTAGACAGATGGATAGAAAGATAGACAGATGGATAGAAAGATTGATAGATGGATAGATAGATAGATCGATAGACAAATAGATAGATAAATAAATAGATAGACGAAGTGAGCCTGACAGGCAGATCACATTGAAAGACAATACAGTTTCTAAAGTAGAAGCTTTTTGTACACATAATTAATATGACAAAACCTCCACGTTATTCTTATGTACACATTCAAATTTTTCCAATTTTATTCCTCATAGGGGGAAAGAGGGTGGTTGACGCTATTGAAACAAAACTAATTGCACCGGAAATGAGAATGAGCAAACAGGTGCACTAAAAGAACTCAGCAAAAAAGAACTTCTTGCGTGTGGAGGAAACATCCACTGATGGGCCAACATATTACAAATAACACAATTTTCACAGCAAGATAGGAAACTGGAAGTGAAAATTCAGCTACTGTGTACATTTATGTACGGCATGAGCTGGCTTATTGAAACTGCTTCCTTTGAAACACTTCGAAACATTTTTCTTTTATGAAACCTTTTGATACTTTAAATTCGGCGGAAGTCTTCAATTTACTAGCTTCTGGGCGCATGAGTTAATCAACAACGAAAAGTGCAGCATCCAAGTGGTTGATATAATTAAACCTGTAAATACATTATGGATCTTCTGGTACTCAAACAATCTATACCGTGGCATTGTTAATCGCAAACTACACATTCATCACGTCACTAGATCCTTTTGGTCATAGGTAGAGAACTGCTGCTTTGTCAACCTCCTCTGATTGCAGACGTATTATCACCGGCTACTGGTAGAAGTGACTGCACCCTTCTTGAAAGTCATTATATGCAAAATAATCCATAAAATATAAATATCTTGTGCTTTATTTAATTCTCATTGCTGGTGTCGACCATAAACAGAAGAACTACTTGACCCATAGCAATGGTTATTTCGTATATCAGAATCCATTAGGAACTCCAGTTACCTCCGAAAGCAAAAGTTTCCCCTGTTTCTTATAATTACCATTAAGTTATACAACGTTTAATATTTGTTGTAATCTGTTCATGCAACTTTGTTATTCGGTTGGTAAAAAGTTTGAAACGTTATAAGTTCAGAGATCTCTTTTTCCAAAATTAGATAGAAAACAAAAACAAATAACTTATAACATTTTTTCTGATTTTCACCATTTTTCAAAAACAAAAATGAGGAAACCACAAATGAAAAGCCTTTTTGAAAGCTAATTAAAATGTAACGCCTGAATTCTATCCTCAGCATCTTGGTGTCTGGCCCCTAAGGCAAACACGAAGTCCCATCTGGAAACACTTTCTCGTACACTACAAAGACTTTCTTGATCAATGATTATTGATGGAATCTCTTCCCTTAAAACATCAACAGTGTTCAAGGCATATCTCCATTTCTACTTTTCCAATAAATTCATATATATACATATATATATATATATATATATATATATATATATATATATATATATATATATATCATNTCCAAAATTAGATAGAAAACAAAAACAAATAACTTATAACCTTTTTTCTGATTTTCACCATTTTTCAAAAACAAAAATGAGGAAACCACAAATAAAAAGCCTTTTTGAAAGCTAATTAAAATGTAACGCCTGAATTCTATCCTCAGCATCTCGGTGTCTGGCCCCTAAGGCAAACACGAAGTCCCATCTGGAAACACTTTCTCGTACACTACAAAGACTTTCTTGATCAATGGTTATTGATGGAATCTCTTCCCTTAAAACATCAACAGTGTTCAAGGCATATCTCCATTTCTACTTTTCCAAAAAATTTATATATATATATATATATCAGCTCCTTTAACTTCATTACCTGTCTCACTAAAAAGACACTCCATCACGCCAGACAAACAGTAGTAGTTAGTCAATATTTCAGCACTGTTTGAGTTTTCCCTTGACAGCAAATGGCGATCAAAATTCTTGAGATCTGTCAGCGAGATACTAGGTTTCAGACACGCCATAACACTCGAAGTAAGACGCTTAACTTGGCAGTCTATGTTTGTTGTTAGCCAATAAACTTGGTAAAATTAATAATAAAGTTAAACGTACCTCCTCTCCCAAAATCACCATGCTTTCGTTTGCTATTCACGAATTGTATTTTGGGGGAAAATGTGTATTTAATGTAACTATTTCACAGATAAGCTAAGAATGTGATGGCGACTGAATATATTAAAAACAGAAAATTAGTGAAGGATGAGTTGCTCCCGACGCAATTATATTTACTACACAAATTACTAAACCCTCGCAGTACCAAGATGACTCCACAGTTCGTGTGTTTAATATTTTCAAATAAAAATGAAACCATGATAATATCTTAGCAGTTTGAAGCGACTTTGCTGTTCTTTATCGATTCCAAGATACAAATTGCCAAAGATCACATTTTTTCGGTAGCAAGTGCATGCGTAATCCAACAGTACTCTTCCCTCCTGAACCCCTTTTGGACATTCCTTTTTTTTGTTGAGATTGCGACACCAAACTATTTTATAGTGATAAGGTAGAAGCTTTGAGGGAATACTTTGCGAAACATAACCTATTTTCAAGCTAGAAAGGCGCAGAACTTATATTCAAACCCATACAACAATTTCTGCGTGATCATAAATAACTGCCAAAAAGCATTTGATGCAAACTAGCTCATGTAATATCACTGAATCCTTAAAACAGTTGCAGTAAAAACTCATAACCAAGACAACTGGTAAGTGTCAAAGATAATATCCAAAATATACTTCTTTTCAGCATCAAAAGATAATCGTTTGGTTAGGTCTCACCTTTTTCTTCAAACTGTGGCCCATGTTAGCGTGGCCTAATTTTACAAATAAATTGGAAAGCGGACAACAGTACTCCAAAGTGGCCCTCTCGCTAGGCGATAGTTGGTTCTTCAAATAATAATTCTTGTTAAAACTTCTTAGTAAATTGAGATGTCAATAAACTGTAATAGCACATGTCTATGGTAACAGATCACAACGTTTCGAATTATGTTGCAACCTCAAGAATTATTGAAAGGTATTACAGAAAACACGATGCAACACTGAATCAAACAAACCAGAGCCTTTTGACAGTTCATCAATGTGAAAACGATAAAACATGCATTGAAAGATAATGATTCTTGCGGTAAGATAATTGGAAAATAAATAACGACAGAACCTCTGGTTGGGTATCTTCATTGCATATGACCATGCTACTTTTTCCTGCAAAATATTTTTCAATAAGTTTTAGTTCAAATACCACTGGCTCATTCATGCCTGCATTGAAAAGGTTAATCTGGAATTCCCCTGTTGAAACGCAGTAAATGCGATGGATGCGAGAGCCTGATAGAATGCACGAAATTCGCTTCATACATGTAAAAAGGGTTGTTGTAAAAAGAAAAGATTTAAAACCTCTCACAAATTCGGCAAAACCCTTACCTTCCAACAAATAAAACATTCAATTAGACCTACCTTTTGTAGGGATGCTTCCAGAAGCAAAATACCCGAGATCCAACAAACTTTTAATACCTTCGTTCCAGAACTTGAGAAGGAAATGTTTTTGCCAAAAACGTGGTGCATGGCAATGTGATTTTATTTTGTCTGAAATACTGCAGTTACTTTACACCACACAAAAATGCATTTTTACTCCTTCATCTGTTGTAATTTCCTTGAAATGCTCTTACTTTTACCAAGTTTTCAAAAAATAAGTGACTAAAACGCCAAACACGACAGAAATAAAAAAACAAACAAATGAACACAATGAAACCATCATCAACAGCCACGTGAAGTTGTACATTCAAGGAGGGAAAATATACAACCCAAAATATAAAGAGCTTAAATTCGATCAATTCCCAAACTTTGCTTTCGAAACCTTCAGAAGATGGAACACCAACTTACTTTATATCAAGACCATCGGGGGTTTCAAACAGGATCGGTTTCCTAAAGCCATATTCCTGAATGTATTTCAAATTGAAATCTACAGTACAAGAGAAAAATAAACACTAACAATAAGCACTTTATAGTAGTTTACATCAAATCAGCATATTTTGTAACAAAATATGGAAATACGCGTGTGGTTACCTGGGTGGAAGGATATGCAGTCAATAAATTGGGCGAAATTGAAATATCTTCAGGAAAAACAAGAAAAACAAGACAATTTACATTACGCAAAATGTCATCGATATTTATATTAGATCTGTATAGATGTATATACTGTATTTATTATATACCTAACCATAGCCAACCCCACGACCCACTGCTACATTTAACCCAAATTGCATCTTAACAGTTGACGCGCATTTTGTTCCGCAAATAGCCTTACCACTTATGTAACTTATTCAACTATAATTAGTCTAAAAACAATTTTACCAGTTTCAACTGGACTTAATATAATTTATTTAATGATTGCAGTCCTACTTTAAGGCCCATCTTTCCTATTTTAATTCAACACTGAAAGAATTTTGGGGGTAAGAAAGTATGGTAGGGTAATGATTCTCATCCTACCGTGTCCATCCATGTTCAAAACCATGTCGTCCAACGCAGTGCGAAATTTTTCATCTTTCAATTTTGCTTCGACATCAAATGTTCTGATCCCTTCTATAACACTGTCTAGCTGATCTAGAGCATAACTTCTCCTCTCTTTAACCCTCTAAAGCAAAGCAAGAAGGAAAGATGAAAGATTAAGAAAGGAAATATCATTGGAACAATGTGTCCAATCTGTCAAAACCCAAGATGTAAACAGGGCCTCAAAAAAGTTTTTGCAACAACTCACATATTCAAAACCAGGTGCTCAAGTGATCTAAAGCAACTGAAGGTAGCAAGTTTATATTAATCAAACTGATCAGGTGTTCCTGATAACTTAATAATAACCAGGAGGTTGACAATTCAGAGCTCCCTTGGGTTGTCAAATAATTTTGGAATCCCACATAACAAAACTTACGGTCACGTACAGGTAAATGCCTGTTCCTGTAACAATTTTCATAACAGAATATCCCGCTTCTTATATTGCTTCCAAACATGGTCTAAAAGGTCTTATATCTCATCAAATTAATACGACCCCTTACAACTCCGGTGGTGATCGCTTTGTTTATCCCCCTCGTAGAGCAAATGGTCAACAATACTGGCGGTAAGCTCCAAAAAGTAAGGAAAGTATTAAGGGAAAGACACCGACCAAGTTCCATCCTCTAGGTTCATCACTATCCATGCTTGTTGTACTATAGTGGTATCAACTTGTCAAAGTGTATCCACAAAAATTAATGATTTCAAGAGGTCTTTACAACATGTAAAGTTGACTCCAAATGAGACTCCAAGCCAGTGAACTGAACGTCGCCATTTACACAGCGATGCTTTCTGTTGATTTCTTTGACACTGGACACGAGCACTTAATTTATGTGCATAATTAAAGATTAAGTTTGTCATCAAAACAAACTCGTGCCAGTCCATCAGCTCAATCATAATTTTTGAGGTCAGGTTACACGAAAGTTGGAGGGAAGGATGCTTTCCAAAGGAGAGAGAGACCGACTTGCCTGGAGAAGACTTTTATTAAACAAAGCTAAGCTAAAAGCATCCAGCAGGACGTCTGGGCTAATGTCAGGGTTTGCAATGGTGCGTAAACTTAAACTCCTATATGTAGAGGCTTATGATTCTCATTGTTTTTTGAGTACCTGGTCTCCATTCTGAATGAACATATAATCATGACATGGACTAGGTTTCTCCAGCCCCTTTAAAATATTGGGTGCTCAGTAGGGTAATGCAAGACTGCATCAATGCACCTGATAGCACTGAGTTACAATGGTTTATTTTCATGTGCACAGTGGTCTAACAAATGACAAGGTTTAAAGGTATAGGCTACAGCATAGGCCTACTCAATAAAAATGAGTGAGTTGGATTTTAACTTATTGTGCCACTGTCATCCTTCTGGAGTCCTTAGCTGTCGTTTAAATACTAATACGAGTAACATCTGCATTGATGGATGTTATCCACATTATTACCTGCAGTTTTCTACGGCGCTTTTGTTATATTGTACATGTTGCGGGACTTCAATTTAGTGCCTCGCCTGCATTGGTCATATGACTTTCAGGCTTCATGCTATATCATAGTCGGAATGTGCGTGTAACAGTCTGAGACCTGATTGACTACTTCTTTTTATTTATGGACAGGGTAAACACCTTGTTGCAAACTGAACCAAAATATTAGGCCCAAAAGTTGGCCTTGGCTACTTACCTACTTAACTGACATTGTTATTGGTAAAATACTACTTTTTTCATCATAATCTACAGCATTGCTATGTAGTATCTAAAATAGTGACAATTTTTCTGGTAGCTTGAAAAAAGGCCCTTGGTTGAGAAAATGCACTCTGTCAGACACCTGGATATAACATAATATTTACCTGAATGTGGTAATATAATATGTATAATGACCAAGACACAATGTAAATTAACCATGGGCCTGATCAGGTTGATATAGCAAAGTCTTTTTTTTTATTTGCCAACAAGGCCACAGCATCCCCACTATTATCAAATACACCACATAAAAAGGCAATTAGCTGCAAAAGGTTGGCAGTACAGGTAAACAGGAAATATTAATACCACTTGAAATTTATTTTTAAAGTGCTAGCACGCCATCTAGTTATGGATGGTTAAAACTCCCACATTCAACTAGCACACCATCTAGTTATGGATGGTTAAAACTCCCACATTCAACAATACTACCTCTCTTCTCAGGATAACTATCCTGAGAAGAGAGGTAGTATTGTTATTATTCTTATCATTTTTTAATTTTCTCTGCCGCTTCTTGATTTTTCTGTTTTGTTCACCATTAGTGCCAAATCAAGTACAGGTTCTTGTGCTGTAATTAGTAACATGTTAATTTTCATTTGAATGACAATATTTTCAAAGAAAGTTGGCTGCGCACAGGATGGCAAGTNGATGTAAACAGGGCCTCAAAAAAGTTTTTGCAACAACTCACATATTCAAAACCAGGTGCTCAAGTGATCTAAAGCAACTGAAGGTAGCAAGTTTATATTAATCAAACTGATCAGGTGTTCCTGATAACTTAATAATAACCAGGAGGTTGACAATTCAGAGCTCCCTTGGGTTGTCAAATAATTTTGGAATCCCACATAACAAAACTTACGGTCACGTACAGGTAAATGCCTGTTCCTGTAACAATTTTCATAACAGAATATCCCGCTTCTTATATTGCTTCCAAACATGGTCTAAAAGGTCTTATATCTCATCAAATTAATACGACCCCTTACAACTCCGGTGGTGATCGCTTTGTTTATCCCCCTCGTAGAGCAAATGGTCAACAATACTGGCGGTAAGCTCCAAAAAGTAAGGAAAGTATTAAGGGAAAGACACCGACCAAGTTCCATCCTCTAGGTTCATCACTATCCATGCTTGTTGTACTATAGTGGTATCAACTTGTCAAAGTGTATCCACAAAAATTAATGATTTCAAAAGGTCTTTACAACATGTAAAGTTGACTCCAAATGAGACTCCAAGCCAGTGAACTGAACGTCGCCATTTACACAGCGATGCTTTCTGTTGATTTCTTTGACACTGGACACGAGCACTTAATTTATGTGCATAATTAAAGATTAAGTTTGTCATCAAAACAAACTCGTGCCAGTCCATCAGCTCAATCATAATTTTTGAGGTCAGGTTACACGAAAGTTGGAAGGAAGGATGCTTTCCAAAGGAGAGAGAGACCGACTTGCCTGGAGAAGACTTTTATTAAACAAAGCTAAGCTAAAAGCATCCAGCAGGACGTCTGGGCTAATGTCAGGGTTTGCAATGGTGCGTAAACTTAAACTCCTATATGTAGAGGCTTATGATTCTCATTGTTTTTTGAGTACCTGGTCTCCATTCTGAATGAACATATAATCATGACATGGACTAGGTTTCTCCAGCCCCTTTAAAATATTGGGTGCTCAGTAGGGTAATGCAAGACTGCATCAATGCACCTGATAGCACTGAGTTACAATGGTTTATTTTCATGTGCACAGTGGTCTAACAAATGACAAGGTTTAAAGGTATAGGCTACAGCATAGGCCTACTCAATAAAAATGAGTGAGTTGGATTTTAACTTATTGTGCCACTGTCATCCTTCTGGAGTCCTTAGCTGTCGTTTAAATACTAATACGAGTAACATCTGCATTGATGGATGTTATCCACATTATTACCTGCAGTTTTCTACGGCGCTTTTGTTATATTGTACATGTTGCGGGACTTCAATTTAGTGCCTCGCCTGCATTGGTCATATGACTTTCAGGCTTCATGCTATATCATAGTCGGAATGTGCGTGTAACAGTCTGAGACCTGATTGACTACTTCTTTTTATTTATGGACAGGGTAAACACCTTGTTGCAAACTGAACCAAAATATTAGGCCCAAAAGTTGGCCTTGGCTACTTACCTACTTAACTGACATTGTTATTGGTAAAATACTACTTTTTTCATCATAATCTACAGCATTGCTATGTAGTATCTAAAATAGTGACAATTTTTCTGGTAGCTTGAAAAAAGGCCCTTGGTTGAGAAAATGCACTCTGTCAGACACCTGGATATAACATAATATTTACCTGAATGTGGTAATATAATATGTATAATGACCAAGACACAATGTAAATTAACCATGGGCCTGATCAGGTTGATATAGCAAAGTCTTTTTTTTTATTTGCCAACAAGGCCACAGCATCCCCACTATTATCAAATACACCACATAAAAAGGCAATTAGCTGCAAAAGGTTGGCAGTACAGGTAAACAGGAAATATTAATACCACTTGAAATTTATTTTTAAAGTGCTAGCACGCCATCTAGTTATGGATGGTTAAAACTCCCACATTCAACAATACTACCTCTCTTCTCAGGATAACTATCCTGAGCAGGATAACTATCCTGAGCAGGATAACTATCCTGAGAAGAGAGGTAGTATTGTTATTATTCTTATCATTTTTTAATTTTCTCTGCCGCTTCTTGATTTTTCTGTTTTGTTCACCATTAGTGCCAAATCAAGTACAGGTTCTTGTGCTGTAATTAGTAACATGTTAATTTTCATTTGAATGACAATATTTTCAAAGAAAGTTGGCTGCTCACAGGATGGCAAGTTTCTGTTGTCCCATGACATTGATGTTCCCCAGAACCTTGTTTGCCCCTCCCATTGCCTTAATCACTTTACTGAGACAGTAGCCATTTTTTCCCCCCACATTAATTATATTTTTTAATTTTCAGTCACCTTTGATGTATTTTGGCCTGAAGCAACTGATATATCTATATTTCTTTCTTGCTTAGCATTGATTATTATGTCAGGTTCATTGTCTTTTATGGTCTTGTTAATGTCATTTTACATAACATAAAATCCAGCTACTTTTTTTTCTGCTACTGTTTCTGGTTTATTTTCATACCATTCATAAGTTGTTTTGATGTTATAATGATTTAGTATTTTCCAGCAATTGTAAGAGACGGTTTTGTTATACTATAGGGTTCTCTCTTTTTGCTAGCCCTGGACATGCAGGGAGTATATGATCAAAGCTTTTATCATACTGACTGGTATATCTGCACAGTCATTTGGCTTCATTTTTTATTATTCCAGGGTGATCCAAACAGGTTTCTAAGCTTCCACCCGAGTTGCAATTGTCAGGCCTTTGCTTTCTGCTTTCTTGATTGCAGCTGGGTATTGTTGATGGAGAGCTTTGTTTTTCCATGTTTTGATGTTATCTTGGTTTTGCACTTGGTTTGTTTCTGTCTTTGAAAGATAAGGCAAAGTCCCTTTTTTTCATGATCTCAATAACATTTAGTTCCTTCCCTGGCATTGCCTGCCCATTGCCTAATTTCACACTTTGGTTTACCCAGATTGATTACTTCCTCTGTTATCACAGCTTTCAGTGAAGGTTCTTTCGAAGACATTCTTTTGTAAACCCTTCAACCCTTCAACACCAATCATACATCTACCACCTTCAGATTTTTTAAAGTAGAGTCTGTCTGCACTGCCTCTTTTGTGGAACATGCTATGAATGGTCAAAAATTTTCATGTTTTTCTATCAAGATCTTTTAGTTCACTTATATTCCACTAAATTGTCCCTGCTCTGTACCTGATGGGGGAGGGGGAGAGAGAGTCTCCTTACATATTCAACTTTTAAGTTCTCCATCTTTTTATGCATAATGTTGTCCATCTTCAGTACTCCTGGAATTTGTATCCACCTTCAGTGACAATCCCCTTTATAATCTCCCCAGATGCAACCTCTAGCCTCTGCTCCTAAACATTTGTCCTCATTTAATCACTAGGATAGCACATTTACTAATGCCAATTCCATCTCATTACTAAATGCACAAACTGGATTAACTAGATGATTTATCAATATCTCACCCTTGGCCAGAGCATATCCATCTTTTACGTGATGAAAAACAAAGACATTGGGATCCAACTAATTACAAATAGGAGTTGTGATAAACTGTGTCCATGGAAAATTCCTCACTTTACTTTTACTTCCCTAATGACACTCAATCTCAAATCAGTCCACCACTTCTTCATTCTATTTTTAAGTAACATTTTGATGTTATCAGCCATTGTTTCCTTACTTAACTGCTGGCACATTATTTGCTGTCAAGCAATCATCAAACATTGCTCAGTAAAGCTGTTTTCTAGATAATATCTAAATCATACTTGGAGAGCCATAGCTTAATGGTTAGCAGAGTTGCACAGTAACCAAGAGGGTCCAGGATTTATTTCCTTGGCAGGCAAAAGGAATTTGGAAATTTGGAGGAAAAAAGCCACTGTTTGGTCTCAGAAAAGGCATCCAATCTAGAATTTCATCACTGCCAAAACTAATTGCTTTCTTTTATAACCAATGTTGTCTGGTCTCCTATGCGCAATGTACTGGTTGGTCTGGATGATGAAATCCCAAAAGATCATTGCATTGTCATTTTTAATCACCTCTCTGATTTGTGATTGTACCACTTCTCACACATTGTCATGGTAGCATTTGTACACATATTGTGCAGCAATTATCAAGCTTTTGGTTTCCCTCTTCAAATCCTCTCTCACAAGCCAAGTCCAGAAGTCAACAGTTTTAATTGCCTCAGTCTCCCTGACAAACTGACCATATACCTCTTTACTCTTAAAGCTCTGGGCTTTTTCCCTCTCTAACCATTACTTGTACTTGGGTTTGCTTTTGATGGTGTCCTTCTTAAGCTTCAACTCATTTGCAATATGCTGCAGCAGTTCGAGCAGTGTCACTTTTTACCAGATAAAATTCTTGTGAACACTTTTCACAAGAAACAAAGTTCTCCATGCATATCTGACCACTTCCCCCTGCTTTCCATGCTTGCCATGTATAACCTGGTGGCATCAGCTCTTGGATGGAGAAGCTTATAGGTATTCAAAATACTCCTTGCCTTCCTCTCTAGTTCTTTGATCTCATCCTGATTCCATAGAGTCACTGCTGCAATATATTGAATACAGGCAACATCCAGGTGCATAAGTGAATCAGTCTCATTTTTCTGACTTAGCAAGGAGCTTGAGATCATCCCTACATAGATAATTCAGATCTGTTCATTCGTTGTCCAGCATGTAGCCTATGTTGCTGTTTCACAGTACCATGGTCAAGAGAATTAGAGAAAGAACAAACAGCAGAAGGGAAAATGAGTCATTTTGAAAACTTCCACACCTGATATCAACACCTCCAAGGGTCTGTTATCATGATTATTATTAAACATATTTCCTTGTGTTGCATATTCATGTAATTGCTAACCAGGCCCACCTAGTGACTCAAGGTAAGCAAAGGTTTTAGAATAAGACACACAACATTTAGGTAAAAAATATAGATTTGTATATTTAAAAATTGTAAAAATTGCTGGCTTAGAGCTTTCTTTTTTGCATGTTCTTTCACTTTTTTTGTTACTTTTGTTGCATGGAGGTCTTTATCTTCAACTATTGGTTTAAATTTTAATCCTTTTTCAAATTCCATAGCTTCTCTGAATACTGGGTGAAGATTTTAACTATTTTCGTGTTGTAAAACCAGTTGCATCATCCAATCATTTGAGAATTCTAAATATTGTTTCATCACTATCATTGTTGTTTTATAAGAAAGTTTAAATTGAACAAGGCCACTACCTCCTTCCCTTTTAGGTAAGCACAGACAATCAACATCAGCTTTCCAGTGAAGTGACCTGTTCCATGTTAATAGTTTGCATGTCATTCCATCCATTTACTGTAGATCAGATATATTCCAATTTGTAATGTTAAAGCTATCCTGTATGACTGGTATGACAAGAGTATTAATGGCCTCTATTTGATGCTTTGACTTCAACTCTGTTTTTGGAACAGCCTTATCCTTCAATAACATTCTTTTCTGATGTCTTCTTTTATTGAGGTATGCTCTATTTCATCTCTTCCATTCACTCCCAAATATTTATGGCTTGATTCTGGGTCTAGTTCATTGATGGTAGTTTCAATGTCAAGATTAATTGAAGTGCTTTCTCAATGTTGCCTTTGGACACCTATCAAGTTGGAATTCCATGCAGGTGTCTTTACTAATTTCACTAACAGTTGTATGTAAGCCTTCAAGTTGTTGGTCATTTTTGCCAAATAGTTTCAGGTCATCCGTGTAAAAAAGGTGATTTATAACTTTGTTGGAGGTGGAATAACTTGAACCAGAGTTATTAAGTTTATTTGAAGGGGGTTTGAGGGGGATNCTAATTTCACTAACAGTTGTATGTAAGCCTTCAAGTTGTTGGTCATTTTTGCCAAATAGTTTCAGGTCATCCGTGTAAAAAAGGTGATTTATAACTTTGTTGGAGGTGGAATAACTTGAACCAGAGTTATTAAGTTTATTTGAAGGGGGTTTGAGGGGGATACAGAAAAGAAGTGAGGAAAGAGAACCTTCCTGGAAGATACCTCTTTTTTTGATAAGGTCAGATTGTTTGGTTTTTTTTAAATCACCATAATTTTTGTGCTTTTACTTGCATTCTTTTTAAGCTTTCTACTCTTCAGGGCCTTAACATTCACACCTTTGGAGATTTCTTCTAATACTGATATTTCTGCCTGCAGAAAATCAGGCCTTATTGTTATGTGACATCTTATCTTTATCAGTGTTTTCTACAATATTTCTCAGAGCAACATTAAAGAGTTTAATTGTAGTTCTCATTATATTCTTGAAGGATAGTTTAGGAATAGGTTTTCTTGCAGATATTGGCATGTTTTCAGTATTGTTTAACTCTCTTAATATGTTTTCACAGGCTGTTTCAATGTTCTCCTCTCCATTAATACATTTATTGGGTTCTCATTTTAAGTCTGGTTTCTAACCTTATCTACCATATTCTCTATTTCAGCATTTGTTAATTTGACGACTCTGACAACTGGCTCATACAAATCATATTTTATCTTCATTTAGTTCTGGATCTACTTCATACAGTTTGTCTTTATTAATCCTAATCTCTGCTCTAACTTGTTCACTTTCAACACAATTCAATTTCTTATTATTAATAATGTCACTCACACATTCTGAGCTTGTAAGCATCAATAATGATGAGACAAACATATCCAACTATTTCTCTCCATAATAAGTAGGCTTGTTCCATTAAATTTAGTTGTGGCCTTAATTAAGCAATGTAAAAAGCACTCAGAACATTCTTATGGTCCTCAGTAGCCCATTTGTCTTGTTTTTTACTTCTGAGTTTGGGGTATTGTCAGAGGTGCTGGATTAGGAATTATCTGCTTCTGATTACCTTCTGAATTATTTGTTGAGGAGTTCATGCCATTAGCAACATTTGGTAACCTGTGTGCCATCTGATCCACTTTGAATTATTTCTGGTTTTCATCAATAAAAGAGGGGGTGTATTTTAACCTTTCTGTTAAAGGGCTGGATATTCCATGTCAGCTGCCAATTAGTACTTCATGACCACATAATCTGACCATGCAGATAGACTTACTCAATGTCAGTGTGGTATTTCAAGGTCTTAAAATAGGCTAACAGGTGCTATACCTTGCCCAAGGGCAACCTGGAGACAATTGTGGCAAAGGGTAACATTTGCCCGGGTTGAAATTCCACAACCAGATGCAGTTTATTTTCATACCCAGGATCTTTATTATTATTTGAAATTGTATGATGATGTCCCACAAAATTTTTGTGTTATCATTTTCTGTTTCCCCTTCTGGTGAATGTTTATGCCACTTCTCTTTGTGCTCTAATCCATTCTTCCTGAATAGCCCCAGTGAATCCTTCCAGCATATGTGTTGTGTCTTCTTTTAAATTCATTTTGCACTAGCTTTTCACATTTGGTAATTAATTTTCATACTTCTGCCACCTTCCTTTCATCTTATATAAAGCCTATCTATATTACTTTTTGTATGGAACACACCATACACTGTCATTGATTTTCTAGTTTTTTCAGTCAAACCTTTTAACCGACTGTCTCTGCCCTCAATTATCCCAGCCCCAAATCTAAAAACTTCTACTGCTCTTGTGTTTATCACTGTTGTTGTTTTTTTTAATTCACTTTGGATTTTGAAACTAGCCTGTCTCCTCTATACTCTTTTATTGTCTTATCTTTCGTTTCACCCGCTTTGATTTTGTCTTAATTTTTTAAGACAAAATCAAATTTAAGACAAAAACAGGCTTAATTTTTCCTAGATATGTTTAACCTTCCTCTTCAACCTCCTTCATCACCTCCCCATTTGGAAGACCTATACCATCACACCAGGTAACCTTACCCCTCTTTATAATCAACACACGACATATTTTTGTCCCAAATTCCATACCCATATCCTCACTAAATGTTTGATTATTATTATTATTATTATTATTATTATTATTATTATTATTATTNTATCACTTTTGTTGTTTTTTTTAATTCACTTTGGATTTTGAAACTAGCCTGTCTCCTCTATACTCTTTTATTGTCTTATCTTTCGTTTCACCCGCTTTGATTTTGTCTTAATTTTTTAAGACAAAATCAAATTTAAGACAAAAACAGGCTTAATTTTTCCTAGATATGTTTAACCTTCCTCTTCAACCTCCTTCATCACCTCCCCATTTGGAAGACCTATACCATCACACCAGGTAACCTTACCCCTCTTTATAATCAATACACGACATATTTTTGTCCCAAATTCCATACCCATATCCTCACTAAATGTTTGATTATTATTATTATTATTATGTTTTCTTTTGATTTGCATTTTAAGATCTAACACCTAGTCACTACCAGTGACCTTGGGTGTGTGAAATTTAAGTTGTGTAGCTTTTGAATAAGAATGAATTATATGAATGAATGAAATAAAGGGTTTATCTAAAAATTCGTAAAAAATATATATATATAATTTTTAGTATAAAGAGTTTAAAATCTAGAGAAAAAAAAAGGGCAATTCATTTAACAGTAAAAGAACGATTTTCTAACAATTATTAAGACAGCGTAAGGTATAAACATTCAAATCACAACTCAACTAACATTGAAATCAATTTTAAGATGTTCAAAACTGAAAAGATTCTGATAGACAGGGCTCTTCTCAAAACATGTTATGTGCTAGTGATAACTATTTTCTGGGTTTCTTGCAGTGATGGTTCACCTGGGATCTTTTCCAGATATGCTTGTGTTCCTTTGTTGATAAGGCCGAGGGCACCAACAACAACTGGGATATTTTTGGTCTTGAGATGCCACATTTTTTATATTTCTATTTCTAGGTCTTTATTTTTGGATAGCTTTTCACACACTTTAGAGGAAACGTTTTTATGTGAAGGAACAATCATATCAATAAGCAGGCAGGCATTTTCCTTCCTGTCCTTAACAATTATGTCTGGACGATTAGCCTGTATTGTCCGTTCAGTATGCACAGAAAAGTCCCACAGAACCGTTACTCTTAGTTTCTACAGATAAATGCATGCATAGCTTCCAATGGAGGTATTGCCCAACCCTATCACGCCAGTTTTTCTACTCATTAGGTGTAAGGACAGAGCAGCCAGAAACAAGGTGATCTATTGTCTCGATCTTTTCCTCGCACAATCGACAATCAGGGTCAGCTCTGTTGTGAAAAACATTAGCCTGATAGTTACATGTGAAGAGGCTTTGGTCTTGGGCAGCCAGAATAAAACCCTCTGTTTCCCCGTTCAGTCGAGAGCTACGTAGCCACTGATGAGTTGCCTTTTCATCTTCATCAGCATTCTTGCAACGATCTACAAACCGCCCGTGGAAAGGTTTCTCACACCATTGATTTTCAATCTGGTTCATACCAGAATTTTTAACCTTTTTCTTCTTTTTTTGTGCAATTGCTGTTGATGATAAGGTGTTATCGGTGTCTAGATGGACTTGCAGTTCACATGAAAATTTATTTGCTTCTTTGACAACTGAGTGTAATTTGTTAGTATTTTCGTGTATGTTAACCAATTGTAACATCCAATCAACTGCGTTATCTCGATATTGTAAAAGACCCATAGTAGAGGTTTTATAGGAAAGTTCTAATTGTATCATACCTCTTCCGCTTTTCTCTCTACTTACGTACAGACGCTCTGCATCAGATTTAGGATGGTGCATTTTATTACACGTTAATTTTTTTTGAATTTTAGTACCTAGCCTCCTCAACTCAGAAAGATTCCAATTTATCATGTTGAAGCTATAAGTTACAACCAGTATAGCTAAAGAGTTTATTTCAGTTTGGTTTTTTGGGGGGATTCTTTTCCGATTTTCTCTTTCATTTTGGCATGCTGTATGCCGTCTCCTTCGTTAACATTAAGATACTTTTCTCTTTCTGATCTAGTTCCTTAATTACAGACTTTTCTTCTAGTATAACATTATGTGTACTCACCAATTTTCCCCGCTGAAAACTTGCTTTAGCACATTTATCTAGCCCAAACTCCATCCTAATGTCACCACTAAAAGCCTTTACGGTTTTAAATAATCCTTCCAGTTCATCATCACTATGAGCATATAATTTCAAATCGTCCATTTAAAAAAGGTGATTTATTATTTTATCGTTGATGTTATATCCATATGTAGTGTTGTTTAACATTTCGGAGAGGGGTATTAGTGCCATGCAAAATAAAAGTGGAGGAAGAGAGTCCCCCTGAGAAATTCCACACTTCATCCGCATTCCATGAAACGTCAAGGTGCCATTAGAGTGTGAAAGAAAAAGATTGGTTTGCCATAAAGTCATCGACGTTTTTAGAAAATTAATCAAAATGGGAGAGATTTTGAATAGTTCTAAACAACGTAAGTTCCTAGGATGGGGGACACTATCAAACTTGTTTTTATAGTCTATCCATGCCGTACCTAATTGTTTGTGTTTTGACTTTGCATTTTCCAGTAACATTTTATTGATCAATAGCTGGTTTTTACAGCCTTATGTGCCTTTCCGACAACCCTTTTGTTCAACGGGAAAGATGTCATGGTCCTCCATGTGAGTGTAAGTTCTCTCAGTAAGAATTGGAGTTAGCAGTTTATAGGTTGTTGTTAAGCACGTTATAGGTCTCTAGTTCTTAGGGTTACCAGTATCATTATTTTTAGCAAGCAGGTAAGTTGTGCCGAGACAGAACCATTCAGGTGTTGAGTTTGGTTCTGTTAGTATTCGGTTATAGTCGTGAGCTAGTCTCAAGTGACCTGCATGGAGGGTGTTGAGCCAAAAGTTGGGGATTTGATCAATACCCGGAGATTTCTTGAGAGCCTTTACAATTTCTTCAACAGTCAATTTCTCCCACGTTTGTTCGGGAATGTCTTTAGTGGAATCTTGTAGATGCTCTAACCATACTGTATTTTCATTAAACCCTTTGTCATTTCCCCAGATGTTATTCCAAAAACTACGAACCTCTTCTTTCATTGGTATTTCGTCCACGCAGATCTCAGTTTTATCAATTTCACGATAAAACGTTTTGGTATCAGTTTCAAATATTTTGTTTTGCATATAGCACTTATTGCATTTAATGAACCTTCGTAAGCGCAGGGCCTTAACTTGGAGTTTTTGTTTTCAATTTTGTATTCCCTTGTTACTTTTTTAGCCTTTCCAAATCTTAATTCTTTATCTTTTTGCATTTCTTCTAATGTAGAGATTTCTTTTCGGTACTGCTCAATTTCCTTATAATTTTTCACCGTCCATATTGGTTTATTCAGTTCCTTGACCTTAGTTCTTTTTCTTTTAGTCCTCTTTAGTTTTAGTTCTTTTAGACCACATCTTTGTTGAAGTACTTTCCCCGTTGCATAAATAAGTTGGTTTTTCGCAGTCAGGTCTGGGCTAAGCTCGTTACAGATTTGATGTAGTGCAATATTTCCTACCTTGAAGATATGTTCGTATTTGAAAGAGTGACGCATATTAAGAAGTGAGCCTCTGTTGTTAATATCAGTGTGCTGTACTATAGAAAAATCCTCCAAGATGTCTGTTCTCATTGCCTCCAGTTCTTCAGGATTTACTTCCTGCTATCCTTCAACATTCGGTTCCTGCAACCTTTCATTTTCCAACTCCTGATTTCTATCGTCAACATCCTGGCCTTCAACTTCACCTCCACCTCCACCTCTATCAATTACACCAATTCAATAGCAGTATTCTTTGTATCATCCTATGTATCATATTCAAGTTCTCTTTTAACATTCATTCTAACATCATTAGAAATCTTTTCTTTAATCTGAGAAAGTTCAACATCTGTCAATTTCTTTTCGCTCATAATATACCTTCTGACATTTGCCAGTTTATTAGCATTAAGATTTTCAATTTTTTCACTATCACTATTACGCGTACCTCAGAGAATAAAAGTATCTTCAGTGTTATTTGTCTCTGGATTTTCAACTGCAAAATAAAAGCAATACATAACCTCCTTGTGTGTGTGTGTGTGTGTGTGTGTAAGCTGCTGGAGGCAGATTTGAAGACCACCCCGGTGAGCGCGATCCGGCCTCATGAATCGGTAAACAAACCTCCCCTCACCGCCAAAAGGCAGATCGGTTTGGAAAGAAACCAGAAACAGAAAACTTTCACTTACCACCAGGGGCGGCACCAGTTCAAAAAAGATTCTCCAAATCGACAACGAACCAGATTCGAAATCACATGAACGACGAGATCGATTTCTTTCATGGTACGGACGAACAGCTTGAAATGAAGGCTATTCGTTACCAACCAGTCAGGATAACGTAGCTAATTAGCATCCAGGCGTCACCACGTGGAGGTTGCCTTCTTGGACACCCTGAACCTCTTTGTACTCTTCCTTTTTTTCCTTTCGAGTGTTCGTAGGTGGTGATCCAGCAGGGCCAGGGGTGGGATTTCTCCCTTCCGGGTGATCATGCTGGCCTTTGTTAGGGAAAGAGTTAGGCTCAGTAGCAGACTTTTCGACCTCAGGTTGGCCTAGCCCTGAGGGACGCGTCCCTTGTTGACCTGCGCGACGGACGAGGCGGTATGATTTTCTTCTGGTTTTCATCTCATAAAGATTGCTTTTAAGCCTTACTACCAAGAAGCTGAATATTCCGCGCCAGTCGCTATCTGGAATTTCGAGTCCATGCGAATTATTATTATCATCATCATCTTAGTTTATAGCATTTGCACAGGCTGTTCTCAATGCCGCTTTATTCTTCTTGGGCTAACCACAACTAGCAGCCAAAGGCCAAGAGGTCTCTTTCTCCTTACATTTATAAAAAGTTTCTAAGAATCCCAGCTGTTCCTAATAAAGCTGTCTGTTGTACTACACCAATGTCTAACTCAATATTTATCATGTCAGTCCATCCCTTGAAATTTTTGCTTACACACCCCAAAGCTCCAACAACAAGTGGTACAACACGAGCATTCTTCAGTGACCAAAGCCTTTTTAATTCAGTCTTTAGGCTTTGATATTTTTCAATCTTTTCCTGTTCCTTATCATGTACCCTACAACCTCCAAGTACATCAATGTCAATAATGACACAAGATTCGCCTTTCTTATTAACGACAATCAGATCAGGTCTTCTGGCCTCAATAACATTATCACACTGCAAGTTAATATCCCAAACCAATTTCATGTTATCATTTTCAACTACTCCCTCCGGGTAGTGCTCATACCACTTCTCCTTCCTTTCAAGATCATATTTCACATAATTTCCAATGGATTAGTTTAGCAATGTTATCATGTCTCCTCTTGTAATCGCGTTGAGCAAGCTTTTTGCACTCACAATTTATATGCTGTACAGTTTCACCGTTTTCACTACACATTCTGCACATCAGATTTTCTGTTGTTTTGTCGATCTTATGTTTAATATAATTTGTTCTTAGTGCCTGCTATTGCGCCGCAGATATCGTTCCTTCTGTTTGCACTATCAAGTCACTTCGGGCAATCCATTTCCAAGACAATTCTCTATCTACTTCTTCAGGCATTTCATGGTCGAACTGCCCACACATTCTTTTTTTATGCCACTTAGATTTTAGTTTAGTTAGATTTTGTCTCTTAAATTCTTCTTTCTCAACTAAATTGTCAGTTCTAATTTTGCCCATTTTTCTTACACCCTTCTAAAAGCAATTTATCTGACTCGCGAACATATGAACCTTGTTTTTCTCTAATCTTACACATGTTTCAATCCCAATCAGGCCTCTTCCTCCATCTTTTCTTTTCAAGTATAACCGATCAACATCACTCTTAGGATGTAGAGCCCCACATATCGTTAAGGTCTTTCTCGTCGTTCTATCTAACTTCTTCAGCTCATCAACTGATGTCTGGTGTTAAAATGGCCCTTTGGGTCACACAATGATCCAAACCTTATGGAAAAGCACAAGTTTGGTATTGCCAGGGATAAAAGTTATCTGTCACTTCTCACCTCATATTTTTTTTAAATGCTAACATCCGCCGCGACATCAATTAAAAGTAACTGTTCGAAGGAAGACGGACTATCAGTAGAATCATAAAAGAGTAGTATCACCATACGTCCTGATGTACCGAAAAACATTGTCAAAAAGATGATTGTTTTAAGAAAGTAATAGAGTTTGACCAAGAACAGAGCCTTGACAAACGACGATAGAAAACTGAGAAGTAAGTCCCCAAGGTACAGGTACACAAGACCATACAGAGATAACCTGATGTTGAAACCCTTTTCCCCAACACTATAAGCAGAGAGCTTATAGTGCCAGTCTGCATGCCATACTTTGTCAGTTTTGGACATATCGAGAACTGTAGTACATCCTCCCCCAATTTGCCCGTACACTGGTAAATGCGATCTATGATAATAGTAGATCAACACTAGAACGAGAGTCATCAAAACTATAATAACGCACGATAAATAGATGAACCTGAATCACCCAAAAGAGAATAAAAAAGCAGGCCAACGAGCAAATAGTTAAGCTCATTGTGCAAAAGAACTAGCACAGCTTTCATCTTCAAAACGTCAACCCTCAACAGGTTTACCAGAGTTGATAAAGCTTGTAGATCTTTCAGTCTTGAGAGTGGATAACCACGGTAAGGTGGCAGATTCACGAATCTTCCATGGATAAGGAAATTTATCATCACCGACAGCCTATTTGTATGAACTGCACGTAGAGTAGCCGGAAAATGATGAGATTGACCCCCGATTAATAAGTAGCTAAATTTGGATTTCAGTGAGGAATTACCATCTGTACGGCTTTTAACCAAAGCGTAAATGAAGTTTTGTCGTAGAACGTCCATTGAGAATATAAAAGTTAACACCAGTTTGAAGTCGCCATTGATTCAGCCGTGAACCAGTGCTGGTGTTCACAGAGACGAAATCCAAAGGAAAATCTGAAGAAAGGGGGAAAAAACCACCAGTCACCCTTGATAAAATTGAGACCTTTCAATTCAAGTCTTCTTTGCCCAAGCAACAAGAACAAGTTTGACAGTGATAGTAACAACTTTATAATAAACCGAAATGATAGAAGGTTACCAGACATCTTTGGGAGACAGAAGTCGGAAAGAAATTGAGTAATAATGTGTGCCGTTATCACTGTCAGGGAGCCTGGTTAATGAGTTGATAACCACGGTTAGGTTTTGAGACAAAGAGAAAGTACTAGAAACTTCTGGTCGTCCTTGCGACTGAAATAATATAACTAGCTTCTATAGTAAGCAATGCAATCGCCAAATACAAAGAAATAGACAGATCTGTTGGTCTCCGGTATCCTGTGGATAAATGGAGCTTTAATAATCGAAGAAGAATCGAAGGAAGGAGACCTATCCATAATAACAGATAACCGGTTCCTTGACGAAGAGTGGCACGAAAGCACTGAAAATTTGTGTACAGATACTTTAAAAGATATTACAACTTTCTAAACATACATGTGTGCATAAAGGACCAACTCTGAAAAGAATATCAAAATCGTAACGTAAGAGAATAAAAGAGACCTCTATCTTGAGATTAGTGTTGCTTACAAAATCATCAAAATTGATCATAGAGTCCAAGAACATAAACAAACTTTATATGGAGAAAGGACTGAGCAAATGAAAAATTAAATAGAAGACTTCAAAGGTTACTGAAAGATACAAGAAGAACCCCACTGTAAGGATGACAAGAATATATTTTGGAAACTTTTGATAGTAGACATTGTTTATGTAAGGGCAAAAGACGAAGTCGAAGACCAAATAAGTTTCTTTTGCATCATACTCGTCCTGAATTGAGTCACAGATCTATGGCCTAGCATATGGCAATAAAGGAAAAGGTAAACTATTTACCAAAAAGAGTTGCAGTGAAATACAACTCTTGCGCGCACATTGCTCTTAAACTTTTCCAGCATTGCACACCTGCTGTCAAAGAACTGTTCCTTCTGCGTTTTTTAATAACTTCAAATAACGCGAAAATCATGAACCATGAATTGGATGACCCAACGAGATATTCTTTTAATAACTGTGTTTTCGGTGTATTAAAAGGCTTTGTTTTAGCTTGAACTCAATTTTGACAACCTTCCTAGCAAAACTCAGCTCAAGGCCCACCTCATCCTGTATAACTGTAAGTAATATATCAGTCCCAGTAGCAGGACCTGCGAGCGAACCAGCAGGACAATTACCCTCATGCTAATACCTGATGAACACTAAGAGAAAAGTATTAGTAGGAGGGTCGTCTATTCCTAGTAATACAAATGATTTACACTGGGTAGACAATTTCCTATGTTATCCTAAAGTACTTTGTAAACTCCAAAGTACTTTTTAGACAATTCCCTATACAACATAGGAAAAACTCCAAGGTTCTTTTTATGAAATTTGAGCACAAGTAAGTAATGGTTATTTTTGAAAACAGATGGTACATATTTTTTGAACTGAGTTTACAAAACTTTAGCTTTTGTCACGGAAATGTATTGACGATTTTAATATGTAATCATAATAACTACCTTATATACAAACAACAGAGGAAATATTTATTCGAGAGAGCTTTGCGAAGACTGCTGCATTATGGAAATTTTAGGTTGCTTTCGAAAAGGTTACATAGCGACATCCACGCGATATTTTTTTTGAGGTGGGGGGCGGGGAGCGCAATACTGAATAAAATTTATTTATATATATATAATCAGATGTATGAGTAAGAAAAACTCTAACTTTACAGTACTCAGAGTTTCGTGTCTTTCACAATCTTCAGCTGTACAAGGCCCACCTCTCCAATATATATATATATATATATATATATATATATATATATATATATCTATATTGGAGAGAGATAGAGAGATAGATAGATAGATAGAGATAGAGATATGGATATATATATATATAGAGAGAGAGGTATTGGCAAGAATAATTTGAACTCAAAACTGCTGGTACTGGTTATGCTTTTGTTGGTTATATTTTAGTGTTAAATAATGTTATTTTTGGGATATATGTCTTACATATTGAAGTTAATGCTATATTTATTTTATTCTATTATTAGGTTGCTATGGTGGAAATTAATTTGGACGGTGAGCTACCGTCAGCATTGATACTGGTATTCAGCTTATTAACAACCTGTTTGATTTCAGTCCATGTATTCGCATTGATGATTTCAATCTGTATTTTACCAAATCTTGAAACTGTAGAGCAACTTCGACTAACGGATGCCACAGTGCCAATAGAAAACAACCCAAAGACTATAAAATCATCTGAAACTGAACTTCCTCACGAAAGCCTTCGACGATACATCGAACTTGCATGGATTTTTAGTACTGGTTTTGGCACCCTCCTTTTTTTACTTGAAATACCAGTATTACTTTGGGTTAAGCTTTACAAACTGAGTATTGTGTCTGCAATTGCAGCGTCTGCGGTAATGGTACCAGTTTGTATAACATTCGTAATATTTGCTTTGAATTTTCATAGAAAGTTAGTTGAGCATAAGTATAGCCAGAGTACTAAAGGAATTCAAGAACTGCAGTTAATTGCAGATCATTTACATTCAGCCGAACACTTGCACCCTACGAATGCACGTGAAGACGGGAGGATGATAGAAGATATACATAATGTTTAGTGTTCATGTATAATAGTGTATAAAGTATTTTTTTGTATCATTTCATTACATTCAGCCCAATATTCAGAAACAATATTCATGCATATAACAATATGACAGATAGTGAATATTCAATTTGGAAATTGTGAATTATTGTAAAATTTATAGACAAACTGGAAATTTGAAAAAATTGATTTTTGATTAAATGTGGCTGAAAATTCAGCTCCAAACATTTAGTCGTATACCAGTAACCCCAATGTCATAAAACTTTGATTGGTTGACCGCCTGAGAGTCCCCCTGGGGATCCCCTAATTCTCAGTATACGGTGTAAGTGAATGTTATATGGTGTAAATGTTTCGTTTATAGTGTAAAGGACTGTTACACTAAATAGTGTATATTGCCATTTCAGTTAAGGTCATTCGAAATGTATGTACGCTTAGAAGTAGCTAATTGTTACCCCTGCTCTTGCCCATGCGCTCCTCGAAAATAATATCAATGTAATAATAAGTACGTATTTGGCCTTATGCAGTATTACCTTGTAAGTAAAAATACGTTTTGAAGCCTCCCTGTTATTTTTTGTTTACATGTAAATTTTTGTGTAAATGAGTATATCATTTTTGGGGATCCAAAAAGTACTTTCCCAAGAATGTTGACTTTTTCCCGCGGTTCCCCACTGCCACGCAGATGTATCTCTTGTACTTATTCTGCAGTAATTATATATAACCCATACCCCTACAACAAGCTCACACTGTTTAATAATTTCACTGGAAGTCATTTCTAGACTTTAGTGGCAAAGTGTGCTATACCGTGAGATGGAACATTTGCAGCATTCCAAGTTATCACAGTCAACTTATGATCAGCAATGGGGATACGTGGATCGTGAGAAGATTTGCTGGAATTAGCCCAACAAGTGTTTTGAGGTTATTGCAGCAAGTTGTATCCATCATCTCAGATGACTTAAAGATGTCAGTACCAGTGGAGAATTGCTAACAGATCTCGAGACCCTAAAAGTACCAACTTGGCTTCTGGCTGTGTGCCCTGTTTCACGGGGTGTCGGCTAACTTTATCCTTGGTTTGCAGTCCTCTTAGTAATGGTGCCGCGATAAGACACTGGTAGTGATTTCACCTCATCACCACTTCATTTATGAGGGTAACGCGTAATTTCTGCTGTCGCATTGTTTAACACCACTCGCGCTCCCTTAGGCCATAGTTAGTCTGCTGGTGATGGAACCCAGCCTAAGTAATGGTTTTGGACATCAATTTCTATTTTTAATTTTTTCGTATGACAATTTTTATCAAACGGATTGCCCTCCAGTAACGAGCAGACCTTAAATAATCAGTGAGTGCAAAGAATCTCAGGACCCAAACTAACTCCATACCAAAGATCGAACTGTGGTAGTACTGGCTGTACAGAGGCCCAGAATATCCTGCGTTGGAAAACTACTCTATCCTCGGTAATGTCACAGGTCATTATTTAATTTTTGTTGTTTGTTTTGTTTTGTTTTGTTTTGTTTTGTTTTGTTTTGTTTTGTTTTTTGTTGTGGTTTTTTTTTNTCTATTTTTAATTTTTTCGTATGACAATTTTTATCAAACGGATTGCCCTCCAGTAACGAGCAGACCTTAAATAATCAGTGAGTGCAAAGAATCTCAGGACCCAAACTAACTCCATACCAAAGATCGAACTGTGGTAGTACTGGCTGTACAGAGGCCCAGAATATCCTGCGTTGGAAAACTACTCTATCCTCGGTAATGTCACAGGTCATTATTTAATTTTTGTTGTTTGTTTTGTTTTGTTTTGTTTTGTTTTGTTTTGTTTTGTTTTGTTTTTTGTTGTGGTTTTTTTTTGTGGGAAAGCATTCATCCATTTGGACTTTCTCCGTGGAACAATAGGGGCCTACATGTTGACGGCTATTTTCCCACTTGTTATCACTAAGATGCTTTCAGACCCCTTAAAAATAGCTCTGGACAATCATCGTACTACTAAAATGCCCTGATAGAGTCATGCTAACAGGACTGACAGACCTCGAAAAGTTTGATTTTACTTTTATTTTACCCCATGGTTTTACTCAGCTTGTTTTTCCACAAGTTTTATTCAGACTTGGAAGAACTTTCTGTTCTGGTACTCATTTTGATATCTATTCCCAAGCATTGTAGAGTTGAAGGAAACTGTTTCAATTTTGTTGATAACCCACATTTGTAGTCAGACGGCTAAATATGGTTAGGCTGACTGGCACTGGTTTCCTCCATTTCTTGTTGATATTACTTGAAATTAAGTGTGCGAAATCGACTTTTGGTTTAGCAACTGGATTTACAGGAAGGGTAAAAATTGATATTGAAACATTTGTACACAGTCGTATTTGCAGGGTCCAGTCTCATCCTTTTAGGGTTCAGTGGTCCTTGTTCTGCCATACCACATCGCAATCATTTCTGTTTAATGTCAACGTGATTAAACTGATGGAACTCAAGTTTCTTCAAGACATGCAGCAATATATGTAAAAAGGGAATTCCTGATGCTAAATTCGGCTATCCTGAACAAGGTGACGAATCATTTTCTGAAAAAAACCTTTGAAGTCGAGATTTCTGGAAGGTTAAATGCTCGGGTTTTTTCTGTTCTCTTGGGGAAAAGACTGACCTTGAGCTGGATTGTTTTTCTCCAATTCTCTAAATGACACGTTTTTGCGCAGCAAACTGATCATTTTCTGGACTCTAATTACTTATCTCAAGCTCTGGTCTAGGTTGTCTTCCAGTAGTTGCCTTAAAAGTGTGTGCTTCTGAGCTAGCTTCTTTGCTGTCTAAACTTTTAAACCACTGTCTATTGGAATCTTGTTCCCCTCATTTCTGCAAAGTTTCCAATGCCCCAGTCTAAGAGTGCAGATAATTATGATCCAACTGATCCTGTCAAATAACAACCCGTAAGTCTTTCTATCATCAGAACGGTCTTTGAACGACGTATCGAGAATCCACTACTGGAATTCTTGTATTAGCCAGGCTCTTTTTAATGTTCAGAATGGACTCGGGGAAGTGGGGTGGGGGGGGATCTCGCTGCACTTTGGTCAATTGATTTGAACAAAAGTCATCGTTCTGGAAAATATATGCTTACGAAATCGATGTAATTGAGAACGAACGCCTATAGTTCAGGTAGAGCATGTGCCCATGATAGCAATATGCGTTGGTTCGAATCCAGTTTGTTTCACATGTTTTTTACTGTTGCACGATTCTAAATCTTTTCATCTTGTGCTGTGTTATTGTTAACTCCATGAGCTTCCGATTTATGTAAGACTGAGATAATTGACCTTCTCTCGAAAGGTAAAATGCATGACTTAAGGCTGTATTTTCGGTCGAAGGCTTACATTTTTACATCGATGATCCTGCCCTGCCAATTTTTTTCAGTTAGTCAAAATATATGCTACTTACACCACCTTTTTCTCTTGTATTGGCTACAAGGCATTTCAGCAATCCATTGTTGAAAGATTTAGAACCTTTTCCTAAGGCACTCGGGGAATGAGAAAGGACGGAAGCGGTTTCTTTTAATGCGGCACAAACGCAGCAGATGGCCAAATGCTGTGGCATTATCTCCCTCCATTTTCATAGGTAATGATTAGGAAATGGTATTGGTCATGGTGAAATTCCACCCTTTTGAGAAATGTTTTTCAGTGAAGATGCTTGGGTGTAAATCTCTCTTATCTTTCTTAGCCTTTTTGTATTCAATCTATAGGTCAAATCTGCTTCTAAAAAAGAGTTTTTCTTACTGTCGCGCTTTTGTGTACCTTACGCTTTAGGCCATTTGTATCTCTTTAAATCTACCACTCATGCTGTCATGGAGTACTGCCGTCACATCTGAATAAATGCCTCTCATGTCTTGATCGAGTTAGGAGACGTGTTTGTTACTTGATAGGCCCATGTTTTGTTGCTACTTTACCTTGTCAAATCGACTGAAAGGCCATCCATTTATTGCGTTCACACTAAGTGAGGTATCCTAAAAAGCGAACAGAGGGAGTGGGATTCACAAGGTGAGAACGTTTACATAGAAAAACGTTTTTGTTTACAGTTTTCACAAAGTAAAGACAGCGAAAGACAGGTGTGCAAGTGCAATTATTCTTATCTGTATTTACACATTTATTGTTTGTTTATATGGAATTACTTTCATTTGCTTTTGGCTTCCATCTAATTATAATTGCTTTCATTCCTCACAACAATAGCCTGGCGTCAATTTTTTACTTTTCGAATTTAAGCACGTACGTTTCTAAAAAAGATGAATCAATGACATAATTTTTAACTTATTTATCCAAATGGTAACTACCAACGACGGTCAAAAAACATAACGTAGGTTCGTACAGGGAGGGGTACTTGCCTGGGAACAGGTGCGAACAAGGGGGAAGATGGGTCGAGAAATGGCCAATTTCATGCAAAAGCAATAAATGGATGGCCCTGAATGTGCCTTAATTTTTGGTGTAGGTATTGTTATGCGATGTGTTCTGATGAGCTCTCGTTTGAGGTACTAGCTCAGTTGCATTTCGTCCGATTGGTTTCTCTGAACAACTTTGTCCTTGTACATTTGTCCCACTTCGTTGTAGTAAATCTCTTTATGAATGTAACTTTTTTTCCACGGACAACCAGATTGTCGAAGTTTTTTAACGCCTGAATGCTTTCCTCTGTCTTCTCATTTGAATATTTTTCACCTTTAAAGTCTTTATCTTATGGCCTGCCATTTATTCACAGTTTCATAAATGTATTCTTTTATGCCTTATATGTTTCTTAACCTTGAGAAAAGTAAAAACTACACAAACGTCAATTCTTGCTGCAGATCCGTAGAAAAAAAAGTCCCAGCTGGTTAAAAGAGACGTTATTTTAAAGCTTTGTTGGCTACCCAGATACTAAGAAATGCACTCTATTTGGTTAGTTTTACCTTGAAGTTTTGGTAAACCCCCATTCTTCATCAATAAATCAATTTTGATACATTATTCCAACTTGAATATTCCAAAATTGTCTCATTACTTAAACTACGATAAGCAGCACGGTAGGTTTAAATAGTTATGGTATCTCACACTTTCTTATATCGTACTGTAAAAATAATGTGATATGGATGGTGAGGACTTGGAATTGCCGAAAAGTGAATAATATGTCTGCATCGAACTGGGTTCGAACCAGTGCGTATGGCTCTCATAGTCACATGCTCTACCACTTCAGCTATTGGTGCCTGCCCTTCATCAAATCATTTTTGCAATTTTCTCTTTCACTCACCTGCGCTGTTTTTCCCCTTACATCCCAACGCGTGATTGGCTTGTGACGTCCAACCGTGGATCTGGATGAGAGGAAATAATTCGACAGGCAAGTACCGACAACAATTTTCACCAGGAAGCATATCGCGAGGGCCTTCACATCACTTACTTTTTTGTCCTATTTCTCGGAAATTTTTCCGAAAAAAGATAGACCCTTGTTTTAAACCAGAGACTGAACAGAAATTGGCGGTAAAGACTTACACTTAATTCTGTATTAAAAACTAGTATTTAAAACTGTTTATATTTACAACTGAACTGAACTTGATGCTTTTAAAATAACTTTACATAAATTGAATTAAATTTACAGCATATTTACAAATTTGAGATTAAACTATCTCTATTTGCAAAGGTTATGGATGTCGTGCTTTTTACTGCACACACTTAATGCATCGCTAAATATTCCATTTCACTCCAATGCACTACAAATCGCTAATTAGAATTCATCAGTGGTTCAGTGGGGCAAGTGATACTTGCAGACTTACATAAAGCACGGAAAATCGGGAATGAAAGGCGCAATTTATGAAAGAAGCACCTTCTTCCCGTAGCAACAACCGTTCTTACTAAAAATCTCTTCTGTAGTGTATCTATGGAATGTTAAGCGATCTTTGGCCACACCGTCGTTCATAGAGAAAACCCATTGGATGATGTGTCATGTTCAACGTTCAAAACGCTTCAGTTGTAATATCGCTTTGTTTTCTCGTGCTTTATTTTTTTTCAGAATGCCTCTGACATATCGGTCGTACTGGTTATCCTGACATCAAAATAGGTGTTTTGTCAAGCTCGCCATAATCCTTTGACATTTACGTCAGTTTTTGTATGTCACTTGTCAAATTCTATATTGTTACAGACTACATTAAGCAGTTGTGCTTTGATGTCTCATTTGATTATGGTGGATTGTCAAAAAACCTTAAGTCTTCAGTCCAAAGCAAGCGTTCCATTGTAGGTCTTAGCTCTTTTTCATACATTAACTTGACAGCAATTCTAAATATTTTTATTCATACGAAGCTGTACTCTTCCAATGGGATTGTAAATAACCCTTTGGCAGAGTACGTGTTCTTTTGCTTCATTTTTTCAAAACAGATGTCGAGATGTTTAGTCAAGTTGCATGTACTTTTCTTTTCAGTTGTCTTCTCTCTTCTTCGTCTCGTTTCAACGTAATGAACATCGCTCACGTTTTGTGCCTCATCACATTCCAGGATTAAAAGTATCACCAAAAGTGTCGCTGTCTTGAAGGAGATTTCAAAGTGTTCTGATGTCATTTCAAATAATACTTATTTTTCTCAATTGTATGTGCCTGACTGGTAATCAAAATTAATTGCTACCTCTTACCAGAAATCATATCGTGCAGCGTCGTTCACAAGTTGTGACTGTTGTGTGATGGCTACAAGAGCTCACAGGTACCTCACATGGTTCTTATTATAGCTATATACCAAAGTACAGAAAAAGATCAATTAGATTCCCCGTTTCAAATATTTATGAATCACCAACAAATATTAGAAATGAAATGGATTTTACAAAATTTGAAACAGCAATAAAGAATATTTTAGCTACTTTTGACTTATCTCAATTTTTATTTCAAAATTATTAACTTTTGCCATTTCATTTATCAATGCTGGCTCTTTTACATTTAACTGTTAATATACTCATTTTTATTAATTTTTTAAATAATTTTTTAGGTTTTCTGTGAGAACTAGTATCTCCTTTATCCAACCTGTTACTTATTCATTTACACTTGATTAGCTCTCTTGTGGCTGATACCGATTTGAAAATTTCTAGATGCAGCAATGCTACAGTCACATCCGCTTGATGTTTTATAGTACACCCAACAAGCATTTTATCCTCTGCTTTTTGTCTTATCAGCGACTCCCAACGTTGTACGAGCCAATGTTTCATATATTGTACAAATATTTGGGTGCATAATCTAGTTTTGGCTTTGCTTACAAAAGAAATTAAGTTTCACTATACACGTATGATCTTTGTAGACTGAAGGACTTTTTCGTCTACAATACAAATGCGTGTTTTGTTATTTCGTGTGAAAGGGGTACAAAATAATGTAAATAGTTAAATTAATTAATATTATCGTCGTTCTCCATTTTTGCCACTTGTTTTGTTACATTCTGGCTTTCTCTTAACTCTCCAATCTGCCACCGGTCCATGGAGTCTTTTCGCTCTCACCCAAGGTTTTAATCCAACTGTGCAGCAATCGTTCCTGTTCTTCCTCTTATTCCGTTTCTTTCCTGATGTGTTCATACGCAATGTCCTGGAGTTAATGTCCCCTGTTAAATTACTATCAGCTTCCTATTTTCAGTTACTGACAGATGCAGCCCGTGGTCTTCATCCCAACGGCCACAAACCTAAACAATTTCTCGCCTTGTAACATTCCAATGGATCGATATCTTTTTTTTACTGTCATTTATAAAAACCACAATTATCACCAATTCTTCAATACTAGCAGTAGCACTTCGCTAGTAGTTATTATTGCTACTATTATCAGACCTCTGGAAATTGTCACTACTCTTAACACCCCTACTACTACTTACAACAACCGTTGCTGCTATAACTTGCTACTTCTTCCACTGTTACTACTGATGCTGCTGATGCTGATACTACTACTACTACTACTACTACTACTACTACTACTACTACTACTACTACTACTACTACTACTACTACTACTACTACTACTACTACTACTACTACTACTACTACTACTGAAGACTACTACTACTACTACTTCGGAAGAGAAAGTGGGAGAGGAAGAGGAAGAGAAAGGGGGAGAGACAGAGACAGACATACAGACAGACAGACACACACACAGACTGACAGACTGAAAAAGCTAATGAGAAAATGAGAAAATGAGAAACAGAGGGAAACAGAGGAAAAGAGAGGAAGAGAGTAAAAAACTCGAACGGGTATTGAAAGCGGGTGGGGTGAACTGCGATGGGGACAAAAGAGTGACTAAAGAAAAATAAGCGGACAGTGAAATGAGCAACGGAGAGTAAGTAAACCACGAAAGAAATAGCCCCACAGAACACATATTACTGGTCGTACCTTCATAACAATGTTTTAAAATATACAACAGATATTTGCATGATATCTTAGTTTTCTTCTTTCTTAATTATCCAAATCTGGGCAAAAACCTGCTTTAACTTAACTAAATACAATTTTGTGAGGGTGTCTTCACATTAGCATTTAAAGGTCGTCTGAATTATCGCTTTGTAATAAAAATCAGTTTCATATATAGACTAATATGTTAACGTACAGTAGAGAATGTCTGCATTAATCCATGTAGTCAAAACGTGTTGACTAAACCTCTTAGTAGCAGCCATCTACCAAAACGATCATGGCACTCCCCTTAACATAACGTATACAGTGTCACAGGCTGAATAATTCAGTTATATTTCATTCTTCAGTGTCCATTAAAAAGGGGGGAACCAAAATGCACTTTGCCTCGATAAGGAATCCTGTCATGCATAACGTGAACGAATTGTGTGAGTTGTTCAAAATTCTCCAATAACTAGCAAATTTGGCTTGCATGCTTATTTACCAAATTCACATATCTAGGTTGTATATCACCTTCACGTAGTAATAATCACAGCCTATCCTCTCCAGTGTATGTTTGCAACTGTAACTAAAGCCTATGAACCAAGACTGTCAGCCAAGACAGTCAAACAAGACTGCTTTTATGGATTTGTCGAGATCTTAGTTTACAAGTTTGACTGTACCATCTTGGGGCCATGTGATGTATTCTACGTATCTACGTATTCTTTCTGTGATGCCATGATCAGCCAGGGAAATAAACATCCTCGAGTTAGAAACTACTAGATTAACTAGATACATCAATGGCATGAGCTGTAGGCGAAAGTCCTGATTACTCGTACTAATTTGCGTTTCCTTTACGGGTCGGTGGGTCGAGTCCGTAGCAAAACTTGTAAGTTTGGTCCCGATATACGTTTTCTTTCAGGATGCTCTATTATAAAGAAGAAAGTTACAAATAATAAATATACCGAAAATCAATGAACAGCGATTTTCGCTGTTCATTAAGAAATGTCTACATTACTTTTAAAGAGGGGGGGGGCAGGGGGTATTTCATGTTCACCTTCAACCAAAACATAATTTGAGATAGTATAAAAACAGCTGGAAATATCCTTTCCTGGTTTAAAAACACATTTCGAACTTAACCTGTACAGACTAGTATTTTCAGTTAAAGTTGAAAATTACTACGTTAACCACCCGGGTTAGAAAAGCTAAAAATATTTATGTGCTCACTTATTAAGTACGCGAGAAGAATTTCTTGAAATGGCAAAATTTGAAAGCCAAAGAGCCCACTCGTTTCCCTGTAAAATCCAATGTTTGAAGTAGTGTACATTCTAGAATTTGGTTATTGCAAAAAAACCAAAATTGAGCAAATCTACAGATGATTTTTCCACCATTACTCTGCATCAACTTTCAAAGAACCGCCCCCACTTTGTCATGGGTAAACATTGCAGTTTGTTGCTGGCCTATAAACCCTTAAATACCATAATACACCAATATTTTACTCGGTTGCTTTTAATCTCCATTACAGTCTCTATTGCTTCACTCACCAAATCATTTCTTTGCCTCCAGATAATATTATAATAATTGGGGTTTTTAGTGGTAAAATGATCTGCCTTCTCTCCTTTTTAACTCTCTATTTACTTGGGGTTTTTTTTCTTTAGGTAATAAACACGGATATGCATTATATAAATTTATGACTAACATAAAACCAATTTCTTACTGTAACTTTTGCTGCAACAGTTTAAAGAATTTTTCTTTCCTTTTGTAAAACAGGCACTAGTTTTCTTTTAAGAAGTCCAAATGATATTTTGTCTATCCATATTACTGGGTAGTATTATTTGACTATTTGGCTTCTGTTATATGAGCACGCTCTTCTGCCAAAAGATTGTTATAGTCTCTTCTTGGTTACTCTGCTCTGAATAAATTTTGATTCTGATCTCTACTTAGGTCTCTAAATAGAACTATTGTTCACTATTTTTTTCAACCAACTGGTCATTGTAAATCTAGTTTCAAATTCATTAGCCAATGTCTATGCTGTTCTAGTTTGAAAGTAATAACATTTCTGAGTTTAAGGATGGGGCTTTTCTATTAATCCAAAGATTTTTTCTTGCCTTTTTGACTTTTCATACTAAATGTCCTCAACAACACTTCGATAGTTCAAAACGCTACAGTCCGAAAAAGCACTTTAAGTGCTTATTAATCAATGTGGAAGACAGGGAGGGTCAAAGGGCATTCCCCATAATCTGTACTCGAATAAACATCGATTAAGTGCCATCAAAAAGTGGCCAACCCTAATCTGTTGGCAGGCCGGCATAAAGGACTTGACTGTCAAATCGTCACCTCAGTTTGAAGCGTTGTTTTTACCTTTGGTCAACCAGTGAGTGAAAAATGATGTTTATTACACAAAATTTAACCGATAATTTTTCTAGCAACTATCCTTCAACAATATAAAGTGAGGCTAAGAGGTTACTTTATAAATGCGGACACAGTTTTATATCTTTGAAGGGAAAAATTACATAAAATATTAATTGATCAAACCACGTGTTACAATCAAAACTAACTGATATGTACGGCTGAGATGTAAAGCTGTCGCAAGGTAAAATCGATTTCCGAAGTTTGGGTTCTGGTTTAACAAAAGTTTGTCGCACTGGACCGATAGCATTTTTTTTGTTTGTTTTAACGTCGTTTTTCCCCAGTACTGGGGCTCAGACGGTGCCCTTCACAGGGACTTGGATTCGGCAGTGAGGAATTTATTGTCCGGATGCCCTTCCTGACGCCAACCAATGCCTTTTTCTTTTGTGAATTTCCAAAGTCACCCGCTCGGGGAATCGAACCCGGAATTCTTGGTTACTGTGCAGTGCACTAACCATTAAGCCACGGCTCCTCTTATTAAGCATGCAGGTAGAAATTAAGGTCTGCATTGCCGAATACAGGTCTAGTTTTCGAGGCCCGACTCTTTGTTTAGCACTGTTTCAGGCAAATAAAGATATCTTGCAAGTTGCTATTTTACATTTTGTCCTTTTCGACTAAACACGCGCAATTCGAGCAGACGTTTAATTTCGCCCTAAACCAAATCCTTTTTTATTTTTGTATGCCTGACTTTCAAAAGCTGGCTGATTGTTTTAAAACATGTTATAGTGGATTTGTGAACACTTCTGTTTAAAGACACAGTGCTAAAAATAAACTCCAACTTAGGGTCGGCAAACTTTTGGCGAATAATTTTTTAGTGACGGCTAAAATTAGATCAGGTTCATTTCTACATGCTAGTGCAGTTTCTTACTTTGATAAACAGGATCACAAACAATATTTTTTTGAAACCATATGCAAAAAATTACTCAAAAGCGGTGGGCTGATGAACTGTGGTTATAAGATAAAATCAATTTGCAAAATTTGGATTCTGATTGCAGTGGACCCGTAGCAGGTCGCTGTAATGGTCGGCGCTCGGCAAATACCGACTTTAATATTCTTTCATGGGCTGCATATAATGTGATTCACCCTCTCAAAAAATTGCGTACAACAAATGAGTACTTTTTCATGTAAATTGTTAACCCGATGCTTCGAACCCTTATTGTACTTTTACAATAAAGTCTTCACAACTTATGTGATTCTAATCATAGGAAATCTAATGAATCAGAATTACTTAACCTATTTCTTATATGAGATATTTTAGAAGGTAGTCTGCATATGTGATTTATGATCATACTCGCTGAGTGAGTACGTGTCAAATTTATCCTAAGGTCATTGCTGAAATCCAATTGGTATGAAAAACGAGAGAATACGAGCTTCTCTTTGAGAATTAGAGAACTTCAATATTATTACGGCATATAGAGAATCACTACGGTTAAATCGAGAAATAAAGTGAATAGAAAAAATGGTTTAAAATTTACTAAAAAATCAGTAAAAAGATGTGACGTAATGTACATAAATTAGTAAGCAAGCAGGTGAACAAAATGGCAAGTAAATTCAAAAATTCTTGTCTGTTGGTTTGTAACTCGGTAAACACGTAAGCAAGTGGGTGTTTGAGTAAACAGGTAGATAAAAGCATGTAAATTTTCATGCACTACCTAAATGTGTAATGAAGTCAGCAACAAAATTGATACACAGCAGTTACATAAACAAACAGATCAATCAAATGAAATGAAGGAGTATATCTAAACAAATACACTATTTCAAAAACCTACCATGGAAGATGTTCTACATTTTGCAAGGCAAAGTTCGAAAGTATCTGTCACACTCCTCAGTAACGGTGTTTTACTACTCTGTCCGCGTGCTAAGACTTTCACAAGGATGTATCTCTGTAAGAATAAAATTATAACGTAATAACAACATCTCATAATGATGTTCTTCACAGAGTTGAGAGACGTATTTGCAAATTAATAGATAGAATTCTTCCTGCTACTTTTCGAGGTTTGCCTGATCGACAAAATGTAGTTTGTCTTTTATATGAGTATAATCAATTTTAAGTGTTCTTCGTTTACCTTGCATTTCTATGAATGTAGTTTTTTTCTTTGGGTAGCTAGATTGTGGAGCTCTTTGGCTTCTGAGTGCTTTCCTTTATCATATGATTTTAAAGTTTGTAAGTCTAAGCTTGACTCTTATCTCTTGTCTTGATCTTGTTTTTCTTTTCACAGTTCTATACACTTAGTGAGTCCATACCTTGTATAATTCTTTATTATTAAAACAAACAAATGAAAAAAATTGTATTTTACATTCTACCGCATCCTACAACATACCACCATAACCTAGAACATGCTACAAGCCACTCAATCAAGACCTTAAAACAATATATGACATGCTATAAAATCATATCATATGCCACAAGTCTAAATTCCTACAACATACCTATTGTAAAGGTAGAGCACCATCCAAAGTCTGGCATGAAAACATTTTTACTTGAACACATGTAAAAGCTAGATATTTCGGGGTTTCATTGGTGGTCTAATTGTCCAAAAACATCCAAACCAATGCTGTGGGACTGATTTACAAAGGGTACATACTAAACCATTTTAGGCAAAAACACAGTACTTATTTCAGTAGCAGCATTTAATCATCATCATCATAATAATAATAATAATCATTATCACTCTATTAAAGTCAGGATGTTTTCCTCTTTTGTGGTTCACTGACTTTTTTTCTAAAATTTGGTGCACTTTCTCCACTTGACTCAGTCATGTGTATCCTCAAAGTCCAAATCAACTCCAGCATATTCTTTCTCCATCATTGCTTTCACCATCAGCTTGTGTCTTCCTCTTTCTCACCTGCCTTCAACTTTAAAACTCTAAGCCTGTTTAAAATACTCGTCATCAAGTTTTTCAGAACATCAATAATCCATCTCCTTGTCTTTCAGTTTCAACAATTGTATCCTTCAGCCTTAACCTTTTCATTGGTTTCTTTGTGTTTCTTCACCCTAACAGGCAGCTTTACTCCATGCATCTTCCAGATACATCTTTCAGGTCTTCTTGACATACCTTCTTCAACTTATCCCACCATCCATATAATTATCACTACAGGTTTCACACAAGTGCTGTGTACTCTCCACTTGAGGTTTCAAGTATATCTTTTCCACATAATACAGAGGAAAGAGTGATCATTTATGTTTCATAATGTTACATAACTAAAGTAAAAGATATACCTTGTTTGGCTGAATACAGCATGACACACAATGTTCATATACTTTGCAGCAACGATTTTGCAAGCATGTGCTACAACTGTATCTTTCAGTGGAATTTCCTGTTGCTAAGCAACACCCATTTGATAAAAGATCTTCTCGTGAACATGTATATCCTAAAGAAATAGAGAAAACAGATCTAAAGTTTCTCCTCAATTATTGAGTATTTGATACCAACATATAATACCTTTGATCCACCTTTTACAGTCAGAACTTTAAAAGACTACAGTTCCATTTAATCTTGTCCAGCTATAATCTAAGCGTTAGTAATATGTCTTCAGGGGTGCAAACAAGAAGGAAACAGCCAATACAAGATATAACAGAGTATTGTCTTTGCAAATGTCTTTACAAATGAGTACAGCTTGACAAAATTGACAAACAAGCTCATTTGTCAATTTTGTAGAAAAATGTTTGAGAAAGTGAACAAATACGTCCATAAAAATTAACAAAAGAGAAATATTTAACTCTTTAATCTAGCAGGAAAAGAAAAAATTTGACTCATTTAATAAATTTATTGATCAAGTACAAAATGAATCTTCAATTCATACTGTATGAAGCAATATGAAATCACTGGTGGGAAAAAGAGGTAATGATACATTTAGTATGGGGGGGAACTTCATTAGAGATAACAATGTAAATATGCTGCATTTCGTGAGTTTTTGTAAGAAAAATGATCTACTTATGACAAGCACATGTTTCCCACTTAACAACAGCATGTAGCTTTGAGTAAACAAACAATATGGGCAATGCAACCATGCTTCATACCATTAACCCTGAACCACCAAAAAACACCAAAACAATGGTACAGACTACTAATCACAACAGCGACGGTTGGAGTCACTTAAGTCAGACCAAGATGTGTGAGGCAAACACATCTTGCCTCTCTTAAAAGTGTGGAACATGAGCCCCACCAGTACTTGTGACTGTGGCAGTGAGCAAACCATGGCACACCTCATGTCCTGTAGCCTCGCTCCAAAGTGCACCGCCGATGACCTTGCCAATCCCAGCGATGCAGCAGTGGCCTGTGCCACTTTCTGGAGTGAAAAGATCTGAGATGATGACAGCCGCGAGACTCGACGAAGAAGAATCTTGCATTTAGTGTGCAAGCTTCTGTGTTACTTGCTAGTGAATAACTCTGTTGCAATACGTTTATGGAGCAATTGGTTGGGATAAGTTTAAACTGTGTTAAGACACTTTTCTGGGCAATCCAACTGTGTTTTATAGTAATAGTAATTGGCTTCATTATGGCCTTAAAAATTCAGACACTTAATNGGTAATGATACATTTAGTATGGGGGGGAACTTCATTAGAGATAACAATGTAAATATGCTGCATTTCGTGAGTTTTTGTAAGAAAAATGATCTACTTATGACAAGCACATGTTTCCCACTTAACAACAGCATGTAGCTTTGAGTAAACAAACAATATGGGCAATGCAACCATGCTTCATACCATTAACCCTGAACCACCAAAAAACACCAAAACAATGGTACAGACTACTAATCACAACAGCGACGGTTGGAGTCACTTAAGTCAGACCAAGATGTGTGAGGCAAACACATCTTGCCTCTCTTAAAAGTGTGGAACATGAGCCCCACCAGTACTTGTGACTGTGGCAGTGAGCAAACCATGGCACACCTCATGTCCTGTAGCCTCGCTCCAAAGTGCACCACCGATGACCTTGCCAATCCCAGCGATGCAGCAGTGGCCTGTGCCACTTTCTGGAGTGAAAAGATCTGAGATGATGACAGCCGCGAGACTCGACGAAGAAGAATCTTGCATTTAGTGTGCAAGCTTCTGTGTTACTTGCTAGTGAATAACTCTGTTGCAATACGTTTATGGAGCAATTGGTTGGGATAAGTTTAAACTGTGTTAAGACACTTTTCTGGGCAATCCAACTGTGTTTTATAGTAATAGTCATTGGCTTCATTATGGCCTTAAAAATTCAGACACTTAATGCAGAAGATGAGAAGGTACAGAAAAGCAATAACTTTGTTAGATCAAAGAATATTGATTACCATCCCACAAACTAATTAACATCCAGTTCAGAGTAAAACATCTAGCATTAACTATCAAAGTTCCATACCAGCAATTTACCTAATGATATAAAGGTTAGGAAACAACTACCACAAAATGGTGAGTCAAATGTCATCAGGAGGTAAGGAAACCAAATAAAAATTTACATATACAATCCTTGTCAAAAAAACAGGAACATTTTAGAAAAGAACTAAAAATATTGGGCAAGACTGAAAACTATTACAGCAAGAAATCAAAGAAATAAGATCTTAAAAGTAACATGCAAAGGAAAAAAAGGATATGTGTAAAAGTAACAGACTTAATCCATAGTTGAAACAGTTGAAATATTAAATTCTATAAAATGTAAAAGTACTGTCTCAACCCTGAAAAGAAAACAAAAACTGTTGTTTTTTTACCTTGGGAATGGTGAATAATTGTTAATTATAAAGAGGATGATGAGACAGTCAACAAACACATCAAACAATGCCTTGAATCTGAAATGAATGTGATTCAGCCTTTTAGTATAAGTCCAAACCTTTTAATACAAATCACAATTACTATTAAAACAATGGATAGTAAGAAGGTACTGAGAAACTTAAATTTCACTCTCATAAAATATCTAACGTCTGCTAGAATTTTGTAGGAAATGATTTTAAGCAAACCAACTTTTCGAATGGATGTCAAAACAAGCAATGCACCCTGACCCAAGAATATGATAGAAAAAGCAGGTCAATGCAGACAGCAATTTAATTCCAAAAATATTAATATATTAAGACAGATTCGCATATAATTTTTTTACATTTTACAACTTGAGAACAGAGGGTTAAACATTACTAGGGCCTCCAATACCACAGATTGCTAAAAGCATGTTGAAAAATGTTGACTTTATTGTTAAAAATGTTAAAATCTATGAAAAAAATGAAGAAAAAATTAGTTAATTATATATAAAATTATTCAAATTGTGCTGAATAATGTTTACAATAATATTGTATTAGACCATTAGACAAAGTTATTCAGTACAAATTACCCAGCCTCTAAATTCCTATCAAACAGTGTCCCTAAAATTGTCTTACATCCATTAAACAACCCTGAATTTGATGGATATTTGTAATGTTTTCAAAATATTTTGTCTTTGCATTTAGCTGAGGGCTGTGAGAACATGAAGCTGAGTCATAAAATAACCATCTAATTTCTTTCTGTTTTATTACTTCATATCTAGCTCAGAATTCAACTTCATTGAGCACTTTCTATGGTAATGATTTTCTTTAAAAAGCTATATTAAATATAACAAAGACAAATATAATATAAACAATATACTATAAACAATGGATGGATGGATGGATGGATGGATGGATGGATGGATAAATGGATGGATGGATAAATGGATGGATGGATGGATAAAACATAACATTTGGTTCTTCTGCTCATTCAATTTGGCTTGGGTCTCGAAAAGAAGTAAAAAGGAAAAAAAATCTTTCACTAGTCTCTTAAACTGCATGAAAGATCAGGAAAGTTGAACTTAACTTTTTTAGATTCAGCTACATGCAGGTACTACTGAGGTCAAACCAGATATCAAAACTTCGTTTGACTTCAATCTA
>RDPX01000061.1:1933347-1961776 GCA_003991215.1 Morbakka virulenta | reverse complement strand
TCTCAAAAGTCTGCAAAGCTAACAGGATTAAAGGAATGTAAGATAAGGAATATGGAAAGGAAATACAACGTCCGAAGGAACCAAAACCTTTCTGAAGTAAAAGAAATAATTGAACACCAAATGCAAACAAAAGCTCAGAGAATCCGTAGATTTGAAGAACGAAGCAAATTTTACAGGCAAAATAAGACGCTTAAAGAAGACACTAAGATATTTCACCATGAACCTGGAAAAAAGTCAATCAAGATCAATGAACCACCAGAAATGCAGCACTTCGAAGAATTTTTGAATAAAAATTGGGAGGACATTAAAACCCATAATAGAGAAGCCTCGTGTATAAAAGATCAAGAAAAAATGTTCGAAAATCAAGAACAGAAATGGATAGACATTACAAAAGAAGAAGCTGTACTTGCTATCATAAAATCTTCCAACTGGAAAGCACCAGGAAACGATGGAATAGCCAATTTCTGGCTCAAGAACCTCTCCAGCGTGAATCACAAATTAACTACAGCCTATAATGATATCTGAAAACACCCAGAAAAAGTATCCGATTGGCTGATTGAATGTTTAACTTATCTACTTCCCAAAACCGAAGAAACCAAAAATCCGAAGAAATATCGTCCAATTACTTCCTTACCAGCAATATACAAAATCCTGACATCCACCCTTACTAAAAGAACGTATACATTTCCTGAAGAGAATGAGCTGTTACCAACTGAACAGAAAGGATATAAAAGAGGAAGGTACGGATGTAAAGACCAATTACTGATAAATAAGATGATCCTAGAAAACTGTATAACAAATAAAAGAAACTTATCATCAACTTGGATTGATTATATGAAAGCATTCGACATTGTACCACACTCTTGAATTATCAAGTGCCTGAGGATGTTCAAAATAAACTCAACAGTAGTTAATTTCATAAGTGCAAGTATGAAGAAATTGAAAACAACCCTCTATCTCAACCACAACAACGGAACCATAAAATCGAGAAGAGTTAACAGTAGCAGTGGCATATTTAAAAGAGATCCACTATCTCGGCTCCTTATTTGTCTTGCTCTAGTACCATTGAACGCCCTGCTGAACAACACAAAACATGGCTATGAGGAAAACAAAAGAAAAATCAACCATCTTTTTTACATGCATAACCTGAAACCATACGCTATGAATGATGAACAACTCAAGAAACTGCTATACATCATGAAAATATTCAGTGATGATATAAAGATGGAATTTGTACTGGACAAATGCGCGAAACTAAACTTCATCAAAGGGAAACTAACAAAAACATCCAACATCGTTCTCAGTCAAGACACCACCATAAAGGAATTGAACCAAGAAGGAACTTATAGATATCTTAGAATTAATGAAGGTGATGGAATTCAACACTCGAAGATGAAGGAAAAGATCGGAAAAGAGCATTACAGAAGAATAAGAATGGTCCTTAAAAGTGAATTAAATACCATCAAGAAGATAGAAGTGATTAACACCGTAGCCATGCCAGTTGTGATATACAGCTTCAATGTCATCAACTGGGCAGCTCAAGATATCAAGAATCTAGACAGAAAAACGAGAGCTTCTAACTAAAGAACCAATGCATCACCCTAAGTCAGATGTATACCTAATGTATTTACCAAGATAACCTGGTGGCAGAGGGTTGATTCAAGCTGAAACAACTTACAAGACAACAATAACTGGCCTGGCAACATATTTTAAAAAACCTATTGATCCATTGCTGAAGTTAGTAAGCCAACAGGACGATAGAAAGAAGTCTTACTCCATAAAGAGTTTTGCTGCCATATTCAAACAAGAGCTGCATGTGAATAAGATTGCGGAAAAGAACAATGGTCAGTAGCTAAGCTCGCTAAAAGAGTGAAAAACATGCAAAAACCAAAACCCAGGACAAAATTATGACGAAATGAAAAAGAAAAGCTATACACAGGCAGTATCCATCAAGAATCAAAGAAGCTGATGTTGACTACAAGCAAACAAACGACTGACTTAAAGGAACAGGTCTGAAAGCGGAAACTAAAGGCCTTATAACTGCAGCTCAAGACCAAAGTTTAGACGGACATTTTCCATCATCAAACTGTCTTTACAAGCTTTTTAATCGCAATTACACGAAAGTCAGCTACAGCTGCCCTGATAGTACCATCATTGAATCATCAAAGATGATTCAATGACTTTGTAACAAGTAAGATCCCCGATTATGTAACAAGTACGACAAAAGTATCGACCATATTTTATGTGGATGCCCCGAGTTTGCTGAGACAGAATACATCAAAAGGCATAAGAAAGCCCCAGCATACATGCACTGGATCTTGCAGTATTTCAAAATCAAAACAATCGACAAGTGGTATGAGCACCATCCAGAAAAAGTTACAGAAAACGAAGAAGCTATCATCCTCTGGGATATGCAAATCAACACTGATAGAACCATGGATGCCAACAAACCTGACATCATTATTAAGAACAAGAAAGAAAAAGCATGTATAGTAATCGACATGGCAGTACCATCTGATCGAAATACATCCGTTAAAATGGCAGAGAAACTCTCCAAGTATAAAGATTTGGAAATTGAGACTACAAGAATGTGGGGAATGTAGACATTAATTGTGACATTTGTCATTGGAGCATTAGGAGTAATCAAGAACGGCATTGAAAAGCAAATCAGCAACGTTTAAGGAAATATCAACGTTATCAAATTGCAAAAGATCGCTCTACTATGATCCTCCCACATCCTACGAAATGAAATATCAATGAAATAGATTATCACTGCCCATTACAGCCCTAGACCAGGATTGGATACAGCACTCATGGTAAAGAAAAAAGAAATGCAAAGAAAAACTAGAGACAACAATAATGATAATAATAGTGATTGCAATTTAACAAAACTCATAATAATAATAATAATAATAATAATAATAATAATAATAAGAAGAAGAAGAATAGTAATAATAATAAGACAGAAAACAGAAAGAAACTACAAGAACACGCAGGTGATTTAGAGAAGCAAGAGAGACAAGGAGCAGTTGAAGAGATTACAAGACTACAGGAATTGCAACAAGTTAATTGGATCTGAAACTCACGAACCAATAAATTTAAAGAATTTTGATCGTAAAGAGTGAGGGAATAGACTGAAATTGTAAACAAATGTATTTGTAACTAAACAAACAACATCACTGAGACTAATTTCCTAATTCGAGCAGGAACCAGTGTAGTAAATGGTTTTGTTGGGACAAAGAAACTAGACAGGCAGAACGAAATATCATAGTGGAAAAGAAGAACGCAAAAATCAGATAGCAATTCTAAGAAGCAATAACGGCAAACTAAAAGAATCGCAAAAATTAAAAAAAAACAGGAAGGAGAAACAAAAGCTTCAAGGAAAGTACCACGTGAAGGCAACAAAAATAGACACTGTGACAGAGCAACTTAAACAAAGACTCAAAGAGGAGAAAACCAAGTTACGAAGAAGTAACCGTTATTGACAAGACAGGCTATTTGTTTCCAATCAAAAACGTCTCTTTAAGAAGAGACTGAAGGAGTAATTCGAAATGAAACTGTAATTTCAAATGCAGAAGAGAGCAAAAATGTCTGGGTAAGTTTTTTAGACAATGATGTAAACACAAGAAAGCAAAATGGTTGCAGGGAATTAAAATTTCCACAAGAAGTGTACCTGACCAAGCTGAGGTTTTAATTACAAGAAAAACCTTGAAGCAACAGCTGAGTATAATGCCAGAATGGAAGTCGTCCGGACAAGGCGTTGTACGCGGGCATTGGTTTAATAGCTTCACCATTTTACACGAGATCATTGTTCAAGACTAAGGGGAGAGCTTAAACTAAGGGAAAATTCCTGGCTGTGTGGTGAAAGAGAAGACAACGTCATCTTGAAAGACAAGAATAAAGAAAATCTGGTGTCAAATTTAATGGCAATAACATGTTCTCAGATGATGNAAAAAAAAACAGGAAGGAGAAACAAAAGCTTTAAGGAAAGTACCACGTAAAGGCAACAAAAATAGACACTGTGACAGAGCAACTTAAACAAAGACTCAAAGAGGAGAAAACCAAGTTACGAAGAAGGAACCATTATTGACAAGACAGGCTATTTGTTTCCAATCAAAAACGTCTCTTTAAGAAGAGACTGAAGGAGTAATTCGAAAAGAAAGTTTAATTTCAGATGTAGAAGAGAGCAAATGGACGCTGTTTACTGGAATAATTGGTGGGGAATGTACAACCACTTGAAGCTAAACAACATACTACCAACAGAACAGAAGAGCTACAGAAAAAAGAGTAGAGTAACGAAAGACCAATTTCTCATAGAAAAGATGAAAATAAAAAAGTGCGAGAAGAGGATGACCAATTTCTGCTTTGCATGGCTAGACTAAAAAAATCTTGCAGGGTGTGGTTGGATTGCTTAGAAAATCCATGAATCATTGGATGACGGAACTGACAGCATGAGGAACAACGTTAGAAGAAGTAAACAACAGGAAAGGTATTTTCAAAGGCGATAGTTTGCCACCTCTCTTATTTGGCCTAGTATTGATTGCACTATCAAAGCCGTTTAGTGATATGAAGGATGACTATCATCTTGAAAAAAACAGCCAAGAGTGGATCATTTACTTTAGATGAACGACGTGCAGCTCAATCTAAAAGATCCAGAGGAGTTAGATACTCTCAATCAAACACTCAGGGTGCTCAGTAAAGATATGGAAATGAACTTTGGAATGGAAAAACGTCCAATGATGAAGAGAGGAAAATTGTAATGAGTGAAGGAATTGAATTGTCTGATGGCACAATGATAAAGCTCTTGGCTGATGAAGAAGGGTACAGGTATTTAGGAATTCTTCAATTTGATTATATAAATCACAGGAACGAAAATGCTAGAAGAGTAAGAAAAATACTATAAACATGACTGAATACTGGACATGTAATCCAAGCCATAAATGCGAGGGATAAATCCCTAATACAATAGAGTACAGGAATATTGGATTAGACAAGAGTAGAATTACAAGAACTGGACAGGAAAACAAATAAGTCGCTAAACATCTGTAGAGCACTAAATCACCAGGCCGACCTAAACCAAATATACTGGAAGCGAGCTTGTGGAGGCAGAGGATTGTTAAGTTTGTTAAGTGTGAAAGAATGTGTAAAGACAGAATAAACTAGCATTGGCTATTACATCAACAACAGCAGTGAAAGGCTATTGTTAGAAGTTGGGAAAGATAGTATTGTATCTGATGGAAATGACCCGGAAAATAAGAAAAAAGAACTTACCAAGGAATGTAAGAATATAAATCACCAAAACAAACTTCATCCGATTTCCACATGGAGGCAATGGACACAAGAGATGAAAAGAATTCACGGAGTTGGTTTAACAGTGGATTTCTAAATCAATAAAAGGAGGGAATGATTCTAAGCCTTAAGAACGAACTGGGAAAAAAGCAAGATTAATAAAGACGACGTGTTATCAAAATAGAGAACGTGCGAAGAAAGAAAGAGATCATTACTCATGTGGTATTTGAATGCCAAAAATTAGCAGAGAGAGAATATAAAAGCTGGATACATGACAAAGTAGCAGTTTTACAGCATTGGTAACTCTGTAATAAATTCGGATTCGAATTTGACGATAAATACTACAAGCATATAATGACAAAAGACAATGTGGTACTTGAAAACGACCAGACAATATTACAGTGGGACTTTTCAATTCAAACTGAAAGTTGCATTGATCAAAACAAAACCAGATATCATGTTGAAGAATAACTAAGAAAAAAGTTGCCAAAAAATGGATGTGGAATGTCCATTTGACACACAAGTGAAACAAAAAGAGAAGGAGAAGCTTGAACAATAATTTAAAATAGCAATTTTTCAAATTGTGCATGGATGAAATAAAGAAGTTTCATTAATTCCAGTGATTATCAATGAGCTTGAAGTAGTCTAAAAAATTTCAAGAATTACATTGCATTATTTGACTTTGTACCAGTAAAACAGCCATTACGAAAAGCAAGCTTCATAGATACGGTCAGGATTGGTAAAAAAAATCAAACATAAGAGACTAAATAGCAGGAAGACTATTAATGTTTTCTACAGAGAGGACTTTCACACTTTTTTAAGTTACGAGATGTAACCTGAAAGTGCGTTACCAGTTTTAGTTGATACAAAAATAATGGTGCCACAATAAAATCACTGTCAGTAGAGCAACCGTAAATTCACAAAACTTCTTTATGAATGCCGATATAATTATAGTTATACAGTTATATAATTATTGTGTATCAAATAACGACGTTAATGGGGCTGGAAAATCATGTGAAGGCTTTCGGCAGGTGTTTCTCTGGTGAGCAACGAGGACCCCTGCTTATCTCAGAACGAGGTGAAATATTGTTGTGAGATATAAATAAAGAATGCAGGGTGTAACTTATACCTGTTTTTGTAGGTGCTCTGGGAAGTGTAACTTTAGAATGTGAAAATTGGATGAAAAAGCTCAAGTTACCAGGTGATACTGGAGTTATAAACAAAACTCACTTGTTGGAAACACCTAGGTTTCTAAGAAAGGCATTCTCTCCCTCTCTAAGTTCCATATCCTCTGAGGACGTTGGCGATCATGGTCTTCCACTGACATCTGTTTCCAGACATTAGAATTAACATAGCTGCAGTGACTCCCGAATTTAGGATATCGTTTATGTACCTGTAAATATTTTCTAGAAACGATATTCTGTCTTCCTCTAGCTCTTTTGCAATTTATTTTTCCTAACAAAGTTGTATTTTCTAAGCTTGAATTTCGTATCACGTGTCCTAAGAATCTTAACTGCGTTTCTCTAATAATACTAATTAAACGTCGGGTTGAGTGTGCCATTCTTAAAACTTCCTCATTACTTTTCCTGCCAGTCCATGGAATTTTTAACATTTGACGTAAGAACTACATTTCAGCAGCTTCAATCCGTTTCATCATAGTTTCATTTATAACCCAACATTCACTGTCGTATGTTAACACTGATATTATATAGCTATTAATAATTCTTTTTCTTAGTTCAGTTGTTAGACTTCTATGTGTGAGTATGTTTCGGAGTCTCCCAAAAACATATTTTGCCATGCCAATTCTTCGCTTTAGAAAGAAAGCCATTAGAAACATAAAAATAGGATTTTCTGTTAGCCTTTGGTCATCTTTTATGACCCACTTTCCAGGAGTAACGATGGCAATTCTGACAGCCTGAAAAAAAGCTTAATATACTTATTCATGAAAACAATGAGAAAAATGTTAGTAATAACATTAAAATAATAATTACATATTCTATGAAGTCAAGAGACAAAAAAGTCAGTAAATATTTTCGTGTATTTCACACATCATCAGACCAATTTGAAACATATAAAGAATACAACTACTCAGTTATATGACTACAATGATAGATAAAACATGACTTAAGTCTATAATCAAGAATGTTCCGTGATCGGCAGTAGCTAATAACAACTAGATCTTGATTCTCAGGGTCCTGCTCCGGTACTCATCCTTGATGTTAATCTCTGGCTTCAGATCTTTTGTCCAGAGTGCTTCCAGCGTGAGAAGATAAGCTTCTCCTCTAGAAGTTGATCTTAGGATTTCTGTGTCCTCATTCGATAATGTTCTAGTACATCTTGCTAAGTGTCTCTTGACTGGACCTGTTATGGTACAAAGTTCTTTGATGCGGGTTTGGAGATGCCGGCTAGTTTGCCCGACATAACACGCATTGCACCATGGACATGTGATTTTGTAAACCACCCCGCTTCTCAACGTCTTCTCCACTGGTGGCTTTAGTGAAGGCATTGTGGTCTTCAGTTTTCAAAGAGTCATAATAATTACGCATGCTGCACTGGATCGATAGAGAGCACGTGCATAATCCTCAGTACACTTCCCCCTGTATTGAATGAGTGGGTATTTTTTTTGCAGTTTTTTCTGGTCTTACCGTTTCACCCTTCTTCTGAGATATTTGTTGCTCTAGCATGTTGTTGAGAGTATTCTTTATAATTGGGTCATAGAAACTAGGGGGATATTGGTTCCTTTCAAGCATTCGTTTTGCTTATTCTAAGCTGACATGGAACAGCTTTTAAGAGCTACACACATTGAATATTCTGTACACAAATCCCGACACAACTGATCTCCTGTACCTCTTTGGTGCCAGCGCATGGTAGTTCATAATGAGACTTGCGTCTGTGGGTTTGTTGTACCAAGTGGAGGATAACTTCCAATCGGTATGATGTATGATCTACATGTTCGGGAATTGTACGAGCATATTGACCTCTGTTATTGAGATTCGGGTGCAGGTTATTAATCTCTGCAAGTTTGTGATCAATCTCACTTCTTTGTTTAATGTTAAAAATGATGTCATCCATGTAACGTGCAAATAACGTAGCTTCTCCTTGTATGGTCTTATCGAACTGGCTCATCTAACCATTAGCTAGATGAGAGGCTGAAGGACTGCTCATAGCTAAGCCGTCTATCTGTTTGTATTAACATCATGTGTTGACATAAAAACATCACATGAGGCTATCACGGCTAGCGCCATGAAAGGCTCCCGGTCCACAGGTGGTTGTTTGTGTATTCTACTAAACAGATGGTCCGTGCATATTTCAATGGCTTCCATACCTGGTACATTTGTGTATAAGGAACTGAAGTCAAAGCTAACTACTTCTTAATCCGTAATAATAGAAATTGACAGCATGAAAAAGTATATTCAGAATTCTAAGGAGGAGCTGCTAAGGACAGCGAATGGATCTGGTACATTTTGGGCAACAGATGAGACAAAAGCAAAGAAGAAGAAGAAAAGGAACACGGGATTACATATAAGGAAAACAACTACAAGGGCAGTTAGGAAAAGGACCGATGAAATGAAAGATAGTAAATAGTGGAACTGGCTCCAGAAAGGTTTCTTGAAAAAAGGGACAAAAGGCATATTTACTGGAGCTCAAGATAAGCATTATGCACAAATAACTTGAGGAAAGATGTGTATGGAAAAGATGTGTCTTTGTTATGTCGAATGTGTGGATAGGTAAAGAACCAATTTGTTTAAGAGGATCTTTCAAAACAGACAGAAATATGGATTTGTGAGATTGACTGGTCATTTTAAAGTCATAGTAACGTCCAAGATACTTATGGGTATCTCCCATGGCTACAAGGGGTAAGGTTTCCTTATTAACAAAAAGTTTAGGTTGAAATTGAAGAGATCTTGTAGTGAATTTTTTGATTCCAAATGTGGCACATTTATCAACCCTTATGATCATGTTGGCCCATTGACACCATCGAGTAAAACAGTTTAAAAGAAGCTGGTTCTCTCTTTCCCCAGTTTTAATAACCGCAGCGACATCTGCGGACTGAAACCAGTGTACAGGATTGAACATGGGGTCGTTCTTATTGTGAGGTGAAAAACAAAGTTGGTTGTATTTTTCAGCCTTAATATATTGAATGAATGTGTTAGAACACATATTAAAGAGTAATGGGCTAAGACAATCAGCATAGAAAAGCCCACGATGAACTGTTATTCAGTTGTAAAATGATGCCAAAACAATAATAATAATAATAGTAACGGCCTTCTAAATGCAAACATCAAAACTACACCAAAACGAATTCAACAAAAATGGTCAGGGGTAAGAATACAAAGAAGTCACAGAATCATATTACCTAGTCAAACTAGATCCTACAGAAACAGCTACAATGAAAGCGACTTACATCATCTGGAGAACTAAGCACCCTACAGAGAGAAGCTACCTGGATGCTAATAAACTAGCGGCTGTCTGAAGAGATACAGAAAGAAATAGAAGATTATCTAATGATGAACTTGAAGAGATTGAAGGTAAAGGAAGGAAAAACTTACAGATACCTGAAACATTGCAAGAAGAACCAAGCCTAGGGAATAACGAAACTGACTCGGGTATCCCAGCTATATCCGATAACGCTGAGACTGTTGTTGACGTAAATAATAACTCAAACGAAAAAAATGTTGTTGAACATAAAAAAGTGTAACTGAGATGAAAGACAACATCTTGGGATTCGGCCGAATCGTCTCTGATATCTAAGATAACGAATGAAAAAAAAGCGAAGAAGATAATTCAACTAGCGATTAAAGCAATCGATCAGATTAAGCGCTCGAAAAGCCCTTCTTACCTTGAACTCGACCAACTAATTTATGCAGCTGCAACTGTCATCCTCGATAAACTTAGTCTTAAACCTCGAAAGATAATACCAACAGGAAGAGAAAACCACCAACTGGAAACCAAAGATGGAGAAAGATATAGAAACAAAGAGAAAGGAACTATCCCTCGTCTCATAATTAGAAAAAGGCTCCCAAGTGAAGGAACGCAAGATCAGGAATATAGAAAGGAAATATAACTTCCGAAGAAGATAAAACCTTACTGACGCAAAAGAAATAATTAAACAGCAAATGCAAACAAAAGCTTAGAAAATCCATAGATTTGAAAAACGAAGCAGATTTTACAGGCAAAACAAGACCCTCAAAGTGCTGGATATTGGCAACCTCCTCGTTGTCCAGCCTGCAAGTAACAATCAAACTTTGGGAAACTAATGCCAATACCTGAAAAACAGAGACAAACTAGACAATCTAACGACATGTCTAAGATACATGAACCATCTGGTCCAGCTATTCTTCAATTAAATGTAGAAAGCCTTACACGACAAAAATCTGAAGCCATTCAAAAAATCACCATGGACAATTCAATTTCCGTTATTCTACTACGAGACACATGCCACCAATGATGATAAAATCAAGATATATAGCTTCTCTCTCATTGGTTCAATCAAACACTCTAAGCATGGTATTGCCACTCTTGTACGTAACGACCTTCCTTCTGTTTAAATTGGTCGCAATAATGCTGATAGTGCAGTTGAATGGCTAATCATCTTGATCAATGGAGAAATTACAATAACAAACTACTACAAATCACCTAATTATCCGTTTGAACCACCACCCCATTATGATCACCCAGCAATAAACTCCGGTGATTTCAACTGTCATCATACAATTTGGAGCTATTCTAGAAATAATCCGGATGGGGATGCTCTTTATGATTGGTCTAGCATATTCGATATTAAGTTGCTTTTCGATCATAATCAACCAAAGACGTTTCATTCTGGTGCATGGGACACCTACACGAATCCAGATATTACTTTCTTCACACATGATGTCAACAGCTCTCTGCCTTATCCTGTACAAACTGTTGTAACTTTGTCCAACTAAACATGGACAATCAACAAGAACAACATGAGAAGAATTGTAGCAGCGGATATGAAGGTTGTCAGGATGATCAACGGAGTGACCAAATAGGACAGAAAAAGAAATGTCGATCTATGCAAGAACATCAGCATATTGCCTATTGACGTGAAAATCAAGAACACTCAAATACAATGGTACGGACATAACAAGAGGAGACCCTCAGATCACCACTTGTCTCTAGCCTTCAATTACGCAGTTGAAGGGACTAGACCAAGTGGCCGGCCACGAAAACGCTGGCACCAGTACCTGTCTGAATACCTTGCAGAGAAGGGCACCACCTGGCAAGAGGTCAACGCGACTGAGCTCTACCTCGACCGTGGCAGATGGTCATCCCTGACGCTTCCTCGCTGACAGGCAACCGCCTACTCTGGAGTCCGGTGAGAAGAGAAGAAGAAGAAGTGAGGCGATTCTCTAAAAGAAAGATGGTTTTCAAAAACATATTTCTCCGTCGGTGGATCGTTTCATGAAAATTTATCTAGATCCACCTTATGATCACTTATCGTCTTCATTGACAGTCGTTAAAAAAATATATTTCTTCAACACGCATAACAAAGTCTATTCTTGAGTTTTTACACTTTTCCCCGGAATAAACCCAATTTAAACTTTTCGAGTGATGACGCCAATTCATTTTCCACAGTAGTTTTGGCGAATACCTGTGACAGGATACCTGGCAAAAAAGGTTTCGTCAGTGCCCCCAACCAATGCTTCCTAATAGTTTTACGAAAACTCCGACATAACCTGATCGAGCTACCATAGTGACAAGTGACAAACAGACCACGAGACAAGAGAACGAAAACATATACGTATATAGACCAGAGCTAACATATCTACGGCAGTACTCAAAATGTTCCTTACTTCACGATCGAAACTAAAGAAATTGATGAAATTTACAAGGTTAACTCCCAAAATCTGACTACCTTTAACTTTATTCTAAATTACATTAAACTAAAACCTGGTCTCGATGTTGAACAACAGTCCAAACACTCAAAAGGTCAAGCCTTTTTCTGGTCCCATGGAGGGGACTACATCAATGAAGGATACTTTTTATTTACAGTTTTTGTTCGCATCAAAAATCTCTCTGTAATATCAAAACAACATGGTTACCAGAATACTTCGAAAAACAAAAAAAGTAATTGCTGCTACAAAAACCTAAAGTGCTTTTTGTAACCGAGTCCTTCGATGCCACTCATATGCTATTCTAAGCCTCATCCTCTCCGTATCTCTTGAATAACTCTCGTCTAAGGTACTTTAAAAATAGCCTTCAGCTAAGATTATCTGCCCATTACGAAATAGAAATACCCTTTACCTAACCATTACAGAATAAAACTAATAAGATATCGTGTCTATTAAAAACCTTATTCTTTCCACTAGCGCCTTCCTTATTTCTTTAATTCATCAATGCATGCAAAATGCCTAGTCTGTGAGGTAAATAGTGTTTTATCCTTAATATGCATGACTTGTTTTGTGTATTATCTGCTACTATATAGAACCTAATCTAAATGAATGACTTTGTGTAATCAATGCTGTTACGTAAAAATGAGGTGTTTGCACCTGTGCCCCAAGTGTGCTTCTGCTCCCCCAACCCCCTACAATATCCACTACGTATGTCCTAAAAATTACAAAATGTGATAAATATTCACAGGTATCCGTAATAAAAGTATTCATTTTCTTGTATTTCTTGTTTACTCTAATACCAAATGTTCTTTTATAAAATCCTCAATTCTCAAATTCCGATGATATAAACATCATATTTCAAGATATGCAGCGTGTGTGTATGTGTGGTGTCGTATAATGCTTACGTAGTGTGATGCGTCTCTGTATCTTATGACCAGCATAGAAGAATGTATATAGATAGTGCGTGGGGCCACAATTAACTCAGGGTGAACTCTGTGGTCCATAAAGACGCGCCAGTTTCATGAGGCGATCTAAAAGAACAGTCATAAATCATCATTTTTCACATTAATACAGTACATTGCTGAATAAACCAAAAAAACCTACATTTCCTTATGGTGAACTATAGCAAATTCGTGTAAGCTTTGATATAAAGTACAACACATTCTTTAATTCGTTGAAACTGCAATCCACATGAGATACAAAACAGCAAACAAAATTTCAAGGAGTAATAGTATAACTCAATATTACATTTTGTTCTGTCATCGGGTCACTGGTTCTTTGTAAGACTAGTAGCCCAATCACCTAAGCAGAAAAGAGCTATCGACGCTCGTTCTGAGCAAGAAATTTTTGTAACTATATTCCACATTCAGATTTCGTTCTTTTTAAATATACAATGAAGATCGGGCGGTTCTTTCTTCTATTTAACGACCCGATTCACGGTTGCAGCAATCACGCTATTAAAAACACAAATACTATTACATTTCTCCCACAACAAATCATCAGATATCTAATACCAGTTAAAAACGAGTTTTATTTTTCTTGAAATTTTAGAATGTTCTTAATTGTACCAATGTATATTTTCGTATTTTTGCGCCTCTCACATTTATAACAAACAAGATTCGTAGAACCAAACTTGAATAAAACCAATTAAAATCACGGTCAATTTGGTCTAAAGTTTCTTACCGGGCACTTGACTCGACCGAGACGCCAGAATAAGAAGAGATACGTCAACTGAGTCTCTAACAATACAGAAAACAAGGAAAGCCCATTCTTTCTTATGACTGGCTGTCTAAAACAATTGATGATCATAAACAAATTCTTTCTGTCTGCAACGAGGAAGTGATGGAAGCTGAATTATGAATTGCCTCCAACGCTAAAGAATGGAAGGCATTTGATATATAACTTTTATGACCTTCTCCCTGTAGGCATCTGGTTAAGACATACCATGGCATAAAAGGAGAAACAAAAACGTAAAGCATCTGAAAACAATAAAGAAACTTCTCGGTTCGCGTCTCCCTGTGACCACGGGGCACTGGGTCAAATTTTTCTCTTCGTTAAAAGTGAAGGACCATTGAATTTGGACTGATTTTGGACTGATAATGGAATTCGCAAATGGATGAATCCAATAAATATGTCACTAAAAATATGCAACCCCTCCCCCCCTCTCTCTCCCGATAAAATGCAACACTAAAGTATCTTTCAGCAAGCCGCGTTGCTAAGGGTAACCCTTTTAAAACAATTACCGTGAAGCTGCAACTTTTTCGAGGCAGTTGACGACGAGGGCTGTCCATCCGGTTTGGTGGCTAAATTTGCGAAAAGAATTAAGATTACAAATATTATATGATAAAAAAAGGATGATTTAGGTTGAATTTTTCTTCCCCCAAATCCCTTTTGTTACATAGTAAGTTAAACCCTTGTTTTTGTAAAAACTTAACTCTATAGAAAAAGTGGTATTTAAATAATGTAATGATCAAAAAACAAGTATTTTACATGTAATGCAAATTTTGCGGTCATAGTAAAAAGAAAAATAAGAGACTGTTCTTAACCTACGATAATGACATAGTTAGGCATAATACGTGTTTGTATCTAATTATATAAGTATTAATCATGTATTATTAATATATATAGTTGTATAATCATTTGAATCATATTGATGCTCTATCTTTATAACGTGGAAAAAACAGGGAAAGAAATCAGATCTTTTTAATCAAAATACTTCATTGCCACTTAAACTTCATCAGTGAAAATTGATAAGCAGATTAGTCAAACGTTTACAAGTTGAGACGGCTGGTAGAGGCATTGGAAACAACAAAAGAGCAAAGGATTTAATTTGAAAACAGGATAGAAATTATAACTCGATCTAATTACCTTAATTAAAACAAAGGAAAAATAGATAGAGAAAGAGAGTTGGGGTTACCACTCCAACAGTCGTAAACCCCGAATTGTCAGTAAGACAATAATGTGGGACAGTGCTGGGCATGTGCACAAACAGAAATGGGATTTTATTGGGCGGAGTGCTGAAACCAGCATATGAGCAGTGAGAGTCAAATAGATGCAAGGATCCCTTTACCAGCCTCGAGTGCTCAACAATACCACCTGGATATATGTAGGAATTCATTAATTTACTTATGTGACAGCTAGATCTAAAAATAAATCAGATTATGCAAATATATTATGACTCCACCTGAAGTGAGTTCTGGTTGGTTGGAAATTGAAAATGAGACTGAGACCTGCTAATACAAGGCCATAAAAAGGTAATGTTGGAAGTAAATAAAACACCATCAATAAGCCCAAATTTTGTAATCCGCAGGTAAAAGCTGGTTGACATTTGATCCTTTTATACAGCAAGATTGTATGAAATGATAATCACCCCCGTACTAAATTAGCACTCTCCTTAAGTAACTTCGTAATATAGTAAAAGCCCGAAGCTTTATATCGAAAGCATATGTGTAAAACTGTGCTTAATCATGTGCTTGACAGGAAGTGGACTAGAAGTCAACTAGTTCCACATACCGATAACCTTTATATCACTGAGCGCACTCTTTGTTACATTTCTATTGTGTTAAGTTTTAATACATACCTTGCACCACAACCACGACCAGTCTCAGGATCAAAATATTCATAAAACAAAATTAAATCTTGCCAGTTGGGGTCGGTATGGTATAGATCTTCATCACCGTGGCATGGTCTGCCTCCGCTTGGTCTTTTTAAGAAAAGCTTGGAAAGCCTTCTGCCAAGTTCCACTGAGACGTCTTTTAGTCGCATATACTTGCCTGATCCAGTGGGGCATTCTACCTTCAAAGTTTCGCCGTAGTAATAGTCGTATCTTTCCAGTGCCTCCATAAGTAGATAATTAACTGCAAAAAAGATGTAAGTATTAAAATGTGGACGTAATGGAAGAGGATTAAATTATGCCTCGTGTTATGAGGTTACCGGAGAAGGCGTCTATTGGTAGTCGAGACTGTTGTATCGTAAAATAGGTTCCAGGTTCCATTTTTCGAATGTAAAAAAACACTGAAATCTCACAAAAAGCATTTGGTTGGCGTCAAGAACAGCACTTTTTTTGTTTTAACGTCATTAAATACTGTGCAGCTGCACTAACCATTAAGCTATGGCTTCTCAAGCAACCAAGAAATTTTTCTGTGTTCCAATTAAGCATGCTAAAGGAAAACAGTTAACCAAAAAAGGAAAGGATGGCGTGATGAAAAGAATGATTCTTAGTAGCACGGAATTTTATTTAATGTTAATTACATCCATTGACAAAACATCGTGAGTGAAGCAAGTAGTATAGAGTGAGACTCTCTTTTAGTAAACGATTAAATTCTCTAAAGTAAAACCAACCCAATTCAACAACAACAACAGAACAACAACAACAACAAAAGCAAAAGCGTAGAAAGTAGCTCTTCTTTGTGAGATTCAAACTTAGCTTCACACTGAGATTCAGATTTCTAGTCCTTGTGGTCAAATAATTAAGGTGCTGCACATGAAATCAATGCTTCTTTGCCTGCTTTGGATTTCCCTAAAGTAAGCCCCAAGTCGTCATAAACATAAGTTACATCATTGCTGACTTAAGCCTCTGTCTGTTTGTTGACTCTGTCCTCCAATGGGTTTGACAATACACTAATAAACAAACGAACAAACAAAAAGATAGAAAATAAATGAATAAATTAATACCGACCACATTTTGGCTGGCATGTAGCAATGTCGTACTGGTAGCCCATTATACCACACCATCCCGTACATTTGATAAAGAATTCATTGAACGAGTTGAGTAGTAGAATTTACCTCCTTGATCCCAACGTTCCTGCAGTCAGGTCGCTGGATTAACGCTGGGCCCCTATGTGGACGCGAATTGGCGTCTCACAGGGGCTGATTTCTTTGCTTAGCGTTTACTGACTTTCCTTATCTAAGTCTTTTGACGTCATATACACAAATCCAACGATTTAATAATTTCAACTTGCTTTATCTTCAAACAGAATCTTAGTTTTACAAAGATACGTGGTGATTAATTAATAATTGAATAAATTAAATTGATAATAATAAAATTTGTTTATTGTAGAGTAAACAACTTAAGTTACAGGACGCACATTGATAACAGCATATCTTTTTGTTGAAGTGTTTTATCCTGTATAAAGATTTATTATAAATAAATAAATAAATAAATAAATAACTAAATAAATAAATAAATAAATGAAGCAAAGAGTTCAACTTATTAAAATGTATCTCTAAAGTGATAACTTTACAATCAGAAAAAAAGCATTAATCTGACTAATATAATCCTACTGCTGCAAGCACTTGCCAGTCGTACTTTATCATGTTACAATACTGCAAATCCCGCCAGATTCTTAGAAGTACTCTAACAATTTTCTTCCCTTTACAGTGGCATCTGTTGAATGTGTACATGTTACTGGTACAGGGACGGAACCAATAAGAAAGTCCGTAAACGGAAGATGTGAACTTAAGGTGCATGCGCAATAAAGGACATAAAATAAACATTGGTATATTTGTAATTAATACAGATACAAAAGAATCAAAGTTAGCAAGTAATATTGATAGAACACTATAAATTTTAGCAAAATATTATAACCATATATTCATATAGTAACTTAAAACGGGCCATAGTTCTTTCCATTCCCGCCAAGAAATGAGATTATTCAGCGCCTTAGTATACAAAGAGATACGTAGAGACGCATGCATAAAGACTCACAGAGAAACGTATTGAGACATGCAAAACACAAATACATACAGGCACACACATACAGACAAAGACACAGATAAACAAACACATATGAAGCTGTTGTCGAACCGAAGCAAAAAATGATACAGAATTTAATAAAAATCCTATCATCCAATATCACAAAATCCGTTTGCAATTAAGTGGCTTCTACCTGCAACTTCTGATTCACAACTATTATTATTATTATTCTTTCTCAGTATATGATTTAACCACTTCTATTTCTTTCTTGTACGCTAAAATGCTGTATATACACCCCATTTATCCCTTCTTCGCCAATTTATCCCAAAGCTGGATCCTTGAGATTATCCATAGGGTAATACACCGAAATTAATCCATGTTCCATGTCTTGCATCCAAAAACCTGAGCTGGCCTACTCAAGGCCATGTCAACACAATTGCTATTTTTCAGTCTGTATTATCTGTCACAATTCTTCACAATCCTTATGATAAGTTATAATTGCTATATGATTTTACTCTCAGTAGTTCTCCTATTGTCAATTTAAATCTTCCTGTGTCTGTTCATCTTTTTTCTCTTCCTCTCGAAATGACTTGTCCGCGACTCTCTAACTCTCTGTTAACCACTGCTGTTTATTTCACTGTTTGCATAATCCTCACATTCCAATCCTGTAAGGTCACATGGTTACAGGCTCCCTAGTGATCTGGTCAGCCTTGGGACCCGTTTCGTGTTTACCTCAAGCCCATGCAACTGACACTTTTCACTTTGATCTTGTCAGCTATCACCTCTCCCCCTGATAAATAGTAAGTTTTTGATATCTTGTTTTTCTGAAATCCGGGGGAATTTCCATGGAAGGTAATTTACCCAATACTCAATATTAAAGTTGTAACATCAGGTTTCTTTTATGATGAGGCTCTATTCCTTTGATGAGTCTCCTTCACTGTACACGAACTGCAGCCCCCTGGATTTTCTTAAGTCTTTTTTTCTCTTTGCTGCTGTTGTTTCTGATGATAATACACTAGCTTTATCTAAAGGTCGTTCTGATTTGTCATAACGAATTATTTACCTTGTCATAATGGGGCATTTCGACATGCATCGCTGCTACATATCCTCACTCAATCCTCTTAGATTGGTGACTCTCTATTCGGTTTCGCTTTATTCACATCACAGATAATTACTATACCTAAAGGCGTTTCCACGCATACAGATAAATATTTATATTCTTTTTGACTGCACCAAACTTTGCCAGGTCCCCATCGTTGGTCAACCAATCTAAATCTAAACACATCAAAATCGTCCAACACATGCTAGCATGTAAACCGGACGTTAAACCGAATATGATGATGATGATCAAACGGTGAGTGAAATGGAAAGATAAATTTCCTTCCTGGCAGTTAAGCATACATATCCACTACCAGGCTGACCTACAAAAGTTGTCAAATATAACATAATTATAAGAAGTAGCAAATTAATATTATTAATAGACTAATAATGCAGACTTCTCAAAAGGCCACTTACTAGGAAACCAAACTGGTCCTCTCCAATTACTATTTCCACCAAAGAGGTAAGTATTGGACTCGCCCGGGCAATAATCAACTCGCCATTCATTGAATGCACATTTTAAAACGTACGGGTTATCCTTATGAAATTTTGAAAGGGAGCGAATGCCATATGGAGATAGGAATTCATCTTCATCAAGCATATACCGCAGTACCTTGACAAGACGTTCTTTACTTGGAATCGCCAGTAGGTGGTGGTATGATTTGTCTCCAAAGCATTCCATATATGAAATCTATACGAATATGAAAGTTTACAATTAAAATCGGATTCAACATAATCGAAAACATTTTCGCTGGCACTCGCCTGAACCAATATGTCAGAATGTGGAAATACAACGTAAGCAGTATTTTATTAATCAGAAGACAGTGACATTAAAAACGTACCGTCAATATCTGTGATTGGCTCTCACGATACGATATAGCGATTCTTGTGTCTACAATGTCAAAAACTGGACATAAATAGCCTTTAATGTTCCAATGAGAAAACGATAAATTTGAAGTAACTTTGAGCTTTAATTAATTGAAATTCCTTTCTGTTAAGGGACGTGATTTAACACTTGCAGCTCTCCACTTGTGAAATGCGAAAAGCCATATGACATATGTCTTTGGCTCTGTCGGTTGTGGAAACGAGTGATGTCATTTTTTTGAGGTTTTCATCCCATTAATCTAACGATCTGCTGGTCTACGTCTGCAGCGTGTATCTTCAACAGTTTCTTTTACATTTATTTGTGCTTATTTTACTTTCAATAGTAGAATATGCTAAACTTTTCAGCTTCCTACAGTTTTATGTATGTGATGGCAACGACGTTCGGTTGTTGTATTGCTAATATTTGTTTCTGATTTATTAGTTAAGTACCAAGTGTCCTTCCTGTTTCTTACCTCTGTTTTCTTACCTGTTCTTTCCTCTTCTTACTCTTTACCCTCTTCTTTGAATTGCAGCATGTAATCACTTAACATATAGTTGATCTTGTAAACAAGGACTAGTCATTGTAATAAATGAAAGTGGCCTTTGTTTACACAGCTATATATTCCTAGGGTCATCATGAGTACGACAAAATACAATCGGTGTTAAATCTTCATTTGCACAACACATACAGGTAACACATACAGATAGAAGGCAATCTAGACAAGTGCTTGGCAAACAGGCTTACAAGCTGACATTTACATTATAGATGCATGAATTGCAACAAACCGAGAAAGTGCTACATAACCAGCGTGTTGGAACTTCAGGGTGAGGTTGGAATTCGGAAATCAAATTTAAGGGGCTCCAGGTTGCTTACAGCAGATGACCGTTTTAATATGGCCAGTTTTAGCATGAATTCTATTTGATAGGATCAACAAATACCTTAGGTAAAGGACACCTATGGTAGTATTATTCTGTAGGGACAACATGAAAACACAGAATATCAGTGTTAAAATATAGGTACCTTAGTGTTTCAGTGTAGTGACTACATAAAGTGGTGGTAGCATTTTGTAGGGGCTACATGTAAAGATAAAGCATTGCAATATTCACCGAGGGGGTCTGTAATGATACAAAAACACAAAAAATTTGCACTGAACTGGATCCGGACCAGTGCCTACCGCTATCGTGGCCATATGGCAGGCCAGCTAAGCAATCAGCGCCTGCCCTTTACCAGAGCATTTCTGTAACCATATCTTTCACTTCGGTCCTGTTCGGTGCAAAAATAATTTTCGATTTTGTAGGAAATATCAAATAAGTGCCCCCTTAAACAAAGGATCCCTCCAAAAGTCTGGACCTCCGAATACGAAGGGTTCATTTACTTGATCAAGAAACGTATACATCCTCTCTAAAAGAATAACAAAACACTCTTCTAACGTTATACAAATATTAATAACCAAACAAAGTAGAATCTAAATAATATTTGACAACTAATATATTAATAAATAGAAACGTCTTTAAAATATTGAATGAGAAAAGTCTCTCTGATAATCTTTAAAATTCTGAAATTTATAGACTCAGAGGAAGCCATAGATGCAACAGGTTTATTATGTCATGAGTTGTAAGCTCTTTCTGAGCTAGGATTCAAGAGATTTTTTTCTAAGACGGAACCACTGGACCTAATCATGAAGATAAGGAACCTCTGAAATGTATAAGTCTGCCTTACGTGAAGAGCACCAGTGAATACCTAAGACGAACTCTCCAACAACGTAACACTCAATGCTCCTTTTTCACCACATCCACCTTAGGGAAGATTCTGTCAAAACCAAAGAACACAGACCCAACTGAAGAGAGGAACAACGTAGTTTACAGACTACAATGTAAGGACTGTCTTGCCTATATTGGTGAATCACAGCGTTCCTTTGGTCAAGGGGAAAAAGGACACAGGACAGAGGTTCATAAAGGTGACACCAAGAATCATAAAATAGCTCAACACTGTTGGACACTTTTGACTGGCAAAATAAAAGGGTTATAGACAAGGAAATCAAGGCAACAACAAGAAAAATAAAAGAAACAATCCATTCCCTATAGTACAGTAATCAAATTAACAGTATATCTTACACCCTTCCAGAAATATGACTTCCAGCACCAAGGAAAGAAACACAACACACAACATAGGTATTGTGCCACTCCTCGAAACAACTCGACACTTGTCTACACGTAGGCCCACACTGTCAAGGTGTAAAACAGCCGTACCTAGTCACTTCAGTACCCTGACGATGGGAGAAGTATATCTCGAAACCTGGCTCAGAAAAAGCTTAGGACCCATGACATGATAACGCTCTTACATCTATGAGAAAAATTTGTCAATACGTATCTCATTTTATGTCCAAATTAAATGACCCCTTCCTTGAATAAAAATGATAAAAAAATAATTAGAGGCTATTAGGTAATACGGTAGTACAAAATAAGTAAATTACTTACTTGAGATGACAAATCCTTCCTATGCTTTAAAAACCAATCGAGTCGTTTTCTGAACCCAGGTAATTTCATAACATTTTCATCCTCAAGAACCAGACAAGATATCAATGGCATGAGTCCAACTAAAGACCGAACTCGTAATGGTCTAGATTTCCCATTGACATTCAAATGGTCATAATAGAAACCATCCTGCTCGTCCCACAATCCCGATCCGCCAAAGTTATTTGTTGCATCAGCAATAGTCACAAAATGCTCAAAAAATTTTGAAGCCATGTCTTCATACGTTGGGTCACTCTCTGCTAAATCTAACGCAATAGCAAGCATAACAATGCAAAAGAAAGCCATCCATGCTGTTCCGTCAGCCTGTGAAAACAAAAAGTAGTATCACTCTTTAGCAAAAATAAATGATACTTCTACTCGATGGTGAGAACACGCAAACAGTACCCCTATTGATGGCTGTGGGGTCTTGCATGCCTTCAAAACAGTAGAAATTAACTCAATACTGGTTTATTTATGAATTCAGTCGAGTGCAGTGCCCGAAAACAAAGACAGTGTTTTGTAAAGCGAATGGAAACAATGCAGTAATGCCCAGGTAACAGGTAGTTAAACATCTTACTATAAGTTTTGAAATAAAATAAAACGGAAAATGACCATGCCAGAACAAGATGGGGTAGCGAAATCGAAGTATGTGGTAAACGCTTAGATGTTCTATGCTGTACATTTTACTAGCAAACTGTCAGTCTGCCACCCACATACCCTCTTCATCAAGTCTAGAGCTATGATGGCTTAAAGTATATGCTTTGTCCATGATTGAAAAAGTGGGTAAGAAAATTACAGATTACTCTGTTAATTTAACGCCTGCTAAAATGTCCTCAAAGGGGCCTCATTAGGTGTTGTCTACAGGCCAATGTAAGATGAAGTACAGCTGCTGACATCAAGAAGCACTGTGCTTAGTACCACTTCCAACATCATTTTCGAAGTCTCTAATTCTGCGTATGTTTCGTCTACTGATCGTCTTTTTCAAGTTAACAAACGGATAGCATTTGGTCGTAACAACAATTTGTCAGCTTTCTGGTACTGAAATTCATAAATTTAGTCATTGGTAACCCTTCAGGGTCCTTTCCTTTTTTTTTTAACTTGGTATTAAAGGAAATTTTGTTTCGATAATTTCCGGATTTTTCAATAAAAATGAAATGTCTTAAGCCATGTGATATACTCACCACAAATCCAGCAAGAAAAGTTAGTTCTTGGGCTTAAATTCTACCAGATTCATTAGAAATGTCCATTTCAATCGGAAATGAGATATAGTAGGTCATACCCCCATCAACCAAAAGAAAGGTCACGCAGGTTAAACATTTAAATTAATCAAGGAAATACTTTATATCAAGAGCCACATAATTTTTGTTCAATATCCTAAACTTTGGATGAAATCTGACCAAGCCTTGGATTGTGGCGACAGTTGACACAAAATAACACAATAACAATTCAACCAAATCAAGAGGATTCTTTCGAGCTCTCATGAAAAATGGTAGGTCCTCGCGTATTACAATTCAAAAGCGTTTAACAACGCTTTTCAGAATTAAAGCAATTAGCATTGCTTTGAGAAGTACTAAATTTCATTCTTTCACTCGTTACAAGAAAAATATGTTCCTTTCTGGTTAGTATCGGAAATTTTTGCTTGCCGTGCGCTGACTGAGATAACTGGTAGTCAGATGAAACTCAGTCAAGACAGTACTGTAACTCATAAAGGCAACTACTATTAAGTACACAAAGAACTCGAGTAACAGCATATAACTGCGCGAGTAAAATGTAACAACAGAATGAGGGTCCGCAGAACCATAATCGTTAATGTCCGTATAACCATTATTCTCTTGATAATCATGTGTCACATTTTAAATGTATCCTACTCACTATTCAAAGATCATGTGAGCAGAACTTACGCAATAGAAGTATAACCATACTTACACAATATAACCTGTAACTCTGCCGGTAAAAATAAACAAAACCATATAAATGTGACAGTTCTGATTTTCATCCCAATTTACAGCCTAACAATTTACAAGATAAACTTAATTAACTCCATCTTGAAAAGAATTCATATTACCTGTTCAAGAGCACCACCTATGGGTAGCGACTTTGATCTGTCAAACACCCCAATGTTATCCAAGCCTAGAAATCCACCACTGAAAATGTTTCGTCCTTCTGGATCCTTTCTGTTCACCCACCTAATACGGGAGTGTAAAACAGGTGTTTAGTGTTGATAAGAACCACCTTTTAACATTTATAGTTATTCACCACAGAAAGTCCTGGGATTCAATTCATTTGATCTGTGTTAGTTCAACTACCTTTCTGTAAGACTTAAAGTAATAGCCTACACATTAAATTGAAATAAGCGATCTTCAAAAAGTTAATGAAATAAAAAGATGGAATGGAATAAATGTATCGACAGACAGATAAAAAAATAGACAGTTTGCCAGAACGTTAAGATATGGATACACAGAAAGGTAAATAAATAAATAGGTAGGAAGAGGCAAAAAGACAAACAGATAGATGGGTGGATAGATAGATAGATAGATAGATAGATAGATAGATAGATAGATAGATAGACAGATAGGTAGATAGATAGATAGATAGATAGATAGATAGATAGATAGATAGATAGATAGATAGATAGATAGATAGATAGATAGATAGATAGATGAGTTAATTGGCAGAGGAAATTAAACTAATACCAATTCTAAAATATGGATTAAATAATAAACGTAATGACCGGTTTCAACTCTATTACTGTTCCTCAATGCTCAGGTTTCATAGTCAATTATGTCAGTCAAAAATCCTCTTCTGTTTGTTGTGTTTGTAATATATATAGGCAGAAGTGGGCTATTAATACTTGTTGACGATTGCCACTACCGAGTTTTAAACTCGGGCTGTTGGCTTCTCAGTTCGTTGTCTAATCTTCTATCATGTAATATGCCATTTTACAACATTCTACGCTTGTAATAATTAAGCCTATTATGTATTCCCTGTGACAGAAGGTAGCTGCTCACCTTCTATTTACTTTGTCACAAGATATCTCGTTCCAATTTCCACATTTCCTTTCCGTCATTTTCTGTCGTCTTCCTCGTAATCCCCTTCTCTTTTCTTTTTCACTTTCCTTCGCCTCATTCTCTTTCTGTCTAGCAAAGATCCATATGATATATCACTTTTATATGATTAATAAAAACTACATTTAACCAAGATCTGCGGTTAAGACATAAAAGAATAAAAACTAGAAAGGATGTAAAAGAAAGAGAACGGTGGACGAGGAAAATTCGCTTTGGCTCCATCTGATGACCACCGAAAGGAATAAAAGAAAATAGTTTAAGAAAAACATTGAAGAGCCGTGGCTTAATGGTTAGTGCAACTGCACAGTAACCAAGAGTACCGGGTTCGATTCCCCGCGCTGTCGAGGAGAATTTGGAACTTTTCAAAGAAAAAAAAGCCATTGGTTGGCGTCAGGAAGGGCATCCGGCCAAGAAATTCCTCACTGCCAAAACAAAAGTCCCTCTGAAGGGCACCGTCTGAGCCCCAATTGCTGGGGGGAAAAAAAGTTTAAGAAAAACATAAAACTCAGTGAATAGTAACTATCTGTGAGCAAAGACCATAGGTATGGATACACACGTAGTCTTCATTTATTTGTAAAAGTAAAAAACACAACACTCGTACCATGTGAAATTCATGATTAATTTCTGGAAACAACGTGATAAGAAAATATTGTCACGATTCCCTTTTTTGCCAGTCATCTTGTACACTGCAAAGGCTGCCATTGCATGAACTGGTGGATTGACGTCACCAAATTGAAACTCGTACGCTGGTATCTGACCACTGGGTGACATATACCATTCTCTTAAGAGCAACATTAGTTGCTTTTTGGCAAAGTCTGGATCAACTCTTGAAAATGGCACCATGTGGAATGCAAGATCCCAAGATGCAAACTGAATGAGGAAAAAACAAACATTATAATTCAAAGTTAGCAGAATAAATGTTTTAACAGCCTATTATAATATTATACTATATAATATATTTTACCCGTCTTAGTTTTCCTGTGCCTATTTTCAGGATGCGCAACCCTTGCTTATCTAACTTTTGCATACTTTAATTTTCATTACCTATACAATACATTGAGAAAAAAGACAGCATAGGGAAAGACCTCGACAACTTTCTATTGTCCTAGGGTTGAAGATTTTAAATGACGTATTTGGGGGGGGGAGGGAGATTTTGGAAGGTTCAATGTAATAAATTCGCGAGAGCAATATCTTATTGTAGCAATCCCTGGAGGTAGATATGCTGGAGAATGTCTTGGAGAGCGAAAAGGAATTACATTCCTCTTATCACGTCACCATTCTCTGTTATTCTCTGTTCTGTTTATTTCCATACTCTCGTGCATCTCAGATAGAATATGTTTAAATAAAAAAACTTGTTTTGGAGTGAAACAGACCAAAAAATTGACCCTTTTTATTCCATTAAAAAGTTATGTAAAAATTACTACAGAGCCGTTTTCAATGTTTTGATGCATAATAGCGACAAATATCATTGTCAGCTTTATGTTTCCTTGAATTAAAAGATATGATTATTCCATGCCTGTTACCAGTTTATCATAAAAAACATGAGAAATGACGTAGCAAGTCAAAATGGCTCAATATTTATCTTGTTAAAAAAGGCTTTGTTATGCAATTCTTGACCTAAAGCCTTAATTTTATTTAACATGAAAAGGCACAAGAAACTTTGATAATTACAAGGTCGACGTATGCCAAATATATAAACTAAAACAAAACGATTCTGATTTTAGGAATTCCACACCAGCAAATAGCCAGGAAACCACAGTAAGAGAAAATTCATTAGCAAGATGCTCTTTCTACAATGATTCCACAAATATTGCAACAAAGGCGAAGTAATAACTAACACTGGATCTAAATAAACCAAAACAAAACTGCTTAGAAAAATATAACGTGTAACAATGATGTGGTAAGCATCTGTCAAGTCACACATCTCTGCCATCACTGCAGTGAATAAGAAAACCCCTTTCAAAATAATGTGCATTTGAAATAGTAACTAAAGCACAGAAGATTGTCCTGTCATAAAGCTACTTCACGCTCATGATGTGCCTACGTAGCAATTTGGTTGATACATACATGTTAATAAATAGAACATTAACTGTATCAGCTGCTTCTACTGATCAAATTTATATGAGAAATAAAAAACAACATGAGTTGTACCAATTTATAGAAAAAATAAAGTGCCACAAAAAGTAACTTACCGCTTTCATTTTCTAATTGTATGCTTATTTTGACCTATTATACAAAAAACTCTAAATTCTTGGGTTAAAACAGTATCAACTGCGAAAACTGTTCGTGATAAAAGTGACGTAACAATACAGCAACATAAAGTTAATAAGTAAAAGCAGTGACCACGTCAATAACACTCACGTCATCTACAATGTAACCTAACAAAAACAAATGCAAGCAACAATGGCTTCTCTTTTTACCCAAGGATACTCCCATTTATCTGGCATTGACAGAACGTCTCTACTAAAAAATTGCTTCCACTCAGCATTTCTTCCATTTAACCTGGATGTCGGAGGAGCGATTAGCTCGGGATCACCCGCAAGCCAGTCTTCGACGACGTAGTGGTAAAACTGCTTAGACCAGAGTAAGCCAGCATATGCTTGCCTCATCACAGCCTTTTCATCATCTGTCGTATCAGCTGTAAAAAAATTTAAAACCCCGTTAGGATTAGGAAAATAGGCAAAACGTCTTGTAGGCGGAAGTAAAAGTTAAGTTGTCCCTCTTTTTATAGAGACAAGTAAGGGGAAAAAAGATTGATCGGGAGATCAAAAAAGAGAGATATGAGAAACAAAGAAAGATAAATAAATAGATAGATAGTTAGATAGATAGATAGATAGTTAGATAGATAGATAGATAGATAGATAGATAGATAGATGGACAGATAGATAGATAGATGGATAGATAGATTGATTGATAGATAGATAGATAGATAGATAGATAGATAGATAGATAGATAGATAGATAAATAGAGAGATAGATAGATAGATAGATACAAACATACATACATATATACATACATACATACATACATACATACATACATA
>RDPX01000061.1:1896514-1913723 GCA_003991215.1 Morbakka virulenta | reverse complement strand
AAGAACCATAGTTCGATGCTGTTCTAATATATAATGGTTAGTCATTACAAACTACTACCCCATTGTAATAAAAAGACTTTTTAGCACTTTCTAGTTTCACTCAGGCACTCTCAAAAGTTTATTGTTGTTTCTGGTTCCTTCTTCAAAGTTTGGAACAAGTCCGTTAATGCAAATGAATAGAAAGACAAATTTTTCTTTTAAAAATGTTGTTGAAGGATGATAAAAAAAATAAAAGATAAAAGATATTTAGATATTTGGCCATTTCACTCATATCAGAGTTATTTTGCATTCACTTTTATAATTTACTGTATCCTTCTCCTGTTTATTTACTACGAAACAAATGTACAGGACCATTTTGAAATATATGGAATACAGTTATGAAATGTACAATTTAGTGGGTTTTTCATTGATGGTACCCCTGGTAAACAGTGGACCCATTTCTTTCTTTCACAGATTCCATCCATTAAAGGCCCGAAAAGAAACAGCAGATCAAGGGATGAAAGGGGTGCAGAAAGAACACAAGACATAAAATGCAAGACATACGGATCCCTTTTAAGGACCCTCCTGGGAAGATTTCTCCTCTTGGCTTAATCTACAACCAGTGCTGAAGTATTTAAAGGCCACCTGTCCTGCATGGTTACTAAAAAAGTTGTTTGAGCTCCACAGATTTAAATGTTCTCCCTTGCTCATTTTTGTGAAGTGCATAAACGAGTCATGACAGTAAGCATGGAAAAACAGATCATTGTTTCTTGGACAACCACTGAGTAAAATTCCGGTTTTTCGTTTTCACGCGGATGTAGGGACCCTGTCAATTAATTTGAACATTTCATGGCACGATGTAAAATCAATTATGTATTCGATTTCTTTTTTTCCCCTTTGTTTCACATGCATGTTATATTGGTATGTTTTTCCCCCTCTTCAATGTGTGGGTCAATTTTGAATCAAAATAGACTAAATGGCATCTAAACAATATCGGACTCAAATTTCTATGTCCAAGCATTTGCAGAAACCAAGGTCTATGGCGATAATTATTGCCGTAATACGCAAATTCTTTCAATAAAAAATTAATCACTTTCATGCCTTTTATGGAATTTAGCTATACCGGGATGAATACTAATTTCATATCAGAGGTTATTAGATATTAATATGGCGTACCCTTTCGTGAAGTGTGTTACTTATCACTTGCAACTGCCGGACCTTTTAGTGTACGTACTTAAATTCTTTGTATTTCCATCCATTTGAACTGATCACGATTTACTGTTATCTTTTCCAGTTTGTTCGATACATATATATACATATATACCTGTGTCTGTCTGTCTGTCTGTGTTATGGAATAATGGGTTTTATCACTTGTGCATAATAAGTTATTCAACCTTGAATCGACAAAAATCTGATCAAATCAAATCAAGACCATTAACCAATCCGCTCTCATCATGTAAAAGCTCTGAAGTTCTAATACTTTAGGTAATCTGAAGTACACGTACCTATATGAAGCCAATATCTCACAGCTGATTATTTTGTTCTGAACTCCAATTTTTTAACAATTAATAGTTTAACTTACCATGATCCATCCGGAGAATAGTCTTCTCTTACAGTTCCCCATTGTCGCTCTGATAGATATGGACCCCATCGCTTCCAGTTTTCCTTCCTTTCGACATCCGCTTTAAGCCGTACACCCTCTTCACAATCATAATAGTCAAGAACTGGATACGTTGGTTTTTCCTTCTTTGATTCCGACATTTTCAGAATAGTATCTTGACAGTAACAAAAATCTCACTTGCTCAATCAGACAGGAAGAGTAAATATGCACTCACAGAAGAAAAAAATCTCTTTCACGTTTCTTGCATTGTAGTCAAGGTTGGTTTCGATTAAAACAATGCCAAGGTCTAAACTTAATTGGCCTAAGTAATGATCACGTATCACATCATCAAATCTGTCGTCGTCTTCTTTCATTCTTTGCAGACAGTATTTGTTTCCTTCACCGCCCACTTTTCTAAAAATATTTTTTTGGCCTCGGTTAAGTTTTCTAGCCTCCTCTCTGCGAACAACTGGCGCTTTTTTATTGAGATCAATTTCTGAAAGCAACGCATGGTTTATGCAAGGTAATGGGGCCATAACCTGTCTTGCCATTTGGGTTTGGGTGGGGGGTCAGAAGAACTATAATAAAGTGCGCAGTGTGTTATAGCACTGCAAAGCAAACTACGACAGGTGTCCTGGACATTGTTTGAATTTTAAATTGCTGTATAGGCTTTTCTCCTTCTTGATTAACAGTGAATACATATATTTCACAATTTGATATGAATTATGATCTCAGCGGCAATGAATGAAATTTCAATTTTTTTAGCAGATTTTTAAGATTTCATTTAGTAAGTAAGATTTTAGTGCTATGGTTTTTAATTCATCTTAGAAAACGTTTTCTTATAGCCGGTTTCNCGCCCACTTTTCTAAAAATATTTTTTTTGGCCTCGGTTAAGTTTTCTAGCCTCCTCTCTGCGAACAACTGGCGCTTTTTTATTGAGATCAATTTCTGAAAGCAACGCATGGTTTATGCAAGGTAATGGGGCCATAACCTGTCTTGCCATTTGGGTTTGGGTGGGGGGTCAGAACAACTATAATAAAGTGCGCAGTTTGTTATAGCACTGCAAAGCAAACTACGACAGGTGTCCTGGACATTGTTTGAATTTTAAATTGCTGTATAGGCTTTTCTCCTTCTTGATTAATATAATAATATATTAATCAAGAATTATAAAAATGCTTCTGTTACATTTTATTCCTGTCAACCACAAAAAATCATTGTAGTTTCTACCGCTGTGATAAACATGTTAGCTAATTCGTGAAGTTGAATTACTTTTGGGATGTCCTGATGAATTGAAAAAACCATGGTGTGAACAAATCGAGCGTTTCCACACAAAGCTCTAGGATGAGTTTTCAGGAACTCATTTTGAAGATGATCTTTCACTAACAACTAATGTTGCAATTATATAAGATTCAAGTGCAGATAAACTTGGTTCCTGCAGAGTTTAGCTTAACTTGTAAAGTTGTACGACACTCATACAACTTAGCCTGAACCCGAACAAGTACTTGAATTTTTTCAAGCTGGCTTTGAGGCCTGTCACTTCGGCCCTTTTTGCCATTAGTAACCATACTTTTGTATCTTACGAGACTCTGGATCTGCCAAAAGTTACCGAGGATACCTCCAAGAGCCTCTCCTCTTACCGTTCATCTTGTTGATCGTAAGTCATGTAGTCCCACATATGAGTTGTGAGATTCATTTCGGAGAGACTCTAAATTGTACTTCTTGACTGACTTTTCTCTAATTATCATGAGCTCTCTTGATATCTCAAATGCTTCTTTAAAGAAAGGAACGCCTTTTGTAATGCCACCACATGCCAAATTCAGAGAATGACAATGACGGTGTACATGTAATAAGCCAGGTCCATTTTCCTTTTTAATTTTCACTGCTGCACCATTATTCTCTGCTTCCATGACTGCTACTTCATTATAGCACTGTCTCTTTGCATCCATGATATCAAGGTCAGCTTCTTTTGGGCAATCTCTTATATAATCTGAGATAGTTTGTGCTTTTAAATCATCCAGTAACTGGGTGACTAAGAACCCCTAATGGGGCATTAGCTTATAAACTAATTATCTAAAACAAATAGCAAGCTATTCATGTCCGGATACATCACTTGATTCGTTAGCCATGATACTAAACTAGCTACATTATGAATTATTTATTTTGCCAATAACCGCTCGGATTGTCTCTATGCCAAATAGTTTACTAAGTTCATTTAGATTTCTCGGAGAAGTAAGCTTACTATACTTTTTATCAACCCATTAGTTAATATCAAGATTTATTTTGCTAAAACAGCTAAATCTTAGGAGGACAATAAAATTACTGCTGTCAATTCCTCTACGGGGGACAGTATAAACCACTAATTGCCATTCTCTGGCATAAAAGGAACAGAAGAGACAGCAAACTTATAGCAAACATCAACTTTTTTCGTTACTTATCCTGTTCTACACTAGTATCAGTCATTTTTCAGGGATGGCGATGAGTTTTAGTGTGGTTGTCTTGTATGCTTACTATGCTTACTCTTGTTAAAACCTCTCTTCTCTTCTAATGCATTTTACCACTTATTCTGTTCAAGCTTTCGAATCTTTTGAAATGGATAAGGTCGCTGTCAAAAAATTGGTTTCGTGATTCCACAAAGTAAAATCAATCAATTGGTTACACATAAAAACTTACTAACGAAGAAACAGAAAGAATAGATTATGACAGCTCTTAAATCTGGTGCTCAACTATTGATTAGTCTAACAACAACAAAAAACAGCGGCTGGATTAAAAAAACCGTCCTTATTCTTATATATTAGTGCCACATCAACCACCTCTACTTTTAGATACTGGTATGACAAAAAAAATCCCGGAAAAAAAGGTAGGAGGAAGGAGATCTTCTAGGCAAAACTTCACATTTCAACAATATCCGCCTGTTAGGAACGGCATTTCAAACCAGCTTTTGTTGATGAACTATTGAATAAAACAATTTACTGAATTAGGTTAAATACTTTCAGATTATGGATTTTAATGAAGTGTTTCCAAGAGATAAGATTGTTAATCACAGTAAAAGGGGTTACTACATTATTAATCTCGATAATTGTCAAGGAATCGGGACGCACTGTGTTGTGATGCGTATATAAGATAATGTATTGGAATATTTCTATGGCTTTGGTCTTAATTGTCTCCAAGAGGTTGTCAAATTGTCTGATAAATTAGATATAAACAATGTTTATAAAAGAAGCCAGCATTAAGACCAGACCAGAATATTAAGAGGTTATAATATCCTCCACTGGATTAATGAGATGTCTCAAGGAAAAACACATTATGGTATTTGAAAACCATTTTCACACAAAAATACAAAACAATAAAAACATAATTAACAAATATTTCAAAAAATAATCTGTACCAATATTTATACAGAAGATGGAGTAGTATTACAGTTGAGGACTAGAAAAAATTTTAATACAAATTTGATAAAAATTTTAAAATTTTGAAATACAAATGCTTTAAAGACATAATCACAGAATGACCTTTGCATATTTGTCTTTCACAAGATAAATCATAAAATGGATATTATATTATATGAACCATTTCATGAATTATAATATTTGTATTGTTATGGTAGTACATCGCAAAGAAAGTTGTAATGTGTAAGGTTCTTCAAGAGCAATCATCCTGCTATTTAATCATCACTAAATATGCTGATTTATGCTTTTTTTATATTATATTATATTATATTATATTATATTATATTATATTATATTATATTATATTATATTATATTATATTATATTATATTATATTATATTATATTATATTATATTATATTATATTATATTATATTATATTATATTATATTATATTATATTATATTATATTATATTATATTATATTATATTATATTATATTATATTATATTATATTATATTATATTATATTATATTATATTATATTATATTATATTATATTATATTATATTATATTATATTATATTATATTATATTATATTATATTATATTATATTATATTATATTATATTATATTATATTATATTATATTATATTATATTATATTATATTATATTATATTATATTATATTATATTATATTATATTAACCCTTTCATGAATTATAATAATGATTTTCCTATGATATAGTACATCTTTAAAAACTTTTCATGCTGAAGGCTCTTTAACAGCAATGGTACTCCAGTAATCATATTATTTAATCTTATTAGATAACATATGGGTAATAAAAAAAACTAGATGCAATAATAGTGTACTAATTAGTCCAGGGAAAATCACTTGTGATTTCTGTAATAAACAAATACATGAAATTGAAAAAAGAGCACAAGAGGTATGTTGTGATAAACAAGAACTAATTATGGATGACAGTATGTTTGTTTGTGTTAATTGTGCTTCCATTCATGGATACAAACATATTAGTTAATATATTGATTTATATGAAAATAGATCTAGAATATCAAGAAGATTTAGAAGTACCAACGTAAGTATCATAAACCAAATTTGATATTTTAAATAAATACTAAATAAAATATTGACATTTATCCAGTTCAGAAGGTTCAAATACTTAAATATTTAAGAAAATTGATAAAATACTTTTTAAGAGTTCTGGTAATAGGAAAAGGGTGAAAAATGTCAATTTATTCTGAAGGAGTTGTACATAATGCTTGATTTAAAATTTGAAAATATTCCAGTGAGTAAATGTGAAAAGACTTTTGTTATAAACAGACAATATTGGGGCAAAATAATACACTTTATTAGGTGAGAAGTCTAGTGTTATTAATAAGTAAAAATATTAATAGTTATTATAATTGGACATATTCCATACGAAACCGGAAATGTGACCTAGTAGAAGTGTTTTTAAATACACGGTGGTGTATATTTTTCCGGTATGACATAACAATAACTGCTATGTTTTTTATAATTAGTATAGAAATGACCATATGCATTCTGTAGAAAAGTATGTAGATAAAAATACCGTATACTTCGAAATATTTGTTCGAATGCATGAGTTAGACAATAATTTCTAGGTCCGAGTAGACCAATTTCTTGATCGTATCCTGTCAAAATAGGATCAATTTTTATTATTTCATCCAGTATACTGCATGATAGCAGCTGATAAATCATATAACCTTTTCAGTATTGGATCATCATTAGGTGGATGGAAACCTTTTGTTTCTCTAAAATTAGCTTTCAAATATTTAAAATGAACTTTAGTATTAATCGTATATAAAGTGTAAATAAATTTTAGCTTAAGTTATCTGATTGTGGTTGGTTTTATACCAGTTTCCACATAGAAAATGGTGATGTCGTTTAATATCTTAATCTGGAACAACTCTTTATGGAAGGCAGAAAAAGCGAAAAAGCCTTTCAGTCTGGCACAACCATTCGAGTTTTAGTCTCCAAAACAGTGGCGAATTAAAGCTCTTGTGGCCCTAAGGCAAATTTCAAGATTTTTGAAATATGGCCTGAACTAATGATAACATTTATAGTATTGTACAATAATAACAAATATCCATTAGTAAACATTTATTTCTAAGCAAAACATTATCAATTTTACATTAGTTAAGGTAATGAACTACTACATAAATGTGTTTTTGTATAAATACATTATTAAATTTTCACTTTTCTTGCTTTGACAGTAGCAAACTCATCAATCATAGAACTGAAGTCAGTTCTGGAAAACAAATCTTTTTCAATACACAGAAGTGCCAACACACCAAGCCGGTGCTGATTCATTGTGGATCGCTTTACATCCTTAATTCGAGTAACCTGGGAAAATGACCATTCACCAGTGCAATTAGTAGCCATCAGTGACAAGTAAATTCGCAAAGTCACTTCAGTGTTTGGAAATGCAGCTGAAATTCGAGTTTTGTGCATTAATTTGAACATGTGTTGAGCAATACCTGTTGACGCTTCTTTGCTACATTTCGTCTTTGTCTGTTCCTTATACCAACAGATAAACTGACAGAATTCTGAATAGAAGTCAGAGGAAAAATCACTTGCATACACACCAACAAGCCTTTCAATTCCAGCCCCAATATCCTCATCAGACATTGATTCAAACTCAGTCAGAACACCAAACCGCTGCTGCATGGTTGAATATAACCATGTATAACCATAATATAACCATATAAATATGTTTCAATGCGTTTTTTCATAGCACTGTTCAGTTGATCGATGATAACATTAAAAGTGTTAACTTTAAATTTCTGCTTTCCTGTCATACTTTCCATAGCATCTGCAGCACTTCCTTCACTAACATGCTTCTTGCGTTTAGGTATTCGGCGTGTTTCACTTTCCTACTTACAGGATCTGTTTCCATAACGGTCAGAAGCTTTCTGCTCACAGATCTCAAATTTTTCTCTGCAATCACTTATGAATTGAGCTAGACACTTCAAAAGGCCAATAGCAGTTGTTAGTTCAATCGTAGCACTTTACAGTAACTTTCTGCGTTGGTTGAAGCACTGCAGAATGTCATTCCAAAGTTCACACATGAAGGATACTTCTATGGTATCCATATGCACTGCCAAATCGTTTGCCTGAATTCGAGTATCCCTATTCTGACTGTCATCAGCTGCAATTTTCTCAAGAGCACTGTGGAACTGCCGATATCCTTGGAATACAGCCTCAGTGGCATCAGCCCTAGCAGACCATCGGGTATCTGATAGGAATAAGATAATGAGGTTTCTGTTCAATGTGCATTAGCGGAATCCTCCATCGATGTGTAGATGCTACAAAGAATGCGTACAAACGCTACAAAAACCCAAAGTATGAAACAGCTTCAACACAGCAATCCACTGCAGATTGACAAACAACATTCAGTGAGTGGCCTACACACAAAATATAATCTACCAAACTGTTCTCGTTTCTCGTAATGTATTTACCGGACATATTACTAGCATTGTCATATGTCTGTTCACGGCAATGAGTGAAATCAATGTTCTGTTCTGATAAGTATTGAAGTAGAGTATCAGCAAGATTCTGACCTGTGTGACTGGAAATTGGGATGAATGTGAGAAAACGCTTCACTGGTTCATATTTTTTCCATATTGAGATAACGAATAATAATTGTCAGCTGGTCAGTATGAATAATATCTGGTGTAGAGTCCACTGAAATAGAGAAATACATCGACTTCAAAATCTCCTGTTTGATAACATCGAGCACTTTGTCCCATCAGCGTGACAAGTTCTTCACAAATTGTTTTTGAGAGGTAAGATGAATGCCAACGTCCGCGGTTGGTATGTTTACGAATATGGTAAGATAGAAAAGGATCTGTCTGAATACCTTGCAGAGAAGGGCACCACCTGGCAAGAGGTCAACGCGACTGAGCTCTACCTCGACCGTGGGAGATGGTCATCCCTGGTGCTTCCTCGCTGACAGACAACCGCCTACTCTGGAGTCCGGTGAGAAGAAGAAGAAGAAGAAAAGGATCAAATTGAGTAATCAACTCCAATATTCCCAAATAATTGCCATTGTTACCAGACCCAATAATCTCATTACTGCCCCGAAGTGGTAGACATTTCTCACAAAGAAAGGCAATTGTTGCAACACAATGTGTAAGTACATTTTTTCATTATTTCTGCTGCTCAATAATATTTTTTTGCAACTCGGCATCAATTCGACCACCAGCAGCAGAGTGATGAGCAAGAGTCAATAGGTTTGATGCTTGTTTCATGAGATTTTAAATTCTGAGTTATATTCTTCCAGTCATTATTACCAGAGGTACATAGCTTTATACTTCTATTTGATGAGAACAAAATCCATGGGAAAGAGAAAACACAAGTCCTGGCTGGAGAATAAACTAGCCAGTCATGACTGACTACTTCTCCATTTGGTAACCCTCTTATGAAGGCACTAGGATAAACGAAGCGGTTCACTCCAGAATATTCTCATTTTGTTTTTGGATAATCATTTACCAAATTTTGAAAATGATCAGTGTCCATGCTAATGTATAATTCACGTAAATTCTCAGTTATATTACCAAAAAGCCTAACATCATTTGGTACAGCTTCATTTGAAACTGACCTCTGAACTTCTTTTGTAGCTGTAGATTCTTTATCATTATCACCAATAACTTTGCTTTGGACAGTGTTCCAATGGAGGACAAATAGAAGGACATTGGTCATCATGATCACCACTGCTGCTTCCAAAATCTTTGTCTACAACTTGAAAATACGAAGTTAATTTGTGTGTTTTTTCAACAGATCTTCTTGCATTTGCTTTTTCATTTTTGCTTCCCGAGCTCTTTCCCAAGCAACTTGCCGTTTTGACATTGACATGGTGAAGTACCGTGATGAAAGCCTGAAAAAAGAAAAACATTTTTTAGTTGAGATTTTATATATTAATGAATTTGAATAAATTATTTTAAAATTGGAGCAGGGACACTTTCTATAGTCACTAGTCTGACAAAACCTGAGGTGTGTGTGTGTGGGAGGGGGGGCTACTGTGTGTGTGGGTGTGATATTTTGTAATATATACCTAATTAATTATTTTGGAATATCAAAACTATTTTTAATATGGAACTTAATATTTAATATTTAAAATTTTAATATTTTTTTTTGTTGTTTTAACGTCATTTTCCCCCAGCAATTGGGGCTCAGACGGTGCCCTTCACATATAAATACTATAAATAATTTAAATACCTGTATTAAGTTTAATAAATTTTGTTATTGGTATTTAATTTATTAAAATTATTACCTAATTATTAAATTATTTAGTTTTATTACTTAAATTATTAACTTTTAAAAATAATGTTATTGGTATTTATTAAATAACATTAATCAATTTTTGTATTATTATAAAGTTATTGGGGTAAAATGATCAGTGCTCAACTTAACCCAAATGAAAATGATCATCCTACCCCACATGCAATGTTTTATGAAATACACATGGTTTTTTAAACAAGTAATACTTACTGTCATAATGATTAAAATTAATAGAGTTTTGAGTATTAATTATTTGAATATTACATAAAAATGTGCTTACCAGTTATATAAAATATTATATTAAAAAATTCCAAAGTCTTGAATAGTACTTTTCAGACCAGCACAACTGCACTCATGAATAGCAACACTAATACTATCTTTTGTGTGTAGTTTACACTTAAAGTTGGTATCTTTGCATAATGTGTACAATTTGCTAAAATTTACCAAATTAAGGGATTGACATTTTAAAGCATATAACTATTCACATCGATAAATTTATTTTTTTTATTATTCAAGTTCAGAATTAAAGTACATACATAGTTTGATTATCTCAGAATTGGCTAATGTTTGCCTTGCAACTTGTACATGCAAAAAAATAGACTCTCTGTATAACGAACCCCCNGCAGGGCACTTGTAAACCCTCGATATCTCCAAGATTGAATCTTTTACCAGATATTTTGGATGTACAGCCTGTTTCAGCGTGACTTCGCAAAAAGTAAAATATTGTCTTTGCAAAACGGTTACTCATGATGGGCCATCACCGTTCACGGCTGTTCTGTTGTTCAGAAGATTACGAAACTTAAGAATTTTCTTGTTTTACACTTAAAACATAGTAAACAACTTCAGACCTTTCACCATGTCGCTAATTACCGATACTAATTACCGATACTAATTACCGATAACTGACACGTAACATTTTTCTCTTTGTCATAATCAAAATGTTTTTGGACTGCCAAAATGGCCTGGATTTTTTTGTAGCCCTAAGGCATGTGCCTAGTTTGCCTGATGGTTAATCCACCTCTGCTCCAAAAGTCATTTTATTTGAACCTGGTGATGTTCTTGCTTTAAAATTACATTGGTTGTTTTCCCATTGCAGCAAATACTAGATTTATTAACTCATGCTGGTATATCGCAGTGAATAGCAAAGCAAACCATTTAATTAGCTCACCGAGCTTTGCTTTACTTTTGTAATTTCCACTTGGGTTTTTATTGTTAAAACTACTAGTTCCAACCACGATCTAATCATCTATTATTCCACCTATGACTAAATGAGCACATGGTGAGAAAACCACTAATTTATCACAACCTTGGTCTTTATGACCGAACAAAGTGTTTCTACTCCAATATATACCAATAAATGAATCCAATTTATATACAATAAAAACATTGACAATAAGCTGGATATAAATTGTTTGAATTGCTAGAAACATTAAGATTGATATCATTTATCATTTGCTGACTACCATTAAAATTTAGATAAAAACGATTATTAATTTTTTTGGTTCTCGTACATATCGTCATCTGGTTAGCAGTATTTGTTTGCTCAGCATAATTTTCAGACAACATTTGATCGTACAACTTTGAAATTTGCCTTGTTGAACTATTGTATGTAACTTCGAAAGATCTACCTTAATGTATTTTGTACACTAATGTACCTTATCTAACATAGTTTTTCCAGAGTAATGTTACATACACAATTGATTATATGAATGTGGTTTAATATAAACAAAGCTTACTGCACTACTTTAGAATTGTGATTTATTTTGAAATCCCAAAATATCATTGGGATCACCCACATCTATACCTGATTTAATTTTTCCACCAACATCCTTATCCAAATACTTTGCATTACAAAATTCTATAATTTTTTGGTTTTTGTTGAAATTATTATCTGATTTTCTTAGCATTTATATCACCTATTATTTAGGAAATTTTACCAGGACCTTTTTCGATGACTTTTGTTAGAGCTTTTGTTGTGAAATATCCTTTGCAGCCTTTGATGTTAATTTTTGTGTGATTTTTTTATGGACAGATGGCAAACTATCAATTAAACCCTTATCAATCAATACTTTCACCTGTATCAACCTTAATTTCATAAGTTCCATATAAATATGGATATCACTTGAGTTTTTCCTGCTAAATAACTGAAATATATTATTTTATAAATCTTCCTAATCAGTCATCAAAACAGCCAAACTATTAAGATCTAACGTTATGTTACAGTTATTCATAATAGTGATTCTGATTCTTTTCAAAATATTAGTGTTGATTTTATTCCACAATAGTTTTTTATCTTTTACTGAAACTGGATAGCTCAGTTGTTTATTGTAAAGAGGAAACCTGTAGAATACATCTGTTTAGATTTGAGACACAATAGATGCACTCAAGAATAATAAACATAGATAGAGTCAATGCGTCTTGTAATGTCTGGTAGCTTTTCATTATATCCAGATATTGGTATTATACTTTTATTAAATCCAATGACTTTAACCTCCATTAGAAAGATCCAATTAATAACCAGATTCAAAATTTATATATGTTTTAAGACGACTTGGTATGAAACTTACACTAATATCAGTCCTTAAACGACTGTAGCTTGATAGAGACTGCTGTATAAAGTTATTAATATCTGAATACGAAAAATTCCCGGATGGAAATGTTACTGATGTTCATGTGGTTTTACCAGTGTAAGTATATTTCAAAGTATTGTTATCGAATTTAAATGAGATATACCAACTGTAGCTCATCTCTAAGCTGTCTAATACAATGTTATAATCTTATTCTTGTCTAATTGTATCTGAGGATTGAAAATGATAGTAAAATCATGGCTTCTTGATTGTTTTATTCCATCTGAAGAGTTAAAGAAAATTGGAAAATCCATTTTAATGAACTAGTATATTGCATACGATTTCTTATTAAGTGTCATATTGAGACTTGTTAATAACACCTAGCTTAAGTAAATGGCCGACAATTTCTAAAATTTTGTAATGAACTAAAACAGAATTATTGCCAGCATGTTTGTATCAGTCAGTAACATCAATTGGCTCATCAAATGTTCTGGATTTGTGAAATAAAGATATGTTCTAGTAGTTGGCTTTTACCAGAAGATTGATGCTGAGGGATATTTGCTAATAAATTCAAATTTTTGAATATTTCTTTTGCTCTTGGACTTTCCTTTTACCTTTTGTAGCAATTTCATATTTTCAATTCACTGATATTCATGATATATTAATACATTAGATAAGTATTGAATTACAGTTATTTTCATAGATAACTTAAAACAAATTTATTTTGTGATTTAATAAAATACCAAATTATGATTACTATAAAGAGAAAAGCAAAGAACGAAGATTTTACAACTTTCCTATGAATGAAGAGAGCTTTGCCAAGCATTTCACTGCTAACACTTTTCCTTTGGTAACTAAAATACTCCTCACATGTTCTGGTCGAGTCATTCTCACAGGACTGACAAACCTAGAGAAGTTACTTACAACTTCACTCTTCTTCATGACCTTGTACAGCTTGTTGATTTTACAACACGTTTATCTGATTTGGACTCAAAAAACCTTAATTTTTAGATCCCTTTTTTCCTCCCTAAATTTTTAGATCCCTTTTTTCCTCCCTTTGGATCTTCTGGTCATCTTGTTGTCACTATTGGGATTGAGATTAAGTTAATTTTCTAATCTTGCTGACAAAAAACACTAACAGAAGACTTTTTTGTTTAGCTAGGCTGACTGGAATGAATTTCATTAATTTGTTGATGATATTCTATGGGATTCAGTCTTTAGCAAAACAGCTTCTAATGATGCAGCTGAGCTCACAGAATGGGGACAAGTTGGCATCGAGACATTCGTACCAAGTACTTCTCCATTGCTTAATACTCATTGTTTATCTATCTATCTATCTATCTATATATATATATATATCTGTCATTGGTCATCACACTCGTTTTTATGTTTAGTTTCAATGGGATGGAGCAGCTGAATCTCGAGATTCTTTCAGACGGTATAGCAAGGCTTGTAAAATGTTGATGTCTGATGCTAAATCGTGCTAGGCTGAGCGATTCCAAAGACTTGGAACTTGATATCTTTTGACAATTCACGTTAGTGTTAGACCAGGTATTCTTTCATCCTCTTACGATGTTTGATTTTCTCTGTCCCATATAAAAGGTTGATCTTTCAGCTAGATTGTTTTCCATNTGAACTAGTATATTGCATACGATTTCTTATTAAGTGTCATATTGAGACTTGTTAATAACACCTAGCTTAAGTAAATGGCCGACAATTTCTAAAATTTTGTAATGAACTAAAACAGAATTATTGCCAGCATGTTTGTATCAGTCAGTAACATCAATTGGCTCATCAAATGTTCTGGATTTGTGAAATAAAGATATGTTCTAGTAGTTGGCTTTTACCAGAAGATTGATGCTGAGGGATATTTGCTAATAAATTCAAATTTTTGAATATTTCTTTTGCTCTTGGACTTTCCTTTTACCTTTTGTAGCAATTTCATATTTTCAATTCACTGATATTCATGATATATTAATACATTAGATAAGTATTGAATTACAGTTATTTTCATAGATAACTTAAAACAAATTTATTTTGTGATTTAATAAAATACCAAATTATGATTACTATAAAGAGAAAAGCAAAGAACGAAGATTTTACAACTTTCCTATGAATGAAGAGAGCTTTGCCAAGCATTTCACTGCTAACACTTTTCCTTTGGTAACTAAAATACTCCTCACATGTTCTGGTCGAGTCATTCTCACAGGACTGACAAACCTAGAGAAGTTACTTACAACTTCACTCTTCTTCATGACCTTGTACAGCTTGTTGATTTTACAACACGTTTATCTGATTTGGACTCAAAAAACCTTAATTTTTAGATCACTTTTTTCCTCCCTAAATTTTTAGATCCCTTTTTTCCTCCCTTTGGATCTTCTGGTCATCTTGTTGTCACTATTGGGATTGAGATTAAGTTAATTTTCTAATCTTGCTGACAAAAAACACTAACAGAAGACTTTTTTGTTTAGCTAGGCTGACTGGAATGAATTTCATTAATTTGTTGATGATATTCTATGGGATTCAGTCTTTAGCAAAACAGCTTCTAATGATGCAGCTGAGCTCACAGAATGGGGACAAGTTGGCATCGAGACATTCGTACCAAGTACTTCTCCATTGCTTAATACTCATTGTTTATCTATCTATCTATATATATATATATATATATATATATATATATATATATATATATATATATATATATATATATATATATCTGTCATTGGTCACCACACTCGTTTTTATGTTTAGTTTCAATGGGATGGAGCAGCTGAATCTCGAGATTCTTTCAGACGGTATAGCAAGGCTTGTAAAATGTTGATGTCTGATGCTAAATCGTGCTAGGCTGAGCGATTCCAAGAATTTATTTCTACTCAAAGACTTAGAACTTGATATCTTTTGACAATTCACGTTAGTGTTAGACCAGGTATTCTTTCATCCTCTTATGATGTTTGATTTTCTCTGTCCCATAAAAAAGGTTGATCTTTCAGCTAGATTGTTTTCCATTAACTCTTTACTAAATGACACCGGTGTTTCCTTGTCGGATTTTTTTCCAAAAACTTATCAGATTTCGGACTCTGTCATCGTAAATCCAAGGTTAATTGCAAAGGTTACTTGTTGGCTTGATTAATCTAATACTAATGCCCCAGCTTTCATTCTTGCAGTTATGTTGTAAGAGTGTGCTTCTGAGCTATCTTACTTGCTGTCCAAACAATTTAACCTTTGCCTATCAGAATCGTGTTTTCCGCCATCTTGGAAAGTCTCTGTGTTGTTCCTGTCTTTAACTATGGAGGTGACATACCTGATCATTGCAAATATTGACCTATGAGTCTTCTTTCTTTCATTAGTAAGGACTTTAAACACCTTACCAACAATGCTAGAATTCTTGCAGAAACTAGGTCTCACTTTATTGTTTAGTACGAATGTAGAGGATATTGCTCGACTGGTGACCTTTTGACTGTCATCAACAAACGTATCTATAACTTTATGGATACGTCTGGTGTAAGATGAGTTACAGCACCTGATACTTCCAAGGCATTTGGTAAGATGTGGCACTGTGGCTTGCTTCATAAACTTTCTAACTACTGTATTTGTGGAAGGATCTTTAGAATGCTTCAGACCTCTCTCTCTCAGGTCGAAAAATGCGTGAAATGGAATGGAATGGATTTACATCTGATAAATATTCTATAAAAGCTGGCCTTCCTAAAGGTTTTATTCTTGGCAAGACTCACATCCTTCTTTATATTCTTTACATAAATTATCTTTCTGGTAATTTACTTCAGTTTATCAACATCTATGCTGATGTCATTATCCTGTAATCTGGCATTGACAACAAGAAAATTCAGTAGGAACAAGTCAAACTTGTGGAAGCATTAGAATTTAACTTTCAGGGTGTCAGAGAATTGTGAAGGAAATGACTCGTTTCTTTCAATGCTGATAAAGCATAGGTGATACAATTCAATAACAAACTTGACCATTATCTCGTTCCACTATTCATAAAATATCATTATGATGTTAACCATGGTGAGGCTGCTTCTTCAATATCGCATGTGCGCTTTTAATAGTAGAGGTAATGGGTTGTAAGAGATAACTACGGAAAGGAAAGGGAAGGAAGGAAAAAAAGGAAGGAAAGGAAGGGAAGGAAGGGAAGGAAGGGAAGGAAGGAAGGAAAGGAAGGCAAGGACGGGAAGGAGGGGAAGGCAAGGAAGACAAGGAAGACAAGGAAGGGAAGGGAGAGGAAGGGAGAAAAGTAAAGAAAGGAAGGCAAGAAAGGCAAGGAAGGAAAGGAAGGCAAGAAAGGCAGGAAAGGAAAGAAATGGAAGAAAGGCAAGAAAAGCAAGGAAGGGAAGAAAG
>RDPX01000061.1:1882703-1894452 GCA_003991215.1 Morbakka virulenta | reverse complement strand
AAGGAAGGGAAGGAAGGGAAGGAAGGGAAGAAAGGGAAGAAAGGGAAAAATAGGAAGGCTTCAGTCCTCACTAATAATTTTATGGTATTGACTAAATGTTGTTAATAATCCAGACTATCACTATCCATCTCTATCATTGTTATCAGCATCAACAATAACAGCCAATGACGTCTCTGAAGGCATATGACCCTAAAAAACTTCTCCATTCATTTTTTTTACTTGTTGTTTTCGTCCAGTTTGTTTCTCTTTGTCCTTTAGCACTTTTTTCAGTTTTATTTTCGGCTGACCTTTTCCTATTTTTTATCTCTTGATTTCCACACTGCCTACTTTCAAATGATATTGTATTATTCTCTGATAGTAAGGCTGAACTAAGGCAAATTCTGACAACATTCAATGAAGAAGGACTAAAAGACGAAGTGGGCATGAAACTAGAAGAAGAATAAAGTGATACGGATGACCATTCATTTATGAAAGGAAAAACAATGAAGATAGTTAAAATGTATATCATTACTTTCTGAATATAAGTTGCATGGTGTGATGTTCCTTGAAAAGTGATGGCAAAATTATTTAAAACGTATCGTAAAACAATCGAGGTGGGTGTAAGGAGCTTGGTATTATGTGGAATAACGTAATATGGGACCTTGTCCAAAACCCCAAGCGATGAACTTGCACGTTATTTGTCTGACAATGATGAGTATGTTTTATTTATGTGTGGCAAAGAATAAGATTAAACAGAAAACAAAAAGAGACCTAAGAACTGCCGTTTTCTTTTCAAAATTAATACATAGTATAATATAATAATATAATACATAGCATCACAGTTCATGGAGCTAAGACTTAATAATACAAATTAACACATATCCTGTACCACGTAATAAAACAAAAAAGGTACAAATTGTGAAATTATAGGAAAGTATTTGGTTCATTAAGGATGCTACTTTATCCCATTTCAATCATTAAAGTAGGTTTGTAAAGTATTTGGTAACACTCAGAGACATACACACAGACAAACAGACTCAGACAGAAGAATTTTTGCCACACCAAAGAGCTTAGTTTGTTTGGCTTTCTTCATAAACTGAGACAATTCAGCACTTGATCAAACACACACACACATAAACAACTACACATACATACAGACATTAACACACACACATACATATACATTTATATATACATTTATATATACATATATATATATATATAAACATGGAAACAAAAACATATTCACAAACATAAAACAAGAACACACAAACACACAGAAATACACAAGCACAATCATAAACACACAAAGTTTTCTTTTTTCAAAGTTGCTGTAGCAGATAAAAAGTGAATTCGCTTGCTAATTTCTTGGGTGTGTGGTTTCGATGTTCGATAAAACAATGCTCATTAAATTCTTCCTTAAATGTCTAAACCTGAATATTGAAAAATGTAAAGTTGCTTTATTTTTGGGTGTATTCAATGGTTTTTTTCAGAAACTTTCAAAATTAATATATTCAAGAAATACAGCTGTACGTACAAAAGACGAAATGCGTCTTACAGATTTGTCAGCTGTTCTACTGTAAATAGGTATTAGAAATACAGAAGGTTCTATAAAATGGTACATCCTTATACTAGATGCTAGGTGGTGCTTATTCTCAAGACTTCTAGGAAATGTTTTTCCTAACATTTTTGCCAATTATGTTCGATGCTGGACTATAATTATTGTAAATTTAGTGTTAAAAATTCAGAAATAATATTAAAAGTTCTAAAGATAAAGAAGAGGGAAATATAAGATACACCGGGCGATGCTCGAATCCATGTCTATGACCTTCAAGAAACATGATTTATTGACAATGCTATCAAAACAATTTTTTTATTTTAGCAAATATATCCTTCATTTCACTTTGCCTTACTTCACCAGGTCCCTATTGCTGAAAATCTCTGAGCAACCTACTCATATCTAGGCAATGATTTGAACCCAGGGTCAAGACACTGATTCGAACCTAGTTTCGTTGCAATGCATAATTCATTAGATACATTTTTGTAAAATATGTAATATAAATAACAGGGCTTATCAATAAAGGATATTTGTAATGAACGATGAGCAGTATCAAATCAATTTCTCTCCACCTGTATATTTATGAACTAGCGTGTTTTCCTTTTAAACACTATCCTAACAACGCGCAATCCATATTACTAACTGTACTTCGCTCTGGATATAGACACTACGGTATATTCTAAAGTGTAGCTTTTTTGTTATTAAGGATGGTACTGGAATTATCGATGAACACCTAGCGCCTGACTAGACTACTCCAATCAACGGAATTAGAGTCAGAACAACCTGTTAAAAACGGTCAAACAAATTTAACTAATTGGAAGGTCCACAATTTTGGAAACAAGGAAAAACACAATACTGCTAAAAACCGGATACTGTTTGTAGTAAACTTGCACAGGAAATTTTTGGTAATGAACAATATTATTTCAAGAAATTACAAAAAAAGTATATTAGACTACGCAAATTAAAAATGACCCTTATCCTGCAATTCTGGAGCTCTTTTGGTAACTGTTGAAAAACACAAAAATCTTAAACATATGCCTGTCAAATCATATATATATATATATACTATGTATAAATAATTTTCGCGCTGTTTAACTTGTGGAAATTATGTACAAGCAACAGCCCACATATTTGTCAACTGCAAAATCCCCGGGAGAATTCGAGGCATACTTCTTCTCACCTTTCGAAAACTGCTAAGCTGCCAATTCCTTACAAACTTACAATACATTTTTTACCATCAATCGAATTGCAGCAGTGCCAATAACTATCGTGTTATACCTTATAAAGCTTGCCATGCATTGTTTCTGGTATTGGCTTTGCAAAACACATACTGACAACGACAATTTTGATGATCACTCTGTGTCTCATTTAAAACTAGCCCCCATTTTGGAAGAATTCACTTTGCGACTGAGTGTCGTAAGGTAATCACAGTCCTAATAACAGCAATAACAACACTTCATTATCATCGTTCTTTTGAAACCTCAAGAAGAAACACAATGTCACACTTGAATGGTCGATTATTAAACAAATGAAAAGTTCTACAAACAGTTCACGTAATTGCGCCCTTTGCTTACAAGAAAAGTTTCATATTCTCTTCTACCAAAGAAACATTGAATTGCTAAACAAATACACTGAATTAATAGCATAGTGCCGATATATGAACAAATTCTAACTTGCAAACAGTAAACCTAAAGACTACTAATACTTTATTACTCTATTTGCCTTTTTTTCGATTCTACGTTGCAATATGCCTCTCGGGATTTTGTCAAGTTGATAGCTTTTTGCAATGTCTTTTAATTATATATAGTTGACGAGTGTAAGAACAAGAAACTCAGAGTCGTTAAATAACAGTCACGTTTCTTTCTGTTTTATTACTTGATATCTAGATATCTAGCTCTGGANTGTTATTAAGGATGGTACTGGAATTATCGATGAACACCTAGCGCCTGACTAGACTACTCCAATCAACGGAATTAGAGTCAGAGAGTTTTCCTTTTAAACACTATCCTAACAACGCGCAATCCATATTACTAACTGTACTTCGCTCTGGATATAGACACTACGGTATATTCTAAAGTGTAGCTTTATTGTTATTAAGGATGGTACTGGAATTATCGATGAACACCTAGCGCCTGACTAGACTACTCCAATCAACGGAATTAGAGTCAGAGAGTTTTCCTTTTAAACACTATCCTAACAACGCGCAATCCATATTACTAACTGTACTTCGCTCTGGATATAGACACTACGGTATATTCTAAAGTGTAGCTTTTTTGTTATTAAGGATGGTACTGGAATTATCGATGAACACCTAGCGCCTGACTAGACTACTCCAATCAACGGAATTAGAGTCAGAGAGTTTTCCTTTTAAACACTATCCTAACAACGCGCAATCCATATTACTAACTGTACTTCGCTCTGGATATAGACACTACGGTATATTCTAAAGTGTAGCTTTTTTGTTATTAAGGATGGTACTGGAATTATCGATGAACACCTAGTGCCTGACTAGACTACTCCAATCAACGAAATTAGAGTCAGAACAACCTGTTAAAAACGGTCAAACAAATTTAACTAATTGGAAGGTCCACAATTTTGGAAACAAGGAAAAACACAATACTGCTAAAAACCGGATACTGTTTGTAGTAAACTTGCACAGGAAATTTTTGGTAATGAACAATATTATTTCAAGAAATTACAAAAAAAGTATATTAGACTACGCAAATTAAAAATGACCCTTATCCTGCAATTCTGGAGCTCTTTTGGTAACTGTTGAAAAACACAAAAATCTTAAACATATGCCTGTCAAATCATATATATATATATATACTATGTATAAATAATTTTCGCGCTGTTTAACTTGTGGAAATTATGTACAAGCAACAGCCCACATATTTGTCAACTGCAAAATCCCCGGGAGAATTCGAGGCATACTTCTTCTCACCTTTCGAAAACTGCTAAGCTGCCAATTCCTTACAAACTTACAATACATTTTTTACCATCAATCGAATTGCAGCAGTGCCAATAACTATCGTGTTATACCTTATAAAGCTTGCCATGCATTGTTTCTGGTATTGGCTTTGCAAAACACATACTGACAACGACAATTTTGATGATCACTCTGTGTCTCATTTAAAACTAGCCCCCATTTTGGAAGAATTCACTTTGCGACTGAGTGTCGTAAGGTAATCACAGTCCTAATAACAGCAATAACAACACTTCATTATCATCGTTCTTTTGAAACCTCAAGAAGAAACACAATGTCACACTTGAATGGTCGATTATTAAACAAATGAAAAGTTCTACAAACAGTTCACGTAATTGCGCCCTTTGCTTACAAGAAAAGTTTCATATTCTCTTCTACCAAAGAAACATTGAATTGCTAAACAAATACACTGAATTAATAGCATAGTGCCGATATATGAACAAATTCTAACTTGCAAACAGTAAACCTAAAGACTACTAATACTTTATTACTCTATTTGCCTTTTTTTCGATTCTACGTTGCAATATGCCTCTCGGGATTTTGTCAAGTTGATAGCTTTTTGCAATGTCTTTTAATTATATATAGTTGACGAGTGTAAGAACAAGAAACTCAGAGTCGTTAAATAACAGTCACGTTTCTTTCTGTTTTATTACTTGATATCTAGATATCTAGCTCTGGATTCAACTTCATTGAGCACTTTTCATGGAAACGATTTACCCTCAACTAAATATATAGTTATTGATTAATGTTATTTAGTATAGTTTAGTATATATTTCGTTGAGGGTGAAGTATTCTTATGATTTGACAAAATATAAGGGTGAAATATTCTTAATATTTTCTTATATTTTAGTTTTCATTTTTTCCAAACAGCTTGAAAATTTATTGAATAATCACAACATTTTATTATATTTTAAAGTTTTCAAAAAATGTGCAGTTCTTTTGGACACCCGATACCTATCATGAAGTAGGTTCAAAAAGATTTCAGACTTGTCTTATTTTAATTGCCATAATATTTCTGTTTTACTAAAATTTTATTCTTATGAAATTCACCCTAGAAATATTCTTAAGATATTCTTACAAATTAGGCAATTTTCACCCTGATGTTCTTGTAGAAGCTATTCGTGTAAAAAGAAAAGCGTGTATTCACAATTTTTTCTGTTATTTAAAGTAACAAAAATTTATTCTTAAGGATTTCACTGTGGTACACTCATCATAGGTGTAGTGGAACTGCTTTCTCTTTCCCTATGCTGAATCTCATCTTTTTCCTCGAAAACTAGGCGCTGAAGCTTCTGATACCTTGGTCTGTGCTGTCCGTCAGTATCTTTTTCGAAATTTCCGACAAAAAAGTGCCAGTATTCGATGGTTGAATAATTATCTGTTACTTAAATGTCTAGAGCCACATTTTAGTCAAAACGTAAATGAAAGAACATCTCTAAAAATTAAGTCGACTAGACATTAGCAGATAATAAAGAGCTTCTAAAAGATGACTCTAAGGTGATGACTAAGAATCTGATGGTCATTATGATAAGGAAAATGCTGCAGATATAATATTAAAACCGAGTGTATTAATTGTAAGGTTCGATCTATTCAGGCCAATATGAATTCCCCAGGCCAATTCTTTATCTCAATGTTTTCTTCCATAAAAAAAGATCTAATGACTTGCACCTTAGACTCGACATATTTCTTACAATTACACAAATTTCCATTTAATTCCAAAATTGATAATTGCTTTGTCTTTGCGCTTTGAAGAGCTGGACAGTATCTGTTGCTTGCCTGTGAATTTGAGGTGAATTTTTGTTAAGTGCTGCAACAGAAGAAGAAGTCGATTAAAGTTTCAAATTAGTATCAACAAATCTGTTTTCCAGCTTTTTCAAAATTTTCTCTCGTCATCCTTTAAGGAATCAGGTTGGCATTAGAAATTTTTTTGGTTCAAAATCCTTATATGTAATCCAACAGTACCTCAAACTGAATACTGAAGATGCTCCTTTTGCTACGAATAAAATGGCTTTTATTTCCAAGATACAATGATGGAGGTATTATCACTTTGATAAAAATGATTGTCTTGATACTTCAATAAAGCTTAGTTCCATCCCAGGTCCCCAATGTAGAATGATAAATATGATAATAACCGGGCATTCTATGTTGTATAACTTCGTAACCTTTCATGACGACTCTATCAACAAATTCCCAGTCTTCTCCACCCCATTTCTCGCCAAATAAAGTTTCATTCATTCCTAGAAATTAAGAGAAAATTATGATTACAAGAAAACAAAAAATCATTACTTTTTTAGGCCAAAACAATATTCAATTCTGATTAAATATTTCCTTGTTGAACATAAGTGATGTAAACAAATACGAAGAGGAGTGACTTTCAGAGCTTGGTGAAAAAATAGAAAATTCACACAGTATACTTAAAAATTCTCTTAAATATTGTTGTTGTGGTTCAACTTCCAGTAATCGTGCTCAATCATTTTAAAATTTATTTCTTATTTACAGAAATTTCTTCTATTTTGAAAAAAGAACTACGCTTTACAATTTTACTTTTAGATTTTCGTGAAGTGCTTTTTATCAGTTAAACCCATATCAGTTTATTTCTTTCGACATTCTTCTCTGGTATTTTGAAATTTCCTCCCCACTTCCCTCCCAAAAATATCCCACTAAAATAACAAGAATCATTTGTTGATGTATCTTTTGTTAGTCTAAAAGGTCACCTAACATTGCCAATCTTCTTTTCTGTGCAGTTTTTCTTGATGCTTAGGACATAAAATCAGTTTTAAAAATCTATATTCAGCCCATACCTTACCTTACCTTAGATCCTCCCGTCCTGGACAGGGCATGGGATAGCGAGTAGACGCTAATGGTCACGATCAGGTTGGAGGTTGATATCATCATCCAATGTTAGGTGTTAACTTCGGATATCTTCTTTGAACGTGACTCGCTATTTTTTCCTGGATCGTCCACTTTTCCTATGCCTTCCCACTGGGGCTCATTTAAGGGCACCGCGAGTGGGGCTTTCCTGTGGTAGTCTACTTATGTACCCAGCCAAACACCATCTTATCTTATCTCCTCAACAATCTCATGTAATGGTTACTGTCTTCTAAGTCGCAGTACCTCTGCTTTCGTGATATGGTCTTGCCAAGTGATTCCTGGAATGGCCAGTAAACATCGCTGGTGGAATGCATCTATCATCTTTGTCTCTTGTTTGGTAAGCTGGTATGTCTCACATGTATATATAGCAGTTGTCTTAATAATTGATACGTGCAGTTGCAGTTTGCCTTTTAGGGAAAACGTTCTTTTGGTTAGGACCTTGTTAAGTATTTGAAATGAGGTTCCTGCGATGTTTAGCCTGGATGAGATATCCTGCGCCACACCTGCCGTTTTGGACACGTAGCCGCCCCAGTATTAAAGCTTGCTGACTTCCTGTATCGGTGTGTTCCGCTTGCTTTTATTGCACGAGGATCATTCCCCGTCTTTATAATTTTGGTTTTCTCTTGGCTAATGCGTAGACCTATTGTGAGTGCATGTTCTTGAAGACTTGTTGTCATGATTTGATACACTTCCGTGTCCTTAGAAATTATGCAATATTGTCAGCAAGTCCAGATCGGTAAGTCTCTCCTTCCCACTGTAATCCTGCATCAACCATGTCCATGACCTGTCTCACAACAAAGTCGTGACGATGAAAATAAAGGAAGAGGGTATACATTCCTGTCGAACGCCTGACACTATGTTGAAGTAGTCAGTCTGCCCGTTTGCTGCCTTGATATGGCATACTGATCTGGTGTACCAGTTCTTTGAAGAGAAGAATGTCCTGTTCTGGAATGTCTTAGTATTCAAAAAATGTGTCTTATCGAATGTTTTGTAGGGCAAGGATATTATCACCACAAGAGGGTCCTTCTAGGAAACCAGCAGTGTTGTTTCTCAATCTCAGGTTGACTGCTGTCTGAAGTCGCTTCAGCATAACTCGGCTGAACACTTTCCCGGGCAACGAGAGTAGGGTTACACTTCTCCAGTTATAACAATACAAGAGATCTCCTTTCTTTGGTATTTTCACCATTGAACTTTTCCTCCAGTTATCTGGCACTTCTTTGTTGTTCCAAAGAATGTTGAAAATTTCTGTGAGTTCTCCTACTATGATCTTTTTCCATGCTTCATAGTTCTGCATGTATACCACCNAAAGTTTTTGAACACTGTCGAAAGCTCTCTTGAAATCCACAAAATTCGATGACTGTGTCCAAACTGTATTCTATGCTCTGTTTGACTATGTTTTGTAGGGCAAGGATATTATCACCACAAGAGGGTCCTTCTAGGAAACCAGCAATGTTGTCTCTCAATCTCAGGTTGACTGCTGTCTGAAGTCGCTTCAGCATAACTCGGCTGAACACTTTCCCGGGCAACGAGAGTAGGGTTACACTTCTCCAGTTATAACAATACAAGAGATCTCCTTTCTTTGGTATTTTCACCATTGAACTTTTCCTCCAGTTATCTGGCACTTCTTTGTTGTTCCAAAGAATGTTGAAAATTTCTGTGAGTTCTCCTACTATGATCTTTTTCCATGCTTCATAGTTCTGCATGTATACCACCAATGCCCGATGCCCTGTTGTTCTTCAAACTCTTGATTTCCGCTTTCACCTCCGCTCTTGTGATCTCGCTCGTGTCTACATCCAACGTCTACATTGGCGAAATCTCTGCCCACCTGAACTCAGTAACTGGTGCTGTTTGATTCAGGATCTTCTCGAAGTTCTCAATTCCTCTTTGGTTTTGTTCTTCTTCAATCATTAATATCGTACCTGCCTTGCTCTTTATGGGGACAGAGCTGTTTGCCAGTGTCCCCGACACTTCTTTCACATTGCAGTAAAGGATTCGACTGTCATTCTTGTTGGAAGCTTCTTGTACTTTTGTGACTTTGCTCTTAGCCCAGCGTTACTTGTCTCTCCTGCAACTCTTCTTCATATCTTTGTCAAGTGCCCCATAGCTCTCATCTTCTTCCTGAATTCTTTCCTCTATCCTGACGTGGTTTTGTCATAATTTGGCATCACATCTAGGGTCAACTGGGGCCCATGATTCATCTGATATCCAGCGCTCTTTGTTTGTGGCTCGCCGTTGTCCAAGTTTTTCAAGTGTACTTTGAGAAACGGAATTATTGAATATTTTCCTCTTCTTCTAACCCGATGTCTGCTTGAAGAGCTACAATGCCGTTTAACAGGCCTTTTCTGAAGCATTCTGCTAAATCGTCACTTTACAGTTTCTCTATTGATAGTTTCGGTGGTCGATACGTCTTGACAAGACGTTTAAGCTCAGGTTTCAGTTTGGCGACCAGAAGGTAGTAGTCAAAGCCCACATCTACACCTCTGGATTCTTACTTCGAGTAGTGACGATCTCAATCTGGTGCAGCTACAGATGTAATCTATCTCATTTACTGTGTTGCCATTTGGCGATCTCCAACTCAGCTTGTGTATTCGTTTGTGCTTAAAGAAGGTGTTGCATGTAGCTCGTTGTTACTACGTATTGTTATGAAGCGTTCCCCATTATCATCACCTACCACTAGCTTTGCATCACAGCTTGGGAGCCCACTCAGGGTGACATGTAGCTACTAGTAGAAATTTTCTTTCGTTCCTTTATCTACTGCTTCTGTAGGAGCGTATACTTGTACAATTGATATCTTTGTATCCTGTGTCTAAAATCTTTCTGTAATAATTTGCATAGAAACTGGTTTCCTACCAACTAATGCTGCTGAAGCGCCCCTTTTTGATAAAAAACTAACTCCTTTCACATGGACTTCCTCTTCACAGGAGTATAGCACTGTGGTATTTTCACTTGATATCTTTCCTTGGTTGGTCTACCGCATTTCGCTCACTCTTAACACATCAAGTCCGTATCTTTTTATCTTCCGAATAACCTGTACTAACCTTCCGGTCTCGTAAAGTTGCCTCACGTTCCACGTTCCACGTTCCTACTCGGGTTATATATTTGACACTGAAAACTCTGGCTTTCGAAGGGAAGATTTACTCTCGGCTTTCATCTGCACTTGTCATACTTCTATCGGAACATATACCATTGCCCTCTAAGCGCTTTGTTCGTTGACCAGATTAGCCGCAGCTTACTTTTTCTGTAGTAGGATATTTTTACAGGGAAGGATTACTAACCCTACGCCCAACCCTCCTCTTTTCTCAACCTGGCTTGGGACAGGCTATGACAGAGTTATCCAGCACATGTGATAGGTAATAGTATTTTGTTTCCTGAGTTAGTTACCTTGCTATATCTAACCTTGTTACGCAGAGTTTTAGAAAAGAATAGCTGGATCGGGAGGACTGGTATTGAAAATGGTGGCGCACAGATGAAAAATAGCTTGAAGGACGGAAACCATGTTTCTGTGTCCAGGGACATTCCTAAATATGAAAAGTCTTCTTTTCTTTAAATTAGAGAAGGAAAATGGTTCTAAAAATAAAAAGGTCAGTCATACCTCCAATAATATCCCAATCTTCTTTATATGCTGATATCATTCCAAAACCGTAGTCCATCCACAAAGAATGTTTCATTTTTGTGTATTCCGGATGCTCTCCACACTGAAGTCGAATTAGAATTGGACAATAAAGAGATTTTCCTTTGATGGTGTGCTGCATTGAAAAAAGCAAAGTGACTGTTGAAACCTAACACAGAAATTTAGATATGAAACAACTCAATTCTATCAAAGCTGTATTACATAATTGATACAGAATACATGCGAAGAATAGCTCATACTGGAAAATCGCTCCCTGTCAAATTTGGTCTCAAACTACACATGGGCCTTAATATTCAGCCCAGTGCTTTTGTGACCAGTTGGCCACAGGAAGATTGTAAAGAAGGAGGTGATGTAGAAATTTAGCCTCGTTTAGAGAAATATAACTTTGTAATTGTTATGCGGTCTTTTGTATAGTTCTCGTTTATATCTCGTTTTATGTAAGCAATTCGTGTTGTTTCAGTTGTAGAAAGTTCGTTTGAATGGACAGGAAGTCGTTAAATATAATTTGTGTCCTTTCACGATTATCACAAGTTGAGTGATAATGTTCCTTTCCGGGATTATTTTGGTAACAAGGTTTTTCCTTTATTTCATTCATTATGCACGTGATTAACAGAATTTATGAAGTGTTTAAATAGCAGCGTAAATTTTGGTATGTTAGGAAAGTATATAGAGTGTCGTGGAAAGTTTGTAGAACGTCTATAGGAGGTTTAAAGAACCTTAGTGGAAA
>RDPX01000061.1:1842895-1861130 GCA_003991215.1 Morbakka virulenta | reverse complement strand
AAGATCACTCCAAACGACGACCTTATCACAACGAAGATCACTTCAAACGACGACCTTGAAGTACAAAATCACAAGTATATATGCGAATGTCTAATTACATGAATCACATCTAAAATATGATCGGCTTCATTGATTTCTAAATTTCACACGCCTACAAGCAAATTACCGATGTCACACACGCAATACTGCCCGTGACATTGAACCTAACCCAAGTGACTCACTTAGTTCTTGCCGAGAACAATCGTCTACTTGCGTCAATACCACAGAGAAATTATCGGTAATCAAGAATCCTAGATACAATATTTACAAACCAAAACAAAACAAAATAACTAGTAACAGGGGCAGTTTCCTGACACCATTTTGACATCCACAACAATGGTCCAAACCTTTCCAACAAACAAGTAACACCAACAGAGGTTACTTATTCAAGCAGCGTCTTCCTGAACAAGAACAAGAATATTAAATATGTCCAGACAAGTCGCTTGCTGTTTACTCTACAAATTTTCGAAGCCATGGGTATTTATAACAGAGTTTAACTCATTCGTTGTCGCCTTCCGGTATTCACGTTCACATTCCATTTTTAAGAATACAACAGCCGCCTTTTCAAAAATAATTTTAAAAGTCCACAAATGATAGGCATTTGACCCCAGATTGAACCTCCTTCATACACTGCCACTTTTTCAAAATAAACCATCATCATATTATGCTCTGTGTGCACTTGGATTTCAATACAGACCTTGATCCGTGTACATGCCTTACCCTCTTGCGTTTGCGAGATGTTTACATTATACTTCATGTAAGTCATGTTATTTTTGTATATGAAATATTTATTTCTTTTTCCTCCTTGATATGTAGTTGAATGGATAAGTCCCCACTCTGCAACTCCAATGGGTGATTGTTCTGATCAGTTAACCAAGTTGACATACTATTTATGGTTTTCAATGTTACTGGGAGATATACTCTTTGTCTAGATTCATGGGTAATTTTTTCACCTCCATCGCTTTTTGGAAAAAAACTAGTGCAACATGGGGTTCAAACTTCCATTAACGTATGAATGTCCAATAACATTGTTAATCACTAGCAGTGTATTAAAACTCAAGATATTAACGATATTCTCAACCCCAACAGTCCCTATAAATTTTTTATGCTTTAACGCCAGGACTGAGGCAACGCTGTTTACAGGTGTAAAGTCCACCTTACATCCGTTTGTGATTGTCAAAATACATTTTAAGGTGGTTTTGTTTGTAGACAATTTAATTACATTTTCAGAGAAACCAAGAATTTCTAGTTGACCTTGGATATGTGTATTTATTGCACTCAACTCGTAGGCTTCTTTCGGTATTGTTATCTGGTTATTTGATTTTCCGTCGTTAAATACAAATACGTTATTCTTTGCTGTAATATTGGGAAAACTCCACGGAGTCTCGATATTTACAAGGGACATTTCATACCTGTTTTTTTTATCCAGTTCAAGAGGTGGGTTGAATTCTGTTTCCATTCTGCTTCCACTTGCACTAATAATAAACGTATAGCCTGGCATGTTTATTTCAGCTGATATTTTATGAAGCAAAGCTCATCTGAGTTTCATCACTCGTTAAATTTCAGCACCCTATCACTGATACGGAGACAATAAGCTCGTGTCTGTGCTGTTACATTTAACTGACATTCATTAGTTGTCCCATAGTTTAAAGCATCAGGTAGACAGCTAACATCAAAGACATATAGTGGATAGAAAGTTTTTTAATCAGATGCATTTATGGACCAGTTTATCCATACCATAATATTCTTCTCGAAATTCTGAAACTTCTTCAGAAATTCGACTATATTGCATTTTATTCAAACTTGATAATCAATTGCTGGATGTCTAACATCATTTAATTCAACATATGCATTTGCTAACTTGACATTGTCAAAATTAGTTCTTTAGATTTCCTTTAGTTTGTTTGAAATGCCAGAATAAGGCACCTTGGATGGTCTGGAGAACTCTTGTTACTCAGTTTCCAAGTAAAGTGGGCATCCTGCTGCAACAAAAAATCCATCCAAGACTGATTTGTTTTCAATTGTTTTTATAAGCTCAAATTGTTCATTATCACTTGGTTTTACAATGGGCATGTAGAGAGAACATTTAGTAAAATGAATTTTTCCTGCGTCAACTCCTCCAGCTCTAAAAACAGCTTCATTATCGGACTGGCGGTTAAGAACTAATGTCATCTGAATAATCTTCATAAATACCCAGAACGTATGACAGTGGGACTGAGAACGTTCCTTTAGGGTTACTTGCCATTAGGTAACTTTTACGAGCTTTCATTCCCCTATTGTCATCTTTTGCGAGGGCATNCATCATTTAATTCAACATATGCATTTGCTACCTTTACATTGTCAAAATTAGTTCTTTAGATTTTCTTTAGTTTGTTTGAAATGCTAGAATAAGGCACCTTGGATGGTCTGGAGAACTCTTGTTACTCAGTTTCCAAGTAAAGTGGGCATCCTGCTGCAACAAAAAATCCATCCAAGACTGTGTCTTTAAACCAGCACATGTTCATTTCCCCTGCTCTTGTAAACTCGTCTGGGTAAGTCAATATTCCAAACATCGTACTCAAGTGACGTGGATGCTTTAAGCTCTCAACCTGTTAACAAGTGACAGTGAAATGTTGTTAAACAGATAAGGAAGGGCATTGTGTTTTAATACAATCAGGTTTGCAGCTGTGTAAGCAGTACCATCTACTTTTTGCAATTGCCCTTCTATGGTAAGATAGACTTTAACTAGATAGTAAATCTTGTCAGCGTGATTGATGTGAAATGACTTAGGTTACGATAGCCAAACAAATTTTGATGCGTAAATCGTATCATCAATGAGTTATAGATACACAACTTTCGAGGAGTTTTCATGAAAGATGCATTACTCAGACCACCGCATAAAACTGAGTGTGGTGTTTTGAACTTTAATGTTTCAAATCAACAAGTATATCACTGGGTATTTTGGTACAAGTAAGGTTCGGTTTATTTTGATTCATTTGGATGCATGACAACTTTTGAGCCACGAAGGTATCTAAAGACACCCACAGAATATAAGAAAGAAACCTTATGCACTCAGAGAAATACTGAGCAAGTTCAAGAACCAAATACAAAAATCTGTGGCCAACTTTCTACATTTTAATAAATCTCAGTGACACTATAGGTTTTCAAGAGATAATAAATATTTTATATTTGAATAACAACGTCTGGTTTGCTTGGAGAAGATGTTAATAGAAAACGAGGACCTCATTGACCCCAAGGACCTCAAGGAGCACAGGGTAACTCAGTCAAACGGGAACAGTTACTCGAGTGGCCACTTGCTCCAGGACAATCATATACCTTTCAAACAGATGAAGATTTACTAACTCCATTGGTCTTTTTGGAATTTGTTACTGGATATAACTACGGTCAAATATATAGCACATCAATTATGGCTGCATCAGCAATTGTCGAGAAGATCCTCGAATGTATTAGAACGCGAAATATTGCATCATAAACAATGTATATAATCCTCGTGACGAAGCATATATTATTTGAGACTTCAGCAATTTCGTTTGTTTCTATTGTTATATTTTTATATTTCTTTGTTTGAAGACTCTAGAATATTTTACATATAAATAGGGGGAAATTTTGTAGTATTGATGAAGTAAAGATTAGAGTTAAGATGAAAAATAGAAGTACTGACGAAGAATTGTGAAAGTAAATTTGTTACTTTATTTTACAATTGATACGACGTCTAACGAAAGGTTACCATAATCGTTTGAATAAACGCCCATCTCAAATAAGTGCCTCTCTCGAATAAGCGCCCCCCCCTTTTCAGAAAATATTTTTAATCTCCCTTTGTTCTAGGGGGAGTGCGCTTATTCGAATTTTCGGAATTCACGGAGAAAATCGATTTAAAAAATTCAAAACCTTGCATGGAGGAAAGGGAACACTTGGAAAAGAAAGAATAACACTTTTTCTTTAACAATTTTTATTCTTTTTTGATTTTCTTATCAGGAAGCTTCTTCAATTTCACCGTCCACTACAGTAATCGTTTGAATAAGCGCCCCTCTCAAATAAGTGCCCCTCTCGAATGAGCACCCTTCTGAAAAGCATAAAAATTAAATGAGCGCCAGGGCGCTTATTTGAACGATAACGGTAATTCAATTTCCACAGACACGCTTTCTCGCCTTTGAGCCTTTCATTATATGGTAGCAGTGATTGGTTGAAAACTCACACACTGTCACAACAGAAGAAGAAACGAAAACAGATTCATCACACATAAAACGCAGGTAAAGAGAATTATTCTAAATTATTCTTTATCAAGTAGTTTAGACAAAACATTTGTTGAAAAGAAGAGAAAGAAAAACATTTCAAAGTAAACTTATTAATTATTCAAGACTACATTAATTCAACAAAAGAATTATTATTTACGAGAATATTCCAGACAGCTAAGAAATTGAATTAAACAAGTATTGTTTTTAATGGCTACAAAAAGAAAACTGAATTCTACAAAGAGATATTGAAATGAAACTATCAACATCGTGAAAGAATTTATAGAACATTGCAATGAAACGAACAATTGGATTATCGATCATTATGAGCAACATAAAGAAAATTTATTTGAGATATTAAAGGATTTTGAAATAAATTTTAAGGAGTATTTGCCAGACAACAAAGGAAGGGAAACTTTATTAAAAGGTTATGAAGATATTTACATGGAAGGAGACTCACTTTGGCAAAAACTGCGACGAAGATTAAACCAATTATGAAAGAACAAAGGGAGATTAAAGAACGACAAGAAAAGGAGAAACGACGAGTACAAGAAGAAAAAGAACGAGAACTGAGACGAGAACAAGACAAATTGGATTGAGAATTGAAACGATAACAAATGGAAAAGGATCGAGAATATGCATTAAAATTAGAAGGAATCAAAATGCAAGTTGAAATGGTAAAAGTACGAATTGAACATTTGAAAATTGATACAGATACAAAAGCAAAAGCAATAACAACAGAAAAGGAGATCAAACTAGCTGATATCAAAGTGAAAAGTGGTGAAAGTCAAACCGAATCAAGTGGACATCAGCTAAATGCCAGATTGAGGACTTCAATCAACATCAACAGGTATCAATTCAGCACCTATGGGATTGATATTGGAAGGTATATTTCACTTCAACCAGAAAAATGAGTGAAAACATAATGTCGAGAATTTTAGGTTTTTTCATGCTTCAGCTCTTAAAATTGATGATAATGTAACTGTCCAAACAGCAATGTTGATGCCACATGGCATAAAGATTGGAACACCTCCTAGACTCAAAGAAAATATAAAGTAGGATATTATTGATAGTTCAAAGTTAACTGTGACTTTTCTTGGAGAAGACCATAAAGAAATGATTGTCACATCAGCTAAAGGGTGTAGTTGGCATCTATATACAAGGTACGGGCAATAATTAAATCTCATTCATACAAAAATGCAAGAAAAAGTTAATACGTACCCAGAAGGTAATATGTATCAGACGTTAGATGCAACATCTAAGTTTAGGGTGCAGCAAATTGTACGATTGAACGATGAACTTGTAAATGAAATAAATACTCGAAAAGCTTTTGCTAAAAATATAAACGAACGGTAAATGTATTGGACGGTGTAGAAAGTGGAGTGACAGTAACAGCAGTATTACTTGGTGGTGTTGGCACTGGTTTCCTGGCTTCTATAGTTGGTGCTCCAGCTGAACCTATCATAATGAGTGTTGCATCTGCTTGTTGTATGACAAGTGGTAGCATAAAGATTGCTCTTAGAAAACTTAAAGCAAAAACATGATCGGAATAAGGTATTGGCAAAAAATAAACTAAATTCAATCCTGAGTTTAGTGATAGCTGCCTTAAACGACTAAAGGACATTACATGAAGAATTCCAGCTTGCTGTAAATGAAGTCAGAAAGTATCATGAGATGAAACTTAAAATCCAGTTTGGTCCTAAAAAGAAGATTATTGAATTAGATTAAAAAACAAAATACGATTTGTTTACTCATGGAAAAGAGCAGGGAAGAAATTTGATAATGAAAATACTTGGAACTTAAGAATCGTGTCAGAGAAAAGACGTGAAGCACATTCTTTCCTACATAAACCAAGTGCTCCACCATTGTATGAATAAGAAAACCATCTAATCTATTATTTGACAAAAGTAATACATTATAAATACTTACAAATGCTTAATAAATCAATCCTCTGGACCATAATCTTCCCACTTAACGTACATCTATTTCTTACCAAATTTCTGTCGGTGTTTGATAATCTTTTCAATTCTAAACACATCTTGCTTTGATAACTCAAGCTTCTGTTCGTAAAATAGACCTTGAATTTCCTCACCATTGAGGCCTGCTATCTTATATGTAGGTGGTGTAGTATTCTGAACTTTTGTGGTGACAAACAGCACTTTTGTCCAGTTTGTTGTATAGCCTTTTTCTTTTTAGTAATTCTAACATGATCACTAACCTTGAATTTAAGTTCAGTTTTCTCTGGTGGGTTTATGTATATAGTAAGATAAACGTTGATCCAATTTTGTGGGTTACTTGCATCGTTAGGTGTCATTCCAGTGCTCCTATGTTTGGTGGTGTTGTACTTTTCAACCATATCAGGTAAAACATCAATGTACTTAACTGTTTGATTCGAAGTGAAATATTTAAGCATTTTGTTCTTCATAGTTCGGTTCTCTCCCTCAACAACAGGTGATTTCTCTTCATTATTGGTACCGTACAATTCAACGTCATGTTTTTTTAGCAAGTCCTTAACATGTCTGTGTTAAAATTCTTTTCCTTTATCAGTCCAAGTTTAATCTAACACTTTGTAAGAATATTTTTGCAAAAGCTTATTCTACTTCAACACCTGTCTTATTTTTTAAAGGAATCAACCATCCGTACTTGCTAAATATATCAATCACTGCTAGTAAATACCTGAACCTATTGTTGTACTTGGATAGCTTTTGCATCTCCACAAGATCTGCAGTCTAAGTGTCGTCAATTTTAGATACAAGGACTTTACGTTCCGGGAAGTGTTTACGTACAGCTTTGTAGAACTCGTTAGCTAATTTATCATGCCATTTCACACCCAACCCAAGATTTGGTTTTGCGTCAATGAGAGCTCTGACAACCATTCCCCACTTGGCATGTCTTCATAAGGGGTTTCTTCCAAACTTTTTACCGTTTTAAGATCAACATTGATTTTTCATATAGATCTTTACACATGGCATAATCAGCGTCGTGTTGAGTGGCTACACCATCTACTTTGTTATAGGGTCGAATATATAATTTTATGATTTTTCCAGTTTGTTTAGCAAAATTTTGTTGATTATTCAAAGTGTTATATGGACCCACGTATTGATATTTTCCCGGTGTGAGCCTGCCCTTTGTTCTTGGAAACTTACCAATTAAGATATGAATAAAAAATTTTCCACCAAACGTGGCTTTTTTGCACTCACATATAGAGCAGTTGTTACCTTGAGTTATTTATCAACAAGTTTTACTATAAACATGTTGATTTACAGTTTCAGTCTTCCTTTTACGTTTAAGACAATATTTTTTTATTATTATGTAATTAAAATGATAAAAATGATAAACGTGGTTGGATAGGATCCGGAATAAATAAAGGGAAGGAGAATACTGGATATGGATGTGATATGGGAAAGAAAGAGAGGGAAGCAAAAGAGGAGATACTTGGGTGTGATTTAAAGACATTAGAGCTGCAGAATCACAGAAGGACCACGCTACAGATCGTGGGAATAGGAGAAAATCGATCCCTGTGGGACATCTAACGAGAACAGCCAAAAGACAGAAAATAGAATTATTCGTCTTTTTATTACTAAAATACTACTACTACTACTACTACTACTACTACTACTACTACTACTACTACTACTACTACTACTACTACTACTACTAACAATAACAATAATTATTATTATCATTATTATTATTATTGTTAGTCTATTTATTAAGTACAGGTTAGAGTTTAAGTTTCGGGTAGATGAATCTGCCCCTTGCTATCCCCATTCTTCGTCTCAGAGACGTAGCACTTTCCTCAGAATATACATGCTTCCCGGAAGTGATGCTATCTGTATGCTTAACAAAATGTTAGGAATTTCAAGTATCCCGTGGTGAAGATGAGCGTTCTTTGAGACTATGCCCTGGCATCCGACTAGAATAGATTCAAGTTTAACAGAAATGCTTTGAATCAATTCTATTTTTATGGCAAGGTCTTGATATTTTTAACTTTCGAAGCCTCTGTACTAACTTCATTTTTGTCTGCAGGGATAGCGATATCAATAAGTTGCCAAACGTTTTGATGGTTGTTAACTACCATTATATCAGATCATCTGTGGGACAAGCGTCTGTCAGTGAAAATCATCATGTTCCACATTATTTTGACTTCATAGTTTTTAGTTGTGAATAGAAGAAAAAGATGATCATACTACTTCTCACAATATTCGACTCGGTCTTTTTTACAGAGCTCCCAGTGAACTCTAAGTGCTGCTTAGTCGTGTCTGTATTTGAATTCATTGTTGCTAGTTGTTTATTACTATTATTATTATTATTATTATTATGTTTGATATGTTTTCTCACAAAGCTTTAGTTCTCATTTGCTTCGGTTATTGGCGTGATCCCAGATATCTAACAGCCATCTAAGAGATCACAACCCTTTCATTTGTAGCTTTAATGTCCAAAGGCCAACCGTAATATTCGGGCTGTACCTAACAGTGCTTTTTGGGGGGGCATGCTGTACATTCATCGTTATTCCAACAAAGCTTTCAACGTTTTTCGAGACAGTTCCCAACGCACCTACGATCACAGGGATAATTCCAATCTTCTCCATTTTCCACAGTCCAGCAATCTCATCTCGTAGAGGTCTGTACTTATCAACTTTCTCCTGTTCTTTTTCTTACGATGTCTGGTTTTCTTGCAATCACTCTTCTATCAAATTGTATTACAAAATCCCACATTATCTTACACAAGTCATTCTCATACCATTTCGTTACCACTTCAAGATCAAACTTTTTACATAATTTCCAGTGTATATATTTGCAAATATTATTGTGGCGCTTTAGATATTCTTTTCTTGCCAATACAGTACACCCACTAATTATATGATAAACATTTTCATTTCTCTCACCACACATCATGCAAAAAGGTGTTTCTCTGGTCTTATCTACAAAATGCTTGATACTATTCGTTCTTGTGGCTTGCTCTTGGGCACTACATATTAATGCCTCGGTATTATTATTATCATTATTATTATTATTATTATTATTATTATTATGTTTGATATGTTTTCTCACAAAGCTTTAGTTCTCATTTGCTTCGGTTATTGGCGTGATCCCAGATATCTAACAGCCATCTAAGAGATCACAACCCTTTCATTTGTAGCTTTAATGTCCAAAGGCCAACCGTAATATTCGGGCTGTACCTAACAGTGCTTTTTGGGGGGGCATGCTGTACATTCATCGTTATTCCAACAAAGCTTTCAACGTTTTTCGAGACAGTTCCCAACGCACCTACGATCACAGGGATAATTCCAATCTTCTCCATTTTCCACAGTCCAGCAATCTCATCTCGTAGAGGTCTGTACTTATCAACTTTCTCCTGTTCTTTTTCTTACGATGTCTGGTTTTCTTGCAATCACTCTTCTATCAAATTGTATTACAAAATCCCACATTATCTTACGCAAGTCATTCTCATACCATTTCGTTACCACTTCAAGATCAAACTTTTTACATAATTTCCAGTGTATATATTTGCAAACATTATTGTGGCGCTTTAGATATTCTTTTCTTGCCAATACAGTACACCCACTAATTATATGATAAACATTTACATTTCTCTCACCACACATCATGCAAAAAGGTGTTTCTCTGGTCTTATCTACAAAATGCTTGATACTATTCGTTCTTGTGGCTTGCTCTTGGGCACTACATATTAATGCCTCGGTATTATTATTATTATTATTATTATTATCGTGTGGTTACACGCCATCTATTGGTGGATGGGTGAAAAACCCGCATTCAGCGCCCAGCAACAAGCCAGGTAAGTTGAATGCAGGCATATTTACTGTAGCCACAAGAGTGAGATAAATAGAAACCAAATCAAAATGGCAACATCACTACAACCTTGCAAGTGGCGCCTCACAACCAGTGAGGAAAGGCACATTGCTCAAGCGGTTGTTGTTGTATGACAACAAGTTATGTCTACAGCACTCCCCACTCCTAGTCTGATAGCTAACAATACATGGAAAGATATCCTAGTACAAGTAATAAGTCTGGTATTGCAGCATTGAATTCAGACTGGATATTTGTTATTGCCCTGTTTGGTGACAAAAACAATGAATAAGCACAAAAAGCCATGTTGTTATGTATGCCAAAGGGCATTTCTTATAATAATAATTATTATTATTATTAAAATTATTACAATTATTTTAGTCCAGACAACAGAGACTGAAACGTGTTTTGTCACTTGTTGCATATATTCCCATAGAAAAGTAGAAGATTCCTCATCTTAATTTTCTTCACCAGCTCTCGATGATTATTCAGGGATTTTTCTGAGAACAATGATAATGAATTAGAGAACAAAGAATCTCAAATTACTTTTTCTGGTCTGATCCAGAGTGAAGAAAACTTGATTTTCAATCTTTTTTGCACAATTTTGCTTAAACAAAGCCGACTGTTCTTGAAAGCCAAGAAAACCTGGCTATCTACCCAGTGTTCGGGATGTGACAAAACCCTCCACTGAGCAATTACGAAAAGAAACACATTAAAAGAATTTGGTGGCAATTTGGTTTGTGTTTTAATTGAATAAGGCAAAACTGATTACAAAAATATGCTACTGAATCAACGAAAGCATTCATGTTAGAATCGAAAAAATTAACTTTTTTATCTTGTGAACTATTTCAGGTAGTTTTTCAACTCAACTTCATCCTTTATAGTACAGTGCTAGGAAGTAAATGAAGAATAACATAGATACGTATATAAGTGATATTTTGTAAAGAGACTCATTTCTGTAACAATTTACTGTGGAAATACATTTACATAGAGTAATGATGCTGCTGATAGAATTGAAAAGTCTGGGGTTTCAATTTTCCTTATATCCCTAGAAAATATCTTAGATATAATGAATATTTGGGTGTCAATTCAATGGAAAAGGAAAAACACTTGATATATATATATATATATATATATTTATTTTTTCATCCACCTCTATGTATTGTTTAATCTACAAATCAACTATCGTGTACACTTCATTTAAGTATGAAGTCCTTGCATCTGGTTTTATTAATTTCAGTTTCTAATCAATAACCCAGATACAGTCATCTGCACGTGACGAGACTCCCGTCAATTTTCCGTTCCGTATTGCCAAAAACTTCTTGCCAAAATTGGCAAAAATGACAACAGCTCTCTCTCCATTGCTTGTCTCTTCGTCAGCCATTAAAAGCCATTCTTCAGCACCATAATGCTGACCTTTTGTGTAAATATAATCGCCATTTGGATCATAACCTGAAGAGACAAAGTTTTGTAATCATTAGCTGTTGAAAAATTTAAGATCTAATTTCCACAAAAAGGGGAAATAAAGTGAGTTACTAAAACAGGAGTTGTGAGCTTCAATTCTATTCCTACCTCTGAGTTGTACCGTTTTTATACAAAGTTACCATACCTGGGAACATATTTAGGATCTTCAAAGCTCTACTGACAAATGCAGTTTATTCATCTTACCTTAAAGAGACGACTATCTTATCTTACATTATCTGGCACAAGATCTGCCTTAACCTCATTCTTCGTGGTCAAAGGGCGGTAGTGAAAGGAGTAGACCCTTCTGATTTTAAGCAAAATCTACGCATGCGCCATATTAAAGCAGCGAGCAAAGAACCCGTATGAAAATGAAGAAGTTTTATTTAAGCTACGTAAGAACTTATGGAAAGGACTTTGAAACATCAGAAAAGCTTGCAAAAATCTAATTGAAACTTCCACTTTAAGGAACGTATCACAACTTTTGAAATAGATCGATGATCCAAGTAGTATGGGTGGAGGGGGGGGGGTGGGGGGGCGGTAATACTTGAAATTATTATGTAGAAAGCATGTCATTGTCATGTCATGTGATAGGTAGGGAGGCGATAGCTCATTATAGAACGGATGTTATAAAGGTCAGAAAGATAACTTAAACTATATAATTAAAATGGCGTAATGTAGGTATTTTGGGGGTGTTGTTTGTAATAATTTTTGTTTCTAAAAGAAAATCGAGTTTCTTAATAATGCAAGACATTGATAAAAGTGCAACACGAGAAAGCATTAAAATGTTGTTTGCACAACTTTCAAATGTTAAGAAATCGTTTCAATAAAAAGTTGTAAACTTTATATATAGAAGAGAAAATCACTTGTTACACAATGTTCCTTTTTTAAAAAACTACCTAAAAATCGTTTAGATAAAAATCCTTTATTTTATACTTATAAAATTCAAATTTCGGCAGTAAAGATATTTTAAATGCTAATTTCCATGTTGAAAATTTTGCATTTCTATCATGAATTCTTCTCTCTCTCTCTCTCTCTCTCTCTCTCTCTCTCTCTCTCTCTCTCTCTCTTTTTGAAGTGATGATAAAAACCTGCTATATTAAATGAGGTTATAATCAAAAGTCGAAAACACAAAAGATACTAAATAGATCTAAAATAGCATACCTAAGTATCCATTGGTTTCATAGTTTTTGTAGAAGTAGATCTCAGATTTAGGGCCTTTTCTCTCTTCAATCCAATAACTTGTAGGCTCTGGTTTATCACGGAGAACTAATGTACTTCTATTGCCACTGGCAGGATGAAACTTGACTTGACCTGAAACAAAAAAAGATGACAATGTTACTTGAGTGTTAACCGGAAATTCTCGAATAAAAGCAATGGCTCTCGCTTAGAGGTCCCTGTTAAATGTAATACATCTTTTTTTCTCTTTTTCATTCTGTTAGTACTCACATACATTGGTCTTATTCACGGTATTACCATTCCATATACTTCTTTCATACATCTATTTCCTCTTTTATATTTTATAATAATTCTTGGAAGGGAAGCAATGCATAGCTATGAAGGGCACCTGTGCTGAATTAGAATATTTTCCGGAGATTTTATAGGTCATCTTTGGTATCGTTTACTGCTAAGACCTGCTCGGTTTTGGGGACTGTGGATTGAAAGAGGTAAAAATAGGTCGTTGATGCTATGTGCTTTGATTTTACTTCCTAATATACTGCAAAATATAATCTAAACAGAAACTCTGCTCTTATCTCCTGACTACCATCTTACATTAACATATTCTAAAGTCACCTATAGATCTCAACATAAATTCTAAACTTAATAACATTTTTATTAAAAATTTTACTAGAATCTATCAAGTTTTGAGAGAGGGACAGACCGAATAAAACGAGATCTACACACTGAAGCCTTAAACTAACGTAGAACCAAGGCTCCAATTATTTTATATTGGAGATATTTTCAATGAACAGTCTTTAACATGGGGGTAAACTACATGATGTAAAGAACCACAAGGGGAAAAATTATTTTAGCACTAAAAGGACAACAGAATTGAAATAAAAACGCTTTAAGTAGGGAATATAGAATGTTGGAATTATTATTATTATTATTATTATTATTATTATTATTATCATCATTTGAGTTCATTTCACATGAAAATAGTGTTTGGTGAAATTTTCTTAAAGTTCCAGTGGCAAGAAGCCTCCTTAGAACTCAAGACTTTCCTTGTGATTCTGGCGGTGGTCAACAACGCGGTGATCTGCATGGTTTCAATCTTCGTTCGGATTCTGATATTGGTTTAATCTATTTTTCAATGACTTTGGAACTGTTCCCAAAGCCCCAATAAGTATAGAAATAACAATTACTTTCTTGTTCCATAGAACTTTTAGTTCTCTTGCCAAATCTTGATATTTCTCTCTTTTTTTCTTTTCCTTTCATTTCAACTCTGTGATCTCCAGGTATTGTAAAATCCACAATTTTTTTTCTTTGTCAACATCCCTCACATTCTGATTTCGCACAGCAATAATCATCGGCTCTGTATGGTGTTTTGTATACTACCAAAGGGCATTTTCTTCAATTTTGATATCATCTTTACATCCTATCAGACCCCGTCCACCTTTTATTATTATTATTATTATTATTATTATTATTATTAACAAATTTCCTCAGTTGCAGATGATATACACTATCTACACTGTTATTATCCAAATCTTGTAGAGAAAAAGAAAAGGCAAAAAGTTATCTGGAATCGAGGGAGAATCCCCATCAGAACACTTCCGTTCGTAATAAAAATTAAAAGATCTCTACTAATAAGGTTTCATAAAAAAAATGTAACAAATGAACATTTTGGCAGTACATTGTTTGTTGTTGTCTTACCAGATTCGGCTAAATATTTGCTAGACAGTTTATGTCTGAAGGCTCTTCCTGGTTTTTTCACCAATGCTTGTGCCTCTGGAAGTGGATTTAAAGCTTTCTGTTCTATTTGGTCTCCAGCTGTATGCATGATTTCCTTTGCTAGTGATTGGAGACTGTTGTCAAATGTTGTGCCAGGTCTAGATAAGAGACGAAAATCGAGGACAACATAAAATACAATAATATTTGTCAAAAGCTTTTTAGTTTCAATTCTATTATTAGTCATAGTTAAATATTCATGCCTATTAATATATCCTAATTATAAACTGTAAAAATAAATATGAATGAAAATAATCAATATTAATAATAACAACTGTTGTCCTCTGTATTGAGGTAAAACTGCTTCCGGTTGTGGAGTTTCGACGTGAGTGAGTGAGGCTAGTCTTTGCCACAACTACCTCCAGGCCACCCTTAGGCAAGCTGTTGCACCTGTTAGCCTACCCCGAGGCCTTGAAATACCAGGATGGCCTCTGGTGGGGTTACGTCTGCCTCAAGGTGAGGAGGGACTCTTCACCCGTGGCTGATGTCACAATAAAAACATCAAGGAAGGAAAAACTCTATATTAATCAATTTATTTTTATTCTGTAATAAATAATCAATGTGGAGCTAAACGGGAGAGATCTACACAGCCTCCGAAAAGTGTTCAAGTGTCCAAGCCCTTTGGAACAAGAGAGAGAGAGAGAGAGAAAGAGAGAAGAAAGAAAGAGAGGGAGAGAAAAGAGGGAGAGAGAGAGAGAGGGAGAAAAAAAGAGGGAGAGAGAGAGAGAGAGAGAGAAAGAGAGAGAAAAGAAAGAGAGAGCAAAATAGAATGCGTGGTTGAATCAGTGTCACAGTTTTCAGGTGTCAGCGATTCTAACATCGCCAATAATTGTGGAATCGTAGCACCATTACACTTGAGATGAATTATCAACGTGACCGTCAAAAAAAAGTACGATAGTTGACTGACATTGTTATCTCTTACTAAGAACAGCTGCTTCTACATGAGAGATACAGGAAGAGAGCTCTTGAAAAATACTCTTTATTGAGACATCAGAATAGGAAAAGTAGCCCTTTGTAAGGTACCTACGTGTCTAGATTTTTAACTTTGAAATAAAAATATCTAAAGTTGATACAAGACATTAGCCAGGCCTGTAAACCTGTGTTGAATAACTTCAAATTATATATTGCTGGAATCTTTTTGCGTGACAGCAGGAAACGATTTTAGGAAAGCAGCAACAGGTTCTTATTTTCCTTGCAGATACTTGGTATGCCTCTTCACTTTGCTACTGCGTCCCTTTACCATTTAACACTGTTATTATTAACTTTCGGAGATGTCCGCTCTCTTTTTTTTCAAAAATGATCGAAATACATGCAAAAACAGAATTGAGCATTTTAGTAATGTAGGTATAATACAGGAGATATGGAATAATTTAGAAGGATAAAGAGAAGTTGAAAGGTAGTAAACTTTGAAGTAAATAAAGCTTTTGTCAACATGTAAAAAATACAGTCAAAATTGTATAATGAACAAGATTTCTGTAATATGACAATTATACAGATTCAAATTCAAAACAAAATAATTCTCAATTGTTTTAAGTTACAAAATGAGAAGTACATTGGCTTATACTATTTCAATTTCCTCTTTTTTCTCCTGTCTTCTTTACATACCTCATCGACGGATTTTTTCCTTCCTTCGATCTTCATCCGTACCCAGTTTATGCTGAAGGAATCTCATAAAGAAATTCATAAAGACAGGGCACTTCCACCCCAAAGCCTGCTCCTCTATTGACTGGCTTTCCAGTTATTCTTGCTGAAGCTACGTTATTTGATCGTTGCAGAAATCTAAACACAAATTTGTTAAAGTATCTAGGTATGTGTCCAAACACATCTAAATTTGGCTTTTCCTTCACCGCCACGGCTTCAATATCCTCCGTGCTATCTGTTTCTTGAACGCAACCAAACACTTCACCTTTATTGGGAATCCACCGGGATTGATACAGATGGTAGCCACGAATGTAAGAAGCAAATTCAAAAGACTCCATCACGCATTTAAAAAAACTTCGATGATGACAAATACATTGTATGGGCTGGTTAGAGAGGCCACACCCGCTGACAAAACCCCAAAATCAAAACTGTTTTAAAAAGAAGTCAATTGACAGAATTGAAATCAAGATTATAGCGCAATGGAAAGTAGCAAATTAGAAAAAGCCACACTTCATTGACAAAAGCCATAAAGAGGCTAACCTGATTGTCAAAGAAATCAGCAGGCTATTCTAACAGTATATGCTGCATTGGAAATAAAGACTTAAAAAGAGTCTTTTTGATAGACGTTCACACAACATTCAAAAGCTGCAACAAATCTCGAAACTGTTGTTGAATTTTTGAAAAAGCAATCTACATGGCACTAAGCAAAGAAAACATGCCTCCGCGAAAGTGTCTAACTCTACGAGAAAAAATCGATCTGATGCAGAGAAGAACCATTCATTTGGAAGCCGTTGGACAGCTGCCCAATTTGGAATAGGGAAAACCACAGTAAACTGCATTTTTAAAAAATCAGATTATTCGAGACAGTGAAATGCAAATGAAAACACAGAAAGAAAGCNGTATATGCTGCATTGGAAATAAAGACTTAAAAAGAGTCTTTTTGATATACGTTCACACAACATTCAAAAGCTGCAACAAATCTCGAAACTGTTGTTGAATTTTTGAAAAAGCAATCTACATGGCACTAAGCAAAGAAAACATGCCTCCGCGAAAGTGTCTAACTCTACGAGAAAAAATCGATCTGATGCAGAGAAGAACCATTCATTTGGAAGCCGTTGGACAGCTGCCCAATTTGGAATAGGGAAAACCACAGTAAACTGCATTTTTAAAAAATCAGATTATTCGAGACAGTGAAATGCAAATGAAAACACAGAAAGAAAGCACTGTGGATGAGCAACGACTTACGACAAAATAAACGAGAGCGTTTGGGAATGGTCTTGCATGGCAAGAAAAGCAAGTGTGCTTGTCAGGGGACCAATGATCCACGAAGAGGCGACAGAGATTGCTAAACAGGCAAATTTGAAGGAGTTTGCAGCTTCAAATAGATGGCTTGATAAGTGGAATTCAAGGCACAACATTGGTTAGTTTTCGGTGGCTGGCTGGAGTGATGATGTCAGCAATGAACTGGTTGGAAGCTGGAATGAACGATTACCGCAAATTCTGGCAGGATTTGAAATAAAAGACATCTTTAATTGGGACGAAACTGGGCGGTATTTTTAGCGTACCACCTGACAAATCATTAAGTGAATGTACACTCGTGGCAAGGGTAGAAAAAAGGCCAAGCAACGGTTGACAGCTTTTTTATCGTTAGTGCACTCGGTGAAAAACTTGATCCAATAATCATTGGAAAAAGTGAGAAGCCTCGGTGGTTCTGAAACCCTCGCCAGCCAAGTAGATCACATGGAGCCCACTATCACACCAATTCTAATGCTTGGATGGCATCTGAGCTAATGGAAATAATTGTCGGAAACTGAACAATATGATGATTTTGATTTTCAGAATTGCTCAATTTTGTTATTTATGGACAATGTACCATGCCATCAGCACTAATAAAGCCCGAACTTTTCCACATCCAAATAGAATCTTTGCCCAAAAATACAACTTCACGCAGGCAACCGTGTGAGACTGGAATCATCAAGGTTTTCAAAGGGAAATACCGTCACTTTCTGCTTTGCTACGTCTTTGCAAGAGTTGCACCTGGTGTAACTGCAAATTCAGTTGTCACATCTATTGACGTACTTTTGGTATACAATGAGCTAC
>RDPX01000061.1:1764713-1789609 GCA_003991215.1 Morbakka virulenta | reverse complement strand
GTTACTCACTTGTTCGGCGGTGAGGGGAGGTTTATTTCCCGTTTCATGGGGCTGGATCGAACTCACCGGGGTGGTCTCAGTATCTGCCTCCAGCAGCTTACACACACACACACACACACACACACACACACACACACACACACACACACACACAATAGCAGCATATGATGCAGTAGGTACAATGTAGTACAATGTGGTAGGTACAATGATCTCCGTTTACCTTCCTTTGTTTCCGTGATAGTTATGTACACCTGTTTGTTTCTCCAAGTTGTTCTCTTTAATGTACAGTTACACATGTTTTGTTTAGGCGAACAAAAAAGTGACAACAAAAGATTAAAGCTGGCTTTTGACTTCATAAGCTCAGTGGATAATACAGGTAAAAATCTCATCACTTTTTAAATCTTTTTGATGGATTTTTAAATACCCTAAATTTCTTTGTATTTTTATTGCCTGACATTCTGTCATTTGGCGTTCCGGTTTAGAAACAAAATATGGGTTAGTGTACCTAGTATTCTAATAAATGCCCCTCGTAAAATGAAAATATATTGCAACAGGTTCCAGAGGTGATAATTGGAGATAACCACTTGAATAGAGGCGCTTTTTGGACCATATACAGGTTTTATCACCAATTTTTTAAATTCTGTATATGGTCAAGTAGTTCTTAATAATAACATATCAAAAGAAGACTGTTTAGTAAACGGAGTACCACCATCAAATACCAGGTATACAGATGATACAGCTATTATTGCCGTAAAGAAAGACTCGCAAAACAACTACTTTACAAATATAAACAAGAGAGCGAAAATTAGGGTTGAAATATCAATAAGAAGACTGAAATCCAGGCCATTAGCATAAAAACGTAATCCCAATATGTAATACAGAATTGAATGGTCAACAACTGAAACAAGTAAGCCAGATCCATTATCTTGGTAGTATGGTAACATCTGACGGTAAATATTAGAAGGAGATTAGACGAAAGGTTGCTATAACCAAAAGTGATTTTGAAAAGCATAACATTCTTAATAGCAAACAAATCATTTTTCAATGCACAAAAAAATTCCGATTCTTAAAATACTTTAAGTGGTCAACATTACCGTATGGATGCGAATGCTGGATGATCAATATGGCGATGCTTTAAAAGATAGACGCAAGTGAAGTGTGATGTTTCACACGCATGCTCAAGGTATCTTGGGTGAAGAGAATGAGTAATGTTAAAGTTCTTGCAAGTTGTGATGAAGTGACATCACAGTTCAAGGTAGCAAGGCAAAGGAAGTTAAGGCTTATTGATCATGTCATCAGAGAAATAGAAAGTATTGGAAAAGCTTGTTGTGAAAGGAAAAGTATCCCCCGAAAAGAGCCAGAGGCAAAAAAAAACATATGTGGAAAATTTAACATCATTGGCTCTAGGGCATTCGAACTACGAATGGCTTCTTCATGCTGCGTTCAGTTTGAAATGTTTACTGTCATGGTCCCCAACGCCAGAAGCTGATAGGGCACATGAAGAAGACAGAAGCAAAACTCTTCAAAGCTGCTTTTCAGCTACCATACGTACCAGTTTTTAAACAGGGGTCAAAGGATTCAAAGGGAAATTATGGTAATGGTTTTTTTACAGGAGAAAGAGAGAGAGAGAGAGACAGACAGAGAGAGAGAGAGAGAGAGAGAGAGAGGGACAGAGAGAGACAGAGAGGTAGGTGGGGGGGGGGCATCGTCCTGCTTCTGCCATTACTGATGACTGTTACACTTAAAAGTTGCCAAAATTAGTATATTTTGTGTCAGATGGTAATAACCAGGTAGGGGGTGTATTATGCGTTTGAAAACCGATGACCATATTTGCAATTATATAAGTCCTTTTGTTTTATTTATGACCATAAAAAATTAAAAGGTATCTTATAGATGTTCAGATGTTAACTTTCATATGCTATATAGTGTGAAGTGATTAAACGAAAGAAACTGTAGTTGATTAACTTTATCAGTAGGTATGTTAGTAACAGACTAAATTGATAATGTTGTAATGGCATTTTGATATTTTCGTTATTTGCGCAAGGTGAGTTGGTTGCATTGTTTGATAAAGATGGGTTTGCGGATGAAATTAAACAAGAACGATTAGAGGTTTGTTTATCATTGCATTTTTTTAGTAGTATTGCAATTATGATGGTAGCATTAAAATATCGTTCAAATACTTTTACATTATATACAAATTATATACAAATTACAAATCAAAAGACTGACAATAGATAATGATTTTCCAATGCCCGTTTCCTGTTTTGTAGTTGCACCCTCAATGATTCTTTTGTTATCAATAGTCGCTTTTCAAAAGGTCAGGTTACACAATTGCTTGTCTCACATGTTTGTAGAAATTTTTTTTCAAGTAATTATTTGTGTACAGCTGAAGATTGTGAAAGACATGAAACTCTGAGTACTGTAAAGTTAGAGTTTTTCTTACTCATACATCTGATTATACATTATATACATATAATATATGTATATGTAATATATATTTATATACTATGTATATATATGTATATAAATATATGAATATGTATACTTTGCATACTATGTATATACAATTTTTTCATCTCCGATGAGCATGCAGCTCTCCTGAGTTGTAATATACCCTAAAAAGGGTATATTGCAGCTATCATGAAATATTGTCATTCGTTACCTGTAGTTTGTTGGAAAAACCCGACACGATACATTGGCAAATAATGATACCAATGACATAAAAATACGCTTGGAAAGGTTACTGCTAAGAGACGCTGATAATTGATGAAATTGATGAAGACAACGGGAGACGTATCAAATGTCTGTTGGTAATGCTTATGGGGCACTAGATAGTTTGAAAAATCTCTCAATTAAGTAGAGAAAACTGCAGTTGTTGAGATTATTCGTTTACCTTTGGCAGTTTGTTGGTATGAGACATGGGTTTTTGGTAAGTCAGTAAATTAGAGAAAGAATTGCTTAGGACAGGAGCCGGTTTCAGTACATCATTCGGGAAGCTGTCTCCTGATAATAGCGATAATAGTGGCAATGATGATGATATTGGTTGAAATGGTAATGATGATAATGAGAATGATAATAATGATAATAATGATGCAAATGATACTGATGCTTGTGGTGATAATTATTATTGTGACAACGTTGCAATAGTGTAAGATTGATCCTATGACGTCATATAAGGTGAAGTAGAATAGATATCTTTAGCTGCTATGTTTGTAGGGCTGTGACAAAACACAATTGTTTTTTCTGGATTTCCGTTAAAGGTGACATGAAGTATCCGTGAATTTATTTGTTCCGGTGTGGCTAGAGATTTGTATACGATCGGACTCAGTAGCATGCCAAATCCTCGTATAGAAGCATTGACCACGTTACTTTTAGTAGAAGTGGCTTCTAGTACCCAATTTTTNTGATCCTATGACGTCATATAAGGTGAAGTAGAATAGATATCTTTAGCTGCTATGTTTGTAGGGCTGTGACAAAACACAATTGTTTTTTCTGGATTTCCGTTAAAGGTGACATGAAGTATCCGTGAATTTATTTGTTCCGGTGTGGCTAGAGATTTGTATACGATCGGACTCAGTAGCATGCCAAATCCTCGTATAGAAGCATTGACCACGTTACTTTTAGTAGAAGTGGCTTCTAGTACCCAATTTTTGCCAACCATATTGAATTTAATTTCTGTGTCTACGTGAGCAATGTGGTGTTCATGTATACATAAGATGTCGAGTTTGTGTTTTTCACCAAAAGATATCAGTTCGTTAAGATTTTGTTATATGTGTTAATGGTTTGACGTCAAGTGATGGTTTCTTGGTGTAATTTTACATTTTACCAACGAGTCTTAATACCTTAGTCGTTCCTGTTTTTGTCTTTGGGTTCCGCTAATGCACTTTTTGACCCTCGAGGCTCGGTTGCTAACTGGAGGATGCACCCCTTGGTTATCCACGCGATAGATGATACGGGATGAAGATTCATTTTGGAAACTAGTCGTAGTGAACTTTCGTTCGCTGATACGGTAGTTGGCGCGACTCCTAATACCAAGTTGATGACCGTTGACCGCCGAGAGGTTCATCCGCCCTTTAAAGAGGTCATATTTTTTCTCTTGCAAGGTGTTCACCACACCCTCGCCACTGAAGACCTCAAGTGGGAACTAAAGTGGGTAAGCCGCTTTAGTTGGCGACCACTCGACCATGCAGCAGGCAGTACTGAGTTCCTTGTTATCAGTAGCGAGATCCAAATTCCGGCCTGACAAACAGTTATGTGTTTAATAGCTAATTAATATTTGGGGATGAAACTAGATATGTGAACGAAATCTTAATTCTGCAGAGTTCTGGACATTTCACAACGTTAAATTTTACGGGTGCCTATTTACTGCGATACGTTTCACTGTCAGGGACCTTACGTGTAAGTTATATACGCAATGTACGGTAGTGCTACTCAGTCATGCATGTACAGCTACATGTCGCACATGAATGGTTAGCACATTTGTATTGACTTATTTCGGACAGTGAATTGTACTGTTGTGAACTGCAATGAAATGGACCGAAGCGAATTGGTTCAAATATAACATCGATAACACTTTGACAAGACTAGAAGTGAAATTCCAACTTTTTAATGTCTGTTCACACGTGTTTTTATTGTTGTTCATTGTATGCTTCTACTGCGGAATGAGAAGAGTGTTATTGAGCAAGACGTGTCGATACATCTGTAAGACAGCAGTTTTCTCGGTTAGAACTTTATGTTTGCTGTTCAGTTTTAGATACCAATTGTATGAAGCCTTGTAAAGAACTTATGCAATGACACTTAAAGTTTTAACCAACCTCAGGCAATCCAAATGCTGATATTTGTTTCTTCATTTGAGGTGATTTTTTCCCTTTGTTGTTATTGACTATCTGATTCTCTTGCCCTACCTCATTCAACAAACTGCTCCATCATAGACAGGGATAGTAATCATCCTTTGTATCAGATCAGAAGCGTAGAATGTCACTTTCTATTTTTTATTGAAGGAATAATGTATTTTGCAATCGAGGACCAGTTGTACTTTATAGGGTTATACGAACCTGATTAATTCTGCAACACGCATTTAAATGCTCTTTTTCTTTAAATTTCAGAGAGCAGAAAGGCTGTCACGATCTTTAGACTACCAGGCATATTTGGAGTATACAGAAGCAAGGCAGGCCAACTTCAGTAAGTTGTTTAAGCAGACCTCTTAAAGTTACAATTGATATTTCACTCCTTAAGATCAACTACTGTTGTTGATAATGGTGGTGAATCAAAACGATGACATTAATTTCTATTTTGATAATGTTAAACTTTTTGACCCCAATTAATGATATATTTAATTTACTAAATTATCGTTAAACCTACAAACGGAGCAGCGGTGGTATAACGCTGGGAGACCCCTTAAGACCTGAAAGGAGGTCATAAATTAGTTACTTTAGGCTTTGAAATGTTTCGAAAGATATGGTAAAGTATCGAAATGCTTGAAGGGGCTCTCACCGTGCACATGTTAAACTTGTTTCAACGATGTAAAATGCATTGTGACATTAAGTGAAGTCAAATTTACACAAATATTACACAAGAGGTTACAGTAGTTTTTTCAAAAAGACGTGATAAAAATGTGTCCTAAGAAGGTCAGTAAGACGTAATCACTACAGCAGAGCTCAATTCATGACTGGAGTGTAAACTGGAATACTGTTTTAGATCAGAGCATTGCTATAAAATTTTGTGTTTGCTTTTTGTTGAAGTGACCATATGATGTATACCATACTTTTTTAGTGTTTAAAAGTATTTATAGAAGAGCAAGCATGCCTTGTAATCGAAGTAGATTAATGCAGTCGACAGGATTTGAATATTTTATGAGAGTTTTATTCGTGAAAATAATATTAGAGGATAGGTTTTGAAATTACAGAGAAAAACAAATTGAAAATTTTAATTGCAAAGAACTGTTTCGAATCATAAGCAAATGAAATGATTTATGTAACAAGGCACTTGTTTATGTAAATTTCATTTTTTCGATCGAAGATATCAAGTTCTCAACACTAAGGAACACCCGTTTGGGTAAAGTTGTAAGGTTGTAACCTGAAGCTGAAGCTTTTATGTCGATAAAGTTAATTGCGTGTTTACTGTCTTTCTTTTTTATACAGATAGAAAGTTCGAGAAGAAAGTAATTGACCAATTCTACCCCTTTTTCTTTAGTAAAGGGAATATTTTGTCAGAACTTAGGTGATCATGCCTTGTGATCCTTTGGCTAATTCGTCTGTGCAGTCGACTTTTACCCTTTTGTCTTGGCTTGTAATATACTTTAATTGTTACTAGTCTTCAGCTCGTTTTCCCTTCTCATTTTTCTGTGCTGATGATGTTTTCCACCTGCCATTTTGTCGTCACATTACCGAACAAACGTAATTGTCCAGTATCCAATACGAGAAAAATCGAACTGATAGTTATGAAAGGGCCTTACAGGAAAATGTTAGTCAAAACACTGAAAGAATAAATTACAAAGAAAGGTATACGTAAAGGAATATTGATGACACCGTAATCATATGGTTATATTTACAAATCCTTTTATGGTAGGGAAGAGAGAGCCACATCCTTGTTATGTACAATGGGACGAAGGAGCTTTAACGAACAATAAGGGAGTTCATCTCGATTCGTATTTATAACTAGAATCGCAAGTAGACAATTTTTTTCGTCTTGGAGACACCCAATTGATCGCAGTGGCAATTTTGCCAATAGTAGAAAAAAATAGAAGAAAGAAAAGTTGGGAAAGAAATATTAAGTATGAAAGGTTTGTTAGAAGTACAGGATTACTTCACAGAAATTATAAGTTTAAGAACTTAGGTACGATAGCCAAGTGGCCAGAACACACAGCAATGAAAGCCATCTCCTTTTTTCGAATCGTTTTCGAATCCTCTTTAGTGCAACATACATTTTCTTCATTTACCCTTAGAATGGAGGAAAGATCCCAAACAAGGTGTCAACACCCCCATTCCGGACACATTACAAATCTCACGCAGAATTCTGTTTTCCTTACTTTTGGTAGATTAAAACTTGTTTTCTTTTATTTCTGTTGTTTTGAGTTTGAAAATATAGAGCTGTAACTGTTGAATATTTAAAATATTTTTTAATTTATAACAGACAAGAAAGTTGGCAAGTTTAAAGACTGGCTAGACGTGAATACATTAATTGATGTAAAGCCCAGTGGAGCAGTGGTTGAAATTTTAAGTTACCTTGCTTACGAGACGGTGGGACAGGTCTGTATATTAATTGTTATTTCTTTCTCTCTTCTAATGTAACAAAACATACAATTTTTAAACAGCTAGATCAACAATTAGTAGGTTGAGAACAACTTATTTTCTAATATACTTTTTTAAACAAAGAAACATGCGTCCAAGAGACAAATAGCTCTCACTGGTAACAGTTAAGAAGCATTCAGAAAGCATGTGCTAGGTACGAACACATTTTTTTTCTTCTAATATTTGTTCCCTTTGTTGAGTTTGGATTTGAAAACTTGTGTTATGTCTCTCACACCTTCTCTACTCCACCGAAAACATATTTTTTCATTCTGTTTTCTCCAACATCACTTATTCCTAAGTATTTGAATCTTTTCTCTTACTGCTTTTTCCCGGTTTCTGCACCCAAAAGTGTTATTAATTCGAATCTGATTTTATTATTAATTATAGTATATATATATATATAGTGTTATTAATTCGAATCTAACCTTTGCCCTAATTAGGACTAGCACTCCATACTTTTTCAAACCAAATTTACTCACATGTATTAACACTTACTGAGGGTTACAATAATTCTTTTAACACTTGGTAACTGTGAATACATGGAGCTCGGTATGGTATAATTACCTCCGCTAAGAAAGTTATTTTTTGCCTGCATTTGACCATTGGTCTGTCTTTCTGATAAGTCGGTTTGTCTACCTGTTTGTCTGTTTGTTTGCAAATAACTAAATGTCATGAATGAATTTGAATGAAATTTTCAGGAAATGTTGTTAGAAGCACAAACTGATCACATTTGGATGTTGATCAGGATCACAATCTGGATCAAGGAATTTTTTACAGCATTTTTCATCATTTGTTTGTTTGACTGGGTTTTTTCTCACGTACGAAAAGAAACTAAAAACTATGAACGGATTTGAATGACGTTTTCAGAAAATGTTGATGATGAAAGCACGATGATAGAAACATTACGGTTATTGTACAAAACACATGATTTTATATATTATAATCATTTCAAGATTTTTGGAAAAAATCCCAATAAAGGAGGAATAAGCTGCTTGACGAAGGTTTTTACTTGCTGAGTACAAACAGTTGATCTGAAAAGAATAGCTACAGGTGTCATTAGCGCCACCGTACACTTATAGACCATACTGTAAGAGCACGGTATCTTGTTGATTTATGAGCACTTTGTGATACTAATGTAGAACCAAGGTATTGGTTTTCTTCTTTGCAAGTCTTTTTAGCTGACTACGGCTTGGAGCATCAAATATAGTTTATGTTATTGAATTTTTCTCAAATTTGATAATTCGTCGTGTTTGAGTGAGTGTTTAAATTGTTTCCTGTCATTGCCTGATGATATCTGGAGTCTTTACCCTTTTTAATGACCTTTTTACAAAAAATAATACTCATCTAATGACAGTTGGAGAAAGATAATAATAAGGATGACGCCATCATCTCCTTTTGGTCAGATTGAGTTTAGATTAACTTCTGCTATGCTGCAGTTACAAACCAACTTTGATGATTTATAAGTCATAAGACTTTGTTTCTCATTTTGCTTTGCATTTTTATTATAAGTTACTGTATAGTGATTTTAATGTAGCAGGACGTTATTTGCCAGAAAGTGTCACAAAACACAAACGTTACATACAAAAAACATTAATTGATATAATAATTAATAATTAATATACAAGACAATAATGACAACAAAAATTTGAAATACAAAAGAGATTATAGCAACACGGGTAGAAAGAAATAAGCTACAGATAAAGCAAGTCATGAGTTCATGAGTTAGAAGAAAGAATTCTTAAATAATAATAATAAAAAAAGAAATTGTATTCGCAGAAAGGTAATTATAGACAGTAAATGAAACGCTGGTATCTCATCCTTTTTATTTGAGCACTCTGCAATTATATTTGTTCATCTTTTGATGGGATATATATATATATATATATATATATATATATATATATATATATATATATATATATATATATGGATCTCAAACAAAAAGGTGTCAGCAGAGACCTGGTGAAGGATAGGATAACTTGGAAGTCAATTTCAAGAAAGCGTCCAACACATGCTAGCGTGTAAAACGGACGCTAAACCGAATATGATGATGATGATGATGATGATGATGATGATGATATTTGTCTGTGTGTGTATGTATGTATGTATCTATGTATGTATGTATCTATGTATGTATCTATGTATGTATTAGAATGTTGAGTAGTGATAAAATTAGAGCAACTGATGTTAATAAAAGACAATAAGAGTAATACAAATTCATGTCAAGTCCGGTTTTTTCAGGTCGATAATTGAATAGGATAACCAAGGCAGTGTTTAACACCAAGAATAATAATTAAAAGGTTGTGTTTTTTAATATTTTTCTTTAACATGTCAGTAGGCTTTCTTAAACAAATTTTTTACTTTTTAATAAAGACATATGGAATAGATATAAAGACATGTACATATAAAAAGTAGCTGTGTTAATTAAGGCTGCAGTGTTGTCATGTTAATATTATGTTCTTGTGCCGTGAAAAAGGTGCAAAAGCGCCAATGGTTGCTTTGTTTCTATTTATTTATTAGAAAACAAAAAGCAAATTTTCCATCAGAATCAACAGGAGTCATCCATCATTAGTAAATGAATAAATTAGCGAAAAAACCGGAGGTTATTTTTGTTGTCTCTTCTCCTTTTTTGTTCCTTTGTCTTCTATTGTAGTCAGTCATGGGAGCCATTCAAGCCTTGCTACGTTGATACGTTGCTACGTTGATAAATTTTGTATGCAAAATATTTCTTTTTAGAGAAACACTCGAATCAATACCAGATTTGGGAAGGTCTTATGTGCTGTTAAATATATCAGCAAAGTGTTTATTTATATATGTACAGATATACATATATTTCCGATCATTCGGGGTCTCTGTTGACATCAAAGCGAAACTAGCTGATGCTGTCATTTCTTCAGTCTTCACACAGCAAAATGATTCATGAAAGCAGTGGAGCTGAATCGCATCGACCCTTTTGATTGCTACATCTGGAGAGTACTCCTTGGATTAAGTGGTCAGGTCGCATCTTAAACGAGACACTGATTGAGATGAGCAGGGGCAGACCAGTAATCACTTCTGACCTGCTTCTGAAAAGGAAGACTGAAAGGTGTTGTCATGCAACGCGACATGGTAGACTGTGGCAGAGAGGTGAAATGGCGTGTGCAGGCAGGGTGGAATGGATGGCGGAAGGTTACAGAAGTCATATGCGACAGGAAGATATCGGCTGAAGTGAAGGGAAAGGTGCACAAGACAGTGGTTAGGCCAGCTCTGCTATTCGGACTGAAAACGGTTGGAACTTCAAAGAAGCATGAGCAGGAACTAGAAGTCGCTGAGCTAAAAATGCTCCGATGTTCACTTGGTGTCACTCGGCTGGACAGGATTCGGAATGGGAGAATAAGAGGCACAGCACTCGTACGGAAGCTTGGAGAGAAGCAAAGAGAGCAGAGACTCCAGTGGTTCGAGTATGTCATGAGAAGAGAAGAAAATTACGTCGGAAAGAAAATGCTGGATATGAATGTCTCAGGAAGGAGGAAGAGAGGCAGAACGAAAAGGAGATACATGGCTATCTATGAGGATTTGAAAGAAAAAGGATTGAGAGTGGAGGATGCAATGGACCGTGTAAGGTGGAGGAGATTGATCCGCTGTGGCGACCCCCTAAAAGGGAGCAGCCGAAAGTAAAAGAAGTCTCCCAAATGCTTTTATCCTTGACCTGCCAAAAGGGGGCAGGCATCCACGCAGAAGATCAAAATGAGATGGTGCGACAATATCTTGAAATGATTGTGTCTCCACCCACGAAATTACCACCGCAACCCTAGCAAGAATGAACGTGACAAAGGCACCATCTTCACGAAAAAGAAGCAAACGCCTCGTACGAGGGCGGCTACGCGAATAAATGAACGAATGATATATCTGTATGTGTGTCGTTATTTATGCTAGGTTTATATGTGAAATATCAATGTAAATATGTTGTCAGCATATGTATGTTTCACTTTAATCACCAGATTGTCGATCTTGCACTTCAAGTTAAGGAAGATCAAGAAAGAATCGATCTGGTTTCGGCTGCAACACCGTCTTCACTTAACGAACAGTCAGAACTTGTCAAGACATTACTTACACCATCAACAAGTGAACCATCTACCTCCAGTGGTAATGACAGTACATTAGCAGATACGACAGCCTCCAGTTCTAATACGTCAGGAGCAAATTCAGTTACAAGCCTGATCTCCCCAGTTCAGGGGGGACTTGCATCTTCCTTAGGAACAGCATCCTTGGCATCATCTGGCTTAATAAAACCTCCAAGAACGAAGAAGAAGAAAACCAAGGTGATTTTTGGTACCCCCTTTATAATGCTAAACTTAGTTGTTATTTGTTAAATAAATGACTGAAATAGCTGAAATAGATGTTTCAGTAATCAGATACAGTTCAGACATCGCTTTCTATTTTCAATTTTTCTCGTGACAGTATTCCCAGTACTCGGGAGACCTCCAGTAGTCAATGGAATGCGAAGAATCTCTGGACCCAAGACTGACACCTCATCTGAGGGTGTATGTAGACTGGAGATGTTGTAGTACTGGTTCTACACAGACCCGAAAAACTATTATCTTCAAAAATACTCGTTTCTTAGCTTTCAATCTGGCCAGAGGTCTTTATTGTGACTCCTTTCGTATTCTTGCTCTTTGTTAGACAAGCTTCAATAACAGTATTGGTGATAATGGTCTTCGTGTTAATGACTATTTACCATTGTTTGGATGAGACTCTGCAACTCATCGTCATGGTCGTGCTATCTATGCCCGACAAGATCGTCCAGCTGTTAAGGATACAAAAACATGAATTTGAAGATGAACTCTTCATTTGCATTGGATCTTTTTCCGGCCACGTGTTGCCTGTTTTCCCGTATCGATTTCTCACTTCTGGCTTTGGCTCAATTATTGAGACAGTATTAGATGTCATTGGCCAACCTCTTGAAAGGTATAGCATTGCTGTCATCTTCGTCTTTGGTGAATGTAGTTTTTTCCTTGCACAGCTAAATTGTGAAACCCTTTTGATTCTGATTGCTTTTCTATATCACTGACAACTCTTATCTATTGGCATCAATTTACAGTTATCTATTATCTATATACAGTTCCATACATTTGGTGGCTTTTTGTCGTATATTTTTTAAACATATCCCTACCCCACCCCACCCCATAACTTTGCAGTACAATATGAAGTGCTTGCTTGAACCAACGTATTGAGATAGGTTATGATGAAGGTACTGTACCGTTAAAGTTATGAATTTTCTACTTGTGTATTGCCTTAAACAGGGGTCTCCATTTGGTCTTGATCTTATTGGTAGTGCCATTCAACCGTACCACATTCGAGAAGCAATGCGCCGATACTGTCAACCAGTTGGACCCTTAACACCTTTTTCTGTAAGTGTATCCATTTCTAATGTGCAGTCGTAAATTTTCAATTTTTCAATCGTTGCAAAAAGTTGATCTTCATAATGAAAACAATACCTTACTAGTTTAACTTTTACCCATTATTTTAATTTGTTATATATATATTTATTTATTTCAGCTTATTTTCGTACCGCTTTTGGTTTACCTAGAATCTTACTGATCACTCGCCAATGTGCTGGCACACGCAAAGACAATTTTTGACTTGTGAAACATGTGTTATGTGTTCACTTGCGAGGGCAAGCTTTTACGCATATTACCACAGTATCGTGTTTCGTGGCCATACCACTGCAAACGTCATGTACGAAAAGTCAAAATCCAATTTACTGTGTCAAAGGGATGTGTAAATACATGGTAAACTCAGTCAAATCATTCGGAGTCAAGTAAAAATGCAATCCAATATAAAAGCGATGTTAAAACAAGTGTTTTCACGACAAAATATTTCAAAAGGGGTTGTCGAGCCAACATATTAATCACACAAAAATTATAAATGACATTTCATTTATATTTTGGTTACAGTTATATTAATAATCCTTTGCTTTTGGGTGATTATGGTGCATAATTTCTAGCTTTTTTCTGAGTAAAATGATTTTTTAAGATTGTGTATTAATTGAATGTATATGCATACAAAGTAATATAGTTTTCACTTCCTGAGAATATTAATTAAATAACATTATTTGGTCATAAATATGATTGCAAGTTACCTCCTTACTTATTTGTTTCAAAATATTTTTCTGTTTTTAGAGTAGAGGCAGAACAACACCAAATCAACGAATATTATGCCTTTGATAAAGGAGTTAAAGAAATTTGTCTTCTGTGGGCACAAACATGATTGTGCTGAACACAGTAAACCATTCGGGTTACATCGTGGCAATGTTTTGATAAGATATGCACATTTGTACTGTTGTACCTTGTTTAAAATGAACCTTCCACATCATGGACAATATATAATTGATACACAATTAAATTGACCCTATGGGAAGAGTAAAATGTTTAAAACCAATTAACTTAACGCTACATATGGACCACTAGTAATTAACCCCTATGGAATTAACACAGTTGGCAGACTGTAAAAGCGATGCAGTTTTTAATTAGTAACATGACCAAACTTGACGCAAACACAAGGGACAGTTAAGCTAAAAGTTGTAGCAAATACAGAACGTAATGTAAGGGAAACGGAAAACAACAGGCAAAACAAAGATTTCATTGCTTTAGAAAAACTAATAAGCCACGCAGTATTTAATACTCAGATTTCCCATAATCAATGTGACTTCAGTTAACTTCACATTAATTAGGGTTTTAATTTTTACATCACAGTAATGCCTTATTCCATGTTGGCTTGCTCAGATGTATTTTTCGGTGAACACACATTTCAGTGTTATTGTCAATTGCCAAAAGACATTGTATTTCTCATAATATGAAGTCCATGTGTCTGTAACATTACGATGCTCGCACAAAAAGTAGATGGTGGCGACCGTAAACGTCGATCGTTCATGTTCCGTCGGCTGTCTTGGCCAAAATTTCCAAACTGAGGATAGCTTGTATCCTGAAAAACGTGATGGGCATTTATTACATAAAGGGTGGTTGAGTGCAGTGATATTCAAAGCATGGCGGTGTTGAGAGATCTGAATGATCGAGAGATCTGAATGATTGTTGCAAGCGCCACTAACGTTTGTAGGTCGTAGGCTAATTAAGAAATGAATGTGAGGTCAGGTCCTACGCTCAAGGTATGCTGATCGAAGTTGTTCTCAGTTGGAAAAACTTGATGGTGCCAAAATTGAAAATAATGACTGAATTATCACTACAAAGTCGAAATAGTAACTTGCCACAGGAAAATGAGATTGAGGCAAACTGTAACACACCAACTTGTTATTATACTGAAGACCTTTATGGCGAAAAAGTTGAACTTAGTCAGTAAATTGGCATTATTCAGAGTACAAGTAAGGCTGGGTGCAGTACGTCGATAAAACTAATCGATAGCTTATGTGTGTAATGTACTGAATGTAGTCTTGGGCCACTGTTGTAAGAAACATGTTCTTGCGTTTTTTACTATTCCTAGGTGCGCGCAGTTGGGTATTCGACCCCAAGCCATGGCCTTTACCTCATGTCTTTTTACGATGTAGACCTTTTAGACTATTAACTCACAGAGAGCTAAAAGGACACGGTTTTGTCACTAAGGAACCAAAACAAAATTTAAGCGGGTTTTTTAAAATTGTTAAGTCCAGCGTTGCCTTGATTGATTTTTTTGTCCATGCCTAGTGCTTAGAATTTATATGCCCTTGGTTTAGCCTGCCTTGGTAAATGGACTGAACTGTAGTTCGTGTAGTAAGGAAAATCATCGTCGCAAACCAGTTTATTTAGCTTGGCCATTTTTCAGCCACGGGAGGGAACGAACACATGACCATAAAGTGTTGTTGATGCTGTTGATACTGATGATAACTATGACAATGATAAGGATAATGAGGTCATTAGAAGATTATCACCTTTAACCTTTGGCATGATTTAGACAACAGCTCGTACTTCTCGTTTAATTTCCTAGCCACTGGTATGATTCCACCTCGATGACGTACGTAAAAAGAAGGGAATGCGGTAGTTGTAATCGGCTAAGGAACCTTAGTTCAGTTAATAGAGTTACCTGAGCATAAATCATAGTGCACACAAGGCGGTGTTTTATAAAAGTGAGTTATATTCGTCTTATAAACAAATTGAACTACAATTTAAATTAGTTGGGTACCTTTTTAGGGTATTTGTTCCTTTTTGACGTTTAATGCCCTCTTTTGTTTTGGTAGAAAACCAAGATACAACTCCTCTGTATATTACTACGTTGTCTGCATGTTCGTATTCGTCGCTTTTTGTTTTGTTTGGCTCGAAGCATTTGAAGGAGTATGTTTACTTTGTTTGATTTTGGACTTATCTGAGCAAATGTAACGGATATTGACAGTGTACGCAGAATCTACCTCGAGTTGATGACCATTTCTATCAATTAATCAGAGCAATGCAGACCACAGTATACGATGGCTATTAACAGGTCAGATTTAAGTTGGTAAAGGTTTAAGATCATACGCGAGGTACACTATAAAGAGCAGTGTCGGTAGACAGTCTTGATGACAGATTCCTATTCCTGATTCAATATCTACTCCTGCTTTACTTTTAGTTTGATATAAAAGATCAAATCCTTTACTAACAGATACATCGTTTAAAGTTCATAGGTAACACAGTGTTTCCAAGAATGCGTTCGTGTGAGACTATTTACGGTATGGCATGCTTTTGACATGTCAAAAAAAGAAATGTCATAATCTTTTTATGTATTTGCTTTTTACGATGAATGGTGTTATTTACAAAACTTAGTCCATTTTGTATCGTCCGTTTTGCTATGCTGCTTAGCTGAGTGGGAAGCATTGTCAGACTCCCAACATTGATGAATCAGGGTACAGATGATGATTTTTCGTAAAACTGACTGAAGGATTATTACTTTTACGTTCCCCCGTTGGTTTTGTCTTTGACGGTTTTGGTAAGGGATTCAGAATGTCTTTCCACATTTCATCTGGATACCGGACGTTTTATTTATTTATTTGAACCCTCCCTTTGCTTTGTCGTGTTTACCTGAGCCAAATTTTATAAATTCTAAATCTGATCTCATCTTGATCTGTTGGTTTGGTATCCTTTAATTTAATAGCTGCTTTTTTAATTTCGTTTGGTATCATAACCAGGAACAATTTTCTCGGGAATAACATTTTCAGATTATCTATCTGAAAAGAAAAGTTTAGCGATGTGTTTTGTGATAGTATCTTACATTCCTTTAATGTTACTCTATCGAAGTTTTCGTCGAATGGTTTTCTTGGTTTAGAAGAGAAAATCATTTGACTGGTTTGACAATATCTTTTATCGTATTCCTTCTTTTGTTTAGTAATTGTTAATGGAGAATGTTATCTTGTTTTCAGTTGTTGTTGTTGTTGATTTCAGTTTTTCGTTACATGGAGCAATTCTGGCCCAGGACCCATGCTCATTTTTATTTATTTTGCTTCTTAATTTGAATGTTTGGTATTTAATTATTTAGAGTAAATTGGCCTTACTTCAAGGGCAATGCGTTTTTAAACATTAATTTTTCTAGATATTCTGTAATGCTGTTTGAGACGCCACCAGCTGTTTGAATTCAAGTTTTACAACTGTATGATGAAACGATTTGTAAGTATCACTGTAGAGCCTCGTTCATCAACAACATTCAAGGATGGTTTTTGTTATAACATGGTTCATTTGGTTTCTTTGTGGCTTTTACTGCTTTGTCACTGATTAGATATTGATATACAACCTCAAATGACATTCACCTTCGCTAATAATATAAAAAAGGACAATTAACGAACAATAAAAAAAACAAAACAAAAATAAATGTCTAAGTTTGTTGCCACAAGAATTTCTGCTTTTGTAAGATGCATTTAAAGCAAAATAAACAAATTTAGTTGATAAAAAACTAGACGAGATGAATATTGGTTTGAATATTCATGTTATGGTATCACAAAAGAAGAAGTATTCATAGCAATCTTCTAATTTAACTACATATGATATCATAAGATGAAAAATCTTGCGTTTAGTGAATATTTAACAATTGTGTATTATCAAAGAATTATTGTACGCTTTGAGCAAGGCGACTGTAAATCTTGACAAAATTTTCAACTTTTAAACGAAAACATGGAAAAAATATGTCAGGAATACTATCTCTTATCTATTTACCCACCCACCTATCTACCTACTTACCCACTTACCTACCTACTTACTATGAGCCCAAATACGAGAAGAGAAAAACACTGCCAGACAAAAACCAGCTTGAAAAAAATCCCGAGCAAAAAGTGGAAACTTTCTTATACTTGCGATTTGTTGCAATCTTTACCAGTGTAATTTTTGAAACAAAGTCAACCAAGCTTAAAACGAAGTCTAATGTTACATCTTCACTCGCCAAAAGAGCAGATTTCACTGCCCTAGAATTCTGAATGTCCCTTATTTAATAGTCGACATGTCAGCTTTTAGGACAAAAGCAAATCTACACAAGGCATCGCCTTTTTTCAAAAATCAGATAAAGGTTGACTTATGCAAGCTTTTCCGTGTAGGAATTCCTTTCTGTACGCTCGAATAACTTAATAAATTTCTTTTAAGTTGATTGCAAAGGGCAAGTTGAAGAATTCAAACATAAATTATTGTCTTACGAAGAAGTTACCTTCACTTCATGTTATTCGTTTTTTCCCAGGTCAAAAGTTTTCTTTAGGAGAAATGTTCTTTATACTATTTTATAAATAAGTATGTCATATATAATTTTGATTTGCGATGGTTTTCTCGAATCTGAATTTACGGTATACGTCAAGGATTGTATTAGTAGAAAGTGGACACAAACGCCATGCTATGCAGGCAATGACTACTGAATATTTTATCATCTAAAAATGGTTAAAAATAATAACAACTATAATAATAAAACATCAAACTACCAGAAACGGAAAAGTGCAGAATTGTATGATGCACGCGCAACAGGAAGCCACTAGGGCAATATTTCACGGAAAGAAACAAAACAGATACATGGTGGTTTACTAGCGGCAAGGGGCTTATGGGGAGCCACCTGGTTTATTTACAGTTTTTCTTTTTCCAAACCTAGGTACGAAAATTCAAGGATTGTGTGACTTTGCGGGATGAAGACTAAAAATAGAGGCTTACTTAAATTTGAATCCCACAGAACGACAAATTGGACTAACCGAGCCTTAATAACCCATTTTCCGGCCCTGCCTTACAGCAAGCATTTAAAATCACAGGGCCAAATCAAGATTAAAACAAGCACACAAGATCTTTGTGATTTTCGAAATTCCAAAGTTTTCGAAAAAACGCAATAAAGCAAGATATATTTGAGTTTGTTATGGTACAAAACTTTAAAAAACAGAGCCTGGACCAAAACGCAATCCTTTCACAACAAACCTTTGTAATTCACATTGGGGGTCTTGGCTTAACATTTTACAAATTAACTAGTTCGAAATGTAAATAAATTCACAATGCACTTCAATTCAAACAGAACAAAAAACATCAGACACTGACATGAAAAACTAAACGAAAAATTAAAGGTTATAGGGCAGCCTCCCTATCTCACCTCCTTAACCACACTAATCAAGGATGGAAAGGATGAAATTCACAGCTGAGTTTTTGGTGATCCATGGGGGAAATCATTAGCTCTTAGAAACCTCTGGAATTCAAAACTTAGAAACCCCCTGAGAAAACGGAGAAGGGCGCTCATCTGAAATATTGGCCCGTTGGATGCTTCGTGCATATTACACGAACTGGCTGGTCTTTTGGATAACCGAAAAGAAAGACGCCATTGATTAAAACAAATCCAAGCAAGTTCGACACAGGGGGGGATGTCTGCCAGGAATTTAACAACTACGCCTATAAAAGAGGTCAGAAATAAAGTATCCGACAAAAAAATAGAATGCAACTTAACAAGAAAACAGATGTTGACATGTAATGTAAAAACTTAACCATTTATTTTTGTCCAAAATTTTATGGAGATCAAATCTCACAGCTATTCCAGAAGTAAACTTTATGACAATAGTACACTAAATCGACATAACACAAAGTGAAACATCACAGCCACCGCAACAATTCCATGTCAACAAGCAATATTCAGTATCCCTTAAATCATTCCTAATAAATACTACATTGAAAATAGGCTATGTCTAGGTGCTATCTTTATAAGGTTGTATTAAAATTGTAAAATATTGCGTTCTTTGGAACTTTTTGTTTATAAGTGTATATGTATGCCTCAATTAACTGCAAGAATTTTAAGTTGTAGCAACATATCTAAAGTTCTCTTTATACATACTAAGCTGTTGGCTCATTTAAAATGGTGGAGCTGCAATGGGTTACATTCTTTACAACAGAATATTTTGAGTGCTTTAATACAGTTTTAAATCCCCTGTTACTTCGTCAATCAATTCTTTTGGTGCTGGTAAGAAAAATAGAAAATACAAAAAAGGAAGTAAATACTACTATCAAACCACAAATAGAAGAAAAGCGAGTAACAAGGAACTATTTCTGTTGTGACATAACAAAAATGAATGGAAACTCATTGACATAAATCAGAAATCAGTTGCCAATAGAACTCTGTTGCCTGGTTGCAATAACGTTCAATGAGGATGATATGTTAGGTTCACGAGAATCTAAGATCTTATTTATAGTTTTTCTGCAAGAATTTATTGAAGTTCTTCAGAGACATCCTGACAAGTCAGTGTACGGATTTAATTGGTACGTATCATCAATCAGCTCTGAAAACAAAATATAATCTCAACTTATGTTGCATAAATAATAGTGCTGAAAATTACTGAACGACTTTTTTTTAATCTGGCAACAATGGGGCTAACGCGGGCAGTAACTTCGATTAAGGAGACGACATTGGCTATAATAATGAGGGCGAATAAATTGATGGCGATGCTATTAAATGTTACACTAACACTACTACTACTACTACTACTACTACTACTACTACTACTACTACTACTACTACTACTACTACTACTAATACTACTACTGCTACTACTACTACAAATACTATTACTTCTACTATTATTACTACTACTACTACAAATACTACTATTACTTCTACTATTACTACTACTACTACTACTACTACTACTACTACTACTACTACTACTACTACTACTACTACTACTACTACTACTACTACTACTACTACTACTACTAATTAATACTATTAATACTACTTGGATGAAATTTTAAGTACAACGGGAAACCCGTCTTAANTACTATTGCTATTACCATTACTACTACTACTACAACAAATACTATTACTACTACTATTACTACTACTACTACAAATACTACTACTACTACTACTACTACTACTACTACTACTACTACTACTACTACTACTACTACTACTACTACTACTACTACTACTACTAATTAATACTATTAATACTACTTGGATGAAATTTTAAGTACAACGGGAAACCCGTCTTAACGAACGGAAATGTGTGTCATTCAATTTACACAATTAGTAAGAAATAAGAGTGTGGGCTGTGCTTTTCCTCGCTGGCGACCCGTTCCGATGAGCACTTTGGAGCAGGTATACAAAGCTACTAGGGATTTTTCTAGTTGTAATGGTTCGTGCCCACAATAAAGGTACAAGTAGCAAGTACGTGTATGTATAAGCGGGCGCATGACAACAATGACTTCCGAAGACACAAAGTGAATAACTGAAATAATGACCCTTAAAAGTACTTAGAAATTAATCAACTATCAATCAATTCTAGCTCTCTCCACCTTGGGTTACAAAGGTCTTCGATTCCCCTCTGTCTCGCATCTTGGCATGCAGCTTTTCTTTCTCTAGTCCCGTCACCTTCTTCAATATTTAATAAAGGTGCCTGCTGGGCCTTCCCTTCCTCGGCTTCTCCTGCACTCATAGCATAAAGATGGAAACAGCTTCTTGGTATCATGGACAGTTAAAAATAACTGCAAATGAAATAAATTATTTTAGTTCAAAATAGATTTCTAACACAAACCCGAGCATTGCCTTCTTTCCTTGTTTCAATTACTTGACATAAAAAAATGTGAACACTTACTGCTGTCACAATTAGCTCTCCGTTTCCAGAAACAAGATAACGTTTTACCAAGTAAATACCAATTTTGACAGCAGTTTTGGCTCCTTACATAACTGCGACCAATAATGGCTATTTTCTCCACCTCTTTTGGCTAAGATACGTTAATCTTATGTGAGGTAGAACCTTTGGTGTTTATTCTTCGCCTCTAAACCTGATGAAATCTTTTTTCTGATCTTTACCGAAGAAACCGAAAGTCTCGAAGTAGCGTGTTTACTCTATGACCGATTACACGTAGACAGGTTGCTTTCCAGCCGGAAACTTCACATTCTTTTATCAGATTCTTATATCACTTTTTTCTTTCACCATGGTTCTTTGAAGTTCGTCTCCCAACATACTGTCAGCCCTACAATGTTGACGATGTTTCTTTTTCTTTCACTCAATCACCAGGTAGTGCAAGGGAAGGAAGATTATTTTGGTAACACTTTCTTCTTCCTGGCAATGGGAGGCAATAAAGGGAAACTGGATCCAAGGAATAACGGCTGCTGCGCTTAATTTACTGCTCATGTACCTTATCCTGTCAAGATGTGCACTGACCTTGGTGACTGCTTTGTGCCAGTTGAATGTGGCGTCTCTTCTATTAATACACTCTTACTCGGGCTACTACTGCAGTTCTTTGGGCGTCATTGTTTTTTAATGGTTTTGAAACTTAGCTTGCCTTGGTCTTCGCCACTCGTCTAAGTCATCACAAAAGAGATGTCAGTTACTTCCTCATCCTTCCATTTTTGTTTACTCTTCATTTCGAATGACGTTATCACTCGAGTACCTTGGTATGAAAATACTTCTTATTTTCCACTTTTGTACTTCTCCATAGTAGATGTAACAGGCAATTCAAGTAGTCCCCCATATATGCACAGTGCAGAAAATAAATTTATATTCTATTGATCTATTCATTTACTAATGTAGACGTCGCATTTCTGTTGAACGGGCTTCACTCAAAAGGGTAACTTCGAATAGGTTACGGGCCTCAAGGTTCGTGTGTAAAATACAAATTGGATGCCCCAATCCTCAAACGTGCCTGGTACCTGGAGTGTCTTGCCTATTGGTTATAGGTATTCTTCAGGTGCTTTCTTAATTCTGGTTCCTTTATATCTTACCATTTAAACTCCCTGCGTTTGCTCTCCCAAGTCTTTTAACTGGCTCTTCTGTTACTGTTCGCGTAGGTTCGCAAGCCATCCAAAATTTGGTTTCTCGTTGCGTGCCCTAAACAACATTTAAGCTCCCATACGTTTGGGTCTTAAATTTCATTTCAGTCAAAACTGCCAATTGGGAACTCGAGTCTTTTTAGGGCTCTTCAAGGCCAATCTACAATCGTGCCTTCATTGTAATAGCATCCATGGATGCTCTTTTGCTTGTCTGTGATTCACATGCTTTTACTTATAGCAAAATGACTACCGTTGCTAGAATAAACCAAATCACTGATAATGTACAACTGGAGCTCTCCCTACTTGTAGTCTTTGCAAGGCAGTGGTATAATCTTCCAGTAGAAAGCACTCGATGAACTTGTAGTACTGCATCATTACGTTCACCACTTTGGTTGAGATTCAAAACAGCTCCATGTCACAGCTCAAAACCTTAGGGAGAACAAAATGCATTGACCATGTCTAGCTGCACAATGGTAAGGGCTTTCTTCTCGTTCACCGCGGTCTGAATCACATCTCATATTATGATCGACTTCCCATAAAATCTTTCGCTCCTGGAATTTCTGCCTTTGGACTCTTTTGTTTAGGTAGCACGAATTCCAATGCTCTTTAAAAAATTATAACAAAGAAGATTTTTCCATTTTCATTCGGTAGCAATATTGGTCTGAACTGGTTTAGTGTTGCAGACTTTGTTCTCTTGATTGTTAGACACCTTCAAGAATCGCATAAAGTTCTGGTTTCGTTCCCCTTTTTCATGCTCTACGGAGAAGAAACAAGTTGTCTAGGAGTTTTGAGCAATGCTTTTTGACTTTAAATGGGACTTACTACTGACATTTTTCATACCTGTCGTTCTTACGACGAGATCGTTCTCTTTCATTCTGAAAGCTCCTTGATCACATCGGATGCCTGGTGGTGTTGTTTTTTGATGTATCACTGGAAAGAAAGAGGAGTTTCGACTGTTACCAGTGACAGTTGCTTCTATGGTGATTTTTTAGCTATCTTGAGTCATTCTTATACTCGTCCACTTTTACTCTTTTTAAGAGACACGTGGCATTAAATAATGGACTGGCTGAAACGCGCGCGCGCACACACACACACACACACACACACATACACACACACTGTGTGTCTCTCTGTGTGTCTCTGTGTCTGTCTCTGTCTCTCTTTGTCTCTATCTCTGTCTGTCTATCAGTCTGCCTCTCTTGTTTCAAGTGATCGAATATTATGCAGAGTTCACGTGGAGCAATTTAGGATTATCTTACGGCCCCGAAAATACCATTGATTATGCAGTATTTAATTGCAATTTTATACCTTTCATCAACCACAACAAAACAAGGAGGTCTCAGTTTATTTTTGCCAAGCGGTATAATAGAGGCAGAATAATATTTGTTACTTACCAGGTCCTATTCCAAGAACTGTTCTTGATCCAGGAGCAATTTGCGTTCTACCAGCATCACTAATTACAGTGCTCGGTAAACCAAGCGACATAGCTTTAGCATAAAGCATTACTCTAACAAAAAAGGGAAATTAATATACCCCGTTAAATAAATATACATAAAATAAGTACATAGGCACGAGAAAACAACTGCAGTTTTATTACAAGGTCATGTTTCTTGCATTGTATTTCTCATGCAATTTAGAGTTTCCAGGTAAAAGCAATGCAAGAAACCTATAATCACAACGAAACTATAGTTGATTTTCATGTGCCTGTGTACTTATTATCGGGCTCTACACTACCTTCAAATACATGGAGCATGGAGAAGATCACTGTTTATACACATATACACATACGAATTATATATATATATATAGTAATATTAGTAAAGTATACTAATGTTCACTGAGAGTGCTCAATGTTTCCAGAGCGTTCATAAATCCAGTAAAGCATACAAAATAACTAGACAAATTTAGCAGTTACTACTAGTTTTATGTTTTCTTAACAATCTTCAAACTGCAATGAATTACTACAACATTTCGTGTATTATAAAGATGCATGGTAATTATGGAACACTCAATAGAACACTCAATAGAACACTCGATAGAATTATGGAACACTCAGGCAAACAATGGCTATGCACGATGGTAAATTACATACCGCGCACTGACAAACAATGTCGCTTCCCCTCGCGTGGGAGTGTGTAAAAATGTTCATAGCATGATGCTTACGGGGTCTATTTGACATTTCCGATAATATATTTATTACGGTGGCGACATTTACTAATCAGTTCGTTGCGTTTATTCAAAAGCTGCTCAGAGTCTGATTTTATTATGCATATTTTTTCGCATAAGCACAAGTCACAACGTCTAGTACCACAAACATAGGGGAATGTTTTAACAGCTATTGACCAATTAATTTTAAACGGTGCTTTATCATCCTTTAGTTTCCATACTAACTTAGAAAGT
>RDPX01000061.1:1705514-1718807 GCA_003991215.1 Morbakka virulenta | reverse complement strand
AATATATAATGCTTCTTGGTTTTTATATTTGATTTTTGATGAATTAACATTTTACTCTATTTCTATTTCAGATATGTGTATACACTTTGTTTTATATTTTTCTTATCGTTTATGCAGGTAAGAGATCTTGATCCCAGTTGTTTACAAGGGATGGATATATACGCACAAATTTTAGCTGATAATTCTTCGATTGAAGAGCTTGAAAGGTATTTCTGAAAAATAGTTACTCCGGCAGCATTGATATTTAATGGAGAAGCCTTCCTCCAAATTTTTTAATAAAAATGATTAGCGAAAGTGTTTTTTTGTCTTGGTTTATCGATAGAGATTGGATGAAATATTAGTTTAAATAAAAGATGATGTGCTTCTTGGATTAAGCAACCAGCCTTGAATAAGCGCCACCATCTAAGTATATTTTTCTGGTAAGTACCCTCTTGCCGCTTTCTTGTGCCACATTTGGCCATAAATATTGGTCCCTTTTCAGTCAACTACTGTTTCAACTGTTACCCTCTTTTGGGGCTGAAAGTATAAAATCTAAATGGTAAAGGTGGATAGTAATTTGTAAATATTAATGTAACTGCGGGGAAATATAAGTTAGATTGAACTGGGTAGAACCAGTGCCTTTCATAGCCGTCACCCATACTGACTGAACTATGTGGACTGCGTTAATAACCTGACCATGAGATAGTGAAAGCACTAGTTTGAATACAAACATCATTATCCATCGAATATTGTTGAAAATTTATAAAATATAATGTTATGGATAATGTACATTACTAAGGTTTAGGCACTCTATTTCATCCGTCATTTTTTTCTTCATCGTAGACTGGCAACAGATCTTACTCATGTAAGCCAAATCAAAACAGAACCTTGGGTTGCTATGGGCCAGTACTGCGCATTTACGAATAGAAAAACAAGGGCAGTTTACTTTGCACAAAAGGTACGTGTTTTTCTTTTTTTACAGTCAAGTTCTTATATTAAGAGCTTACTTTTGAACGTAATAGGTTGTAGGAGCACTCATAGTCCGTTTGCGCAGAGTTTTAGATCACGCTTATTATTCGATAGAATAAGTTTGTTAAGACATTAAACCCATATTTCACTACAAGGATATTTATTTTCTATTAAAGGCTTTACAATATTTTTAGCTGTCAAAAGCGTGTTTTTTAGTTTTGGTCTCTTGTCTTCCTTTGCAGACAATTTTACAATTGAAAACAGTGTGTAATTTTGAGTGTGCCACCTTGATATTTATACCAATATGGAGGATGAAAACATAGGTCTTTTATGCTTCCACTTTCACAGTGTTTGTTGTGAATTAGCAGAACCTTCGCGTATTTACTATATCTCTACTTACCCTGGCAAATTTCTCCACACATAACATTATTAGACAGGTTTATCTTTTGAAGAAGCACTGATTTTTAAAGGCGCTTAATTTTTACATTTACATTCTTGAATTTTTTCTAATGGCTATTACAAATTACACCTACTCTTGGATTGTACTTACTTTAGGATTCCGATTATCTTCAGGGCTTTACGGTGTAGCTACATTGAAACATACATACCTTACAAGCAAACGTAGCTACAAACTCTTTGTGAGATATATTTAAGACCTGTTGATCCATCAGGGTTTTAAAAAAGATGAAAGTAATAGGTTTGATTTTTTGTAATGCCAATTTAGATCGCACAAGTCGTACGATATTGTCGTAACCATGTTGGCCACCACATGTCTGTTTGCGTTCCAGAATGACTTGCGTTAAAATCTCGCTTGTTAAATTACTTTCTTCTCCTAATTTTTGCAACCAATTGTAGTGTGTAAAATGGATTTACCTGCACTTTCACTTTTGTAGGCTCACATGATTGACACCCGAAATGTTCAAGCACTGATATTAAAAGGTAAACTGAAAATATTTGCATTTAATTACAATTTATCATTTTGCGCTAGCTTGTGAGCGATTATACTGTTAACGAAGAAGAGGATTTATATATATATGCAGACTTAACTTGTTATTTATTGTCCAGTTTGCACTCTAAAAAAATAACTAAGAAAAATAGGGATAAGTGAGCAACGCAGTAGTTTCTGATGGTTTCGATCTCACGCCCACACAACGACCGGGGTTTCAAAGCCAGCGGCGACAGGGGTTTCTTGGTCAAGGTCGTAAATTATACTGCCTTACTGTTAGCGATTTCCATGTTTTAACCAAAGTCTCGTTGTAGGGCAGGAACGGTGTAATACTGACATCTATCAAGTGCAGCTTGGTTATTAGGTTTCTGATCAATATGAATATCGAACGGCTTTAGAAAGTGCTTTAGATGACAGGCAGGACGCATAGCAAATTTACAGTCCATAGACTTAGATTAAAAATAAGTATACTTAAAGCAAAGAAATTGACCCTAGTGAAATTCGAACTCTCTCTTTGGGCGTGAGTTCGAATCTTACAAGGATTTTCCTTGATAAGAAACACAATATAAGAAATACAGTAAACACAAAGTTCAGGCCAGATATTTCATAAAACTATTCCCCATTAGGCCTTAATTTTTTTAGCTGTTTCATATTTGTTTTCCAAAAGCCTTGGAATGTTATATGTCAAAAATCCTGTGTGTTTTTTTTGACAAGTGATCTGCCCCTCCATTTTTTATGCCAACTCTAATCCAGAGCCAAAAGGGGGTGAGCAAGCCCCATTTGACCTAAATGCCTTTTAATTATGGCATTGGAAAGATTGTTTCGCCCCCGCTATTGTTTTGTTTGACGTGATGATACGGTAATAATATTTCAGAACATTTTATCACAGCCTTGCTTCATGCACTTTCTTTATTACTTCCTGTTTTTATTCTCATTTTAGCTTCTTTATTACAATCTCTCAACAAAAGAAATGAAGCACTAATTCATTATAGGGAAGCTATCAGGCTAGCCCCTAGTTATTTTGAGGCTTATCATGGTAAGTGAAGAAACTCGATACGTTTATCACTCGTTTTCTACACAAATTTTAGTGTACAAAAACATGTTTCATGAGATTATCAAAACTGTAATTGGCTAAAATTTGAAAGGGTAAAGCCTTGCCACAAGTCTCTCAATTGAGGTTCCAAAATATTTACTGACGTCTTTTAGTTTACTCCAAACACGCACTTTTTCAGTATGGTTTTTCGGTAAAACATCACTTGACCCTTTTCTTCCAAGGATATTTTCAAAATTCTACAAATATTTTTCTTGGAATAGTTTAAGAGCTTATCTACGGTTCAATCTGTTAGTTTAAAGAATATTGAGACGAAGCAAATATTATAATATTCTAAATAGTAAAGATTGTTTTTTCATGTTTTAGTGCGCATTTCCGAAATAAGAACATGTAGTCGTCACTAGCGTAAATGGATTACAATGACCACCTAGTAAAAATTTAGCAAGATTGCCCTGTATCTGCTGTGACCCTGGGCCTATACAATCATGTTTCCTTTTACTCTGTACCATAATAAGAACCCTAGAATATATTTTTAAAATGTAGTACACTCACGCAGGGTCAGAATTTTTAAGAACTATCAAACCTACGCAGTATTACACGGGACATTAAGATAGTATGCGGATGGGTCTCATATATGAGACGCATCCACATACTATCTTTATGTCTTAATATCTTCATGCCTTATTACTATCTTATCCGAAGGGACTAAACTGTGACCTCACAACATTTTAATTTTTTTTTTTTTTGCTTTACATCAAAAAAGGTCTCCTTGATGTAAAATTAACCAAGAGAACGTTGACTAAAATGAAGTAGAACTTTATCCATTTCTTGCAAAGTCACTTAAATAAGCACAAATTTAAGCATTGTTTTCAGGACATATTTAACGCACTGGGATGTTTAGCTTGGAAAGTAAATCAGCTGTTTGCCTTCTCAGTAGCCCTCTTTTCACAAATCTGCAAAAAATTTCTAAATGATGTAGATCACATTGCTTATAAGTTTCTATCGAGTTGTTCTAAAACTTTTGGTTAACATACTTTGTTTTGGTTCAAAGGATATTCCGTACTAGTTAACTCTTATATAAGTTTCTATCGAGTTGTTCTAAAACTTTTGGTTAACATACTTTGTTTTGGTTCAAAGGATATTCCGTACTAGTTAACTCTTATATAAGTTTCTATCGAGTTGTTCTAAAACTTTTGGTTAACATACTTCGTTTTGGTTCAAAGGATATTCCGTACTAGTTAACTCTAATATAAGTTTCTATCGAGTTGTTCTAAAACTTTTGGTTAACATACTTTGTTTTGGTTCAAAGGATATTCCGTACTAGTTAACTCTTATATAAGTTTCTATCGAGTTGTTCTAAAACTTTTGGTTAACATACTTTGTTTTGGTTCAAAGGATATTCCGTACTAGTTAACTCTTATATAAGTTTCTATCGAGTTGTTCTAAAACTTTTGGTTAACATACTTTGTTTTGGTTCAAAGGATATTCCGTACTAGTTAACTCTTATATAAGTTTCTATCGAGTTGTTCTAAAACTTTTGGTTAACATACTTTGTTTTGGTTCAAAGGATATTCCGTACTAGTTAACTCTTATATAAGTTTCTATCGAGTTGTTCTAAAACTTTTGGTTAACATACTTTGTTTTGGTTCAAAGGATATTCCGTACTAGTTAACTCTTATATAAGTTTCTATCGAGTTGTTCTAAAACTTTTGGTTAACATACTTTGTTTTGGTTCAAAGGATATTCCGTACTAGTTAACTCTTATATAAGTTTCTATCGAGTTGTTCTAAAACTTTTGGTTAACATACTTTGTTTTGGTTCAAAGGATATTCCGTACTAGTTAACTCTTATATAAGTTTCTATCGAGTTGTTCTAAAACTTTTGGTTAACATACTTTGTTTTGGTTCAAAGGATATTCCGTACTAGTTAACTCTTATATAAGTTTCTATCGAGTTGTTCTAAAACTTTTGGTTAACATACTTTGTTTTGGTTCAAAGGATATTCCGTACTAGTTAACTCTTATATAAGTTTCTATCGAGTTGTTCTAAAACTTTTGGTTAACATACTTTGTTTTGGTTCAAAGGATATTCCGTACTAGTTAACTCTTATATAAGTTTCTATCGAGTTGTTCTAAAACTTTTGGTTAACATACTTTGTTTTGGTTCAAAGGATATTCCGTACTAGTTACTATTAGTATTGGTATTACTATTAGTACTATTAGAGTACTAATGTACTCTTTAATGTAACTCTTTAATTTCAATGTACAATTGCGTTTCCTGGAAGTTCGAGGGTATATGAAAAGGGTGTTTTTCTTAGGCAATGGCATTTTGCCTTAGTATTAGTTTTAACTACGTTGTGGATTTTCATGTGTATGTAGTGCTTTGCTTGGAGATGGTTTTTACTGGGGCTCCCTGCAGTGCCCCTTTTGCAGAATCGGAGACCAGCTCATTCAAGGCGTACTATTGTTATTGTTTTCCTTCTCTTTCTTGTTCTCTTTGATCTTGCTTTTTCTTCTTTCCCATTTTGTAATTATGGGTTTTTTCCTTTGCTTTCTTGTTTTTCATTTTGTTATTCTTTGCCTTCTTTTCTTCCTCTTCTTCATCCTCTTCTTGTTATTATCACTATTAGTATGTATTCTTTTTCTTTTCCCATCCTTTTTTCATTTTCTCGGTCAGACCAAGTTGAAAAAAAATGGTGGTGTTAGTGTTAGTGGTCAAATAATTCGTTGCCTCCACCATTCTTTTAGAAAGAAACCAACTCGAATTATTTTAATCTTGACTTTTATTAGTGGCACTACTTTTTTTATTTTTGCTCCCCCTCGTTTAAGAAAAATATAAACAACAGCACTGTTAAGACCTTGTCAATAACTGAATCCATGATATTCCCATTCGAATAGTTTCTTTGCATTGATTGGAGTATTGACATTTGGCCATGAAAGTAGTTTGTTTATCCATAGGTTTGGTGCATTGCTATTTGGCTGCAGATCAACATAGAGAGGCTATGACATTAGCGCGTAATGCACATAAGACCATTGGTGCAACGCCAAGGACTCTGACAGTAAGTAAGAATGAGTATGTTACTTTTTGTATTGTTTTCTTGTACCACTTATGAATTAATTAAAGGACTTTATGGAAGGAGTTAAACTTTAGAGGGAGGAATAGCTTTCTTTTGCATTGACGAATTAAATAGCACACGATAGATAAAAATACCCCCCAAACCGGGGACGTTATATTCCTGATAAAAAAACTCGTAAAGTTAAAATTTTGCTCATGGACTGTGTCAAAATCACGCGCTCTGTAGCATGGCTCAATTTAGTTCTGCAGGAATGCGAGCGACTTTCACTTTCGCTTAACAATAGAAAGACAAGCCTTAAGCTTTGTATCAGTCACCCGTGAGTATACAAGGCCATTATTAGACAATGGAAGAAATGCCATAAATAGTATTTGTGTAATTATATATATATATATATATATATATATATATATACATATAAATGGAGGCTTATATTAACAAAGTGCTCAATGTTCTTAAGTAAAAGCAGAGCCAAAATCGCAGTGAACTCGAAAACTAACTACAATTCTTTTGCAACTAAAATTTTACGTAGCTAACGATCATCAGGCACATGTACCGGATGATCGTTATTTTTCGAGCCTTTTAGTTGTTATTTTTCGAGTTTACCACGGTAAATAATGGAAAAATGGCAACCCTCCCCCTCCCACACCGTAATTTCTTGAAATATTTCGTAACTTATTCTTACTTCATTCGTCAAATAACATTGGAAGGAAAACAGAAGAGAAAACAAATTACGTATTTAAACATACTGAAAACGTACTATGTAAACAATACCAGAGAAGTACAAATTCACAAATGATTGAATGCCAACAATGAAAAAAATCTTTTTCAAAATAAACCAAATAAGGTAACAAAATAGAAACAAAGAGATTAAGAAATAATTAATATACTTTAAATCAATAAAATGAAGAAGATAATACTAGTTATACAAAATGACAATAAAAATGATAAGGGTAATATTAAATAAATAGAAAATTGAAATAAGTGTGATCATTTTCACTCAAACCAAAGTTTAACTCACCAGGAACAAACGACCGAAGACGGGAAATCCACTTATTTTCATGATATTGACATGCAGTAATATTCCTCGGCAAATTTTCTTGTAGAGCATAGATTTTTAATTTATCCTTAAAGTGAAAGGAATAATCTTCAGAAATTACGGACAACCTCACATGTTGCGGTTTCGTATTTCGAAACGATGAGTGTGTGTTTGTGTGTGTGTGTTTTTGTGTGTGTTTGTGTCCGTGTTTGTGTGCATGTTTGTGTGTGTGTTTTTGTGTGTATGTGTGTGTTTGTGTGTGTGTTTTTGTGTGTATGTGTGTGTTTGTGTTTGTGTGTGTGTGTGTTTGTGTACGTGTATGTGTGAAGAATACCAAACGAGAGTAAGGCTGTATCCTTCACTTTTAAGAAAAAAGGATAACAGATTAACAGGGTAAGAGGACAGAAGACATAATCAGTTCCACCACAGCGTAATTAACACAACTTCTGTTATAACATTTTTACCGATGCTCAGTAGTGAGAATCAATTAGCCATAGATTTAGTTTGCTATGGATAAACGAGCGTATAATGTATGTATCATATCCTAATAGTCAAAACCGTCCACCTCAACTTATTTAAATCTACTTTAATTTTTAATTTTTAAATTAGATAATTTTTTGGTGCTAGAGTATTAGAAAATTATCCTCTTTAACGTTTTGTTTAAAGCGTAGGGTTTTTTTCTCTCCTATCAGCTTTGTGCTGTGGTGCTTGTGCAGGATCCTCAGACAAAAGATAAGGTATGTAAGCTACTTTCCGAAAAACCTTGTTTATAACAACGTCTTCCATTCAATGTAGGAACTTCCTTGCGTCGAAGAAAAGTATCGACGACCATGCAAGAGGATTTCAGAAAAGAAATTATTTTAACTCAAATTTTAGGTCATCAAATGAGATCTATTCAAGTGAATCGGACAGGGTTTTTTTCCTAATGATGGTTATTTGAATTTATTTATTTATTGACAAGTAGACCTTTTTCAAGTTTGAATTTTATAAATGGTGTGTAACGCCAGAGGAGTGGCAGAGCGGAATACGACACCAGAGGAAGACGTCAAGAAAGTATTTTCCTTCTTGACGTTATACTTGGTACTCCACCAGTTTTCTAGTACCGTTGCTTGGTTGTTTGGAGAACTGAATTGGCCAAAATCAAAAGCTAAGAGACTGCTGCTGTCCACCTGCCATGGGTCTTTACAGAAACTCTACACAGAGCATCCTTTGCGAGCGGTTCGGAAGTAAAAACCAAGGGTTCCAAGGATATCTTTCTCTTCTCATACCTCTTCTCGTACAACCTGAAATATTTCTGACCACATTCGTTTGATTGCTTTCCAAAGATCTTAATATACTTTTATTAGTGATAATTGACCCTGCATATTCGTATCATTTCTCATTTCTGTACAGACCGAGCTTTTCACCTAGCTTTCAGTGCAGTATCCCGCGGATATTTCCTTCTTGCACAATTTTGTCACTCCCAGTGAATATATGGTTTGTAATTTCCATATGAGTGCCGCATAACCCACATTAAGGAAAAGAACCAGTCTTATCGATGTTATATTTGTCCCAGTTAATCTTAGGTGCCTGCGCTTGGGCAGCGACAATCAATGCTACAACTCTTGTCCGAACCTCTTAACTCTCTCCACATACGATCATTGTCAATCCCAGGTATTTGACGAATAGACGTCTTGTATATGTACTTCTCGTTCCACCTCCATATTTCCTTAACCTCCCAACTCCATTTAACTCAGTCTTCCTGCTTGCTTTCTTGTAATCAATAAGCTCAGTGGATTTCATAACGTACAGGTGAAGCAAATCAGAATTCTCAACATACTAACATATATTTTTTACTTCATTTTTGATACACTTTTCACAGCTAATCAGGCTACTCTCTCCTTTTTGAACTTACAACATACAGTCGGTCTACGTCATTTTTAAAGTGCAGTGCGCCATGCATTATCATGAATTTTCTATTTTTTCAGCCCAGACTTTTCATCTTATTTTTTGGCCACTCGATAGTTTTAGTCCCACATCTCAGTACAGTCATTGCTCATATGTTTAATGCCTGAATTTTGTTCTTACCCATTAGTGTAAATTGATAAACTCCTTTACGTCATCTCTTATGCTCTTTGATAAACTGTTCTCTCATCGCTTGTTTCTTTACCTCATCAACAGCTTAACAATACCAGGATTCTTAATCCATCATTTTCAGCCTTTCTTATGATTTCTCCATGAAGCAATGAACCTTCTCACACTGATGAATCATTACCCCTTTCAAGATCGAAATACCACTTTTTTAAGGGAAATAACACGTTGATATCTTTTTTAGATATGTGAACGGTCTGGACTAATGAACCAATCTCGCATTGACGCTTTCCATATAATTTATAATCGGCCATGAATGGGAGATGGTTTACCATTCAGAACAGTCCTTGACCTTTCTCAGTATCAACGTAATGGAAATTGTACACAAAACGAAAGTTAGTGTCGAGAGGTCATCGCTTTAATATATCATTCCCTTTACATGGGTGTCACCCTAGATTTGTCCAAAAGACGACAGCTCTGGTTTCCAATTTTTCTTGCACTTTGTGAGGAATTTAGTTACATTCTCATCTATACCAAACTTATTCAAACACTCTCCAGTCACAGCTCTATCAATAAACAATTGGTTCTCAGTGCTCTTACTCCCTCTCTGGGCCTCTTTGGACATCGGGTAAGGTGTTAACGCTATCAAGATAGTCACACTGGATTGTCTCTCGTAGCAATTAAAAGTTTCCACCTCAAACTGTTTTGAAATGTTTTCAAATAATTTTTGTATCAGATTTACTTTGTTTGTTTTGGTGGTTATGCTTTCTTTGAATTCTCTTAGTTATGTGACATTCCAAACTTTTTTACAGGCAAAATCGATGGTGGAAAAAGCATTAGCAAGCGACCCAACCTGTTTACCTGCAGTGTATATTTTGGCAGAAATATTGATCGAAGAAAAGAATTTTGATCTTGCAACTGAATTGTAAGTTGGCTGTGTTTCTTGTAAACAGGAACGACTTTAGAGGGTGATGTCTGTAGTTTATAGGACAGTAAAGGTATTGTTAAATAAACACATTCACTCTGTTTTGGATTGGGACTTACTTTCCTCTCCACATTTTTTGAAAAACTACTCTATGATGAATAGTACCAGAACATTAAAATTACATAATTTTAGAAATATAGGGGTGTACTTTCTTTATCCGTAACCGCCAGAGGTGTATCAATCATTTTTATGGCGTTATATTTATTTGTATATTCTTAACGTTTTTTATGACTATGATAACCTTTGGAAATAAAGTAGCGAAAACAGACTGTTACGCCCCTCACTTGGGATGTATTTCACAGTGCAATGCATTTTTCCTTCACGGTGACAACTTTTTTATTGGGAACCGTGGTTTATATATATGTACAAGCCATTATGCTACGTAGATGGGTGATTGTTTAATAAGGGAAGAATGAGGGAAGGACTTGATTGCACATAAAGCCTAAAATCTCACGCATTTCTTCGACAAACTTATTCTGCCCACTCTTTGCCGTTTTAATCATATTCTTTTTCGATTTCCTTTGATTGATATCAAAATCAAGTGTGTATGAGTTTCTATTTTGTTTTATTTTTATTTCAGATTACAGAAACAGATAAAAGTTCAGCGATCGTCACGTTTGCATCATTTACTAGGAGATTGTCTAAAGAAAAAAGGCCAGCCACAGGATGCATTAGAACATTATACCAAAGCTCTAAAGTGAGAACGCATACCTTTATTTTTCCCCTCCCCTGCTATTCCCCCACGTTTCTGCTTTTCCCCATTTCCATTTTTTGGTTTCCCCTGCTCCCTTTTTTCAAATTTTTGTTTTTTATTTCAAAACGCAAGTCATTATGATGCACTTCGAAACTACGCCTTGAAAAGTGGGGTCATGTTTTTCGTGCACCACTTTTTGCGGTGCGTGGAGTCTTTTACGGTTTTTTCCGATGTTTGCATTGTATAAGCGCAGAAAGCCAGTTACATGGTACGAAGTTTTTATAGTAAGTCATTTATTGCATTAGTTACTGACGTCCAACACTTTCTGATAACTGTAGTTGTTCCCAGTTGACAAGCTTTCTGTAATGGTTCCATTTTTGTGACAAAATTGATTATTATTGTTGTTTTTAATTTATTGTGCTTGTATCGTGAAGTCATATTTCTGGAAGAGTGTGAGATATACTGCATAACTTACACTGTTCTAGAAAAATGGCTTCCAGAGAGGAAACATAACAAGCGTATGACAAGTATGGAGCCACTCCTCAGAACAACTCGATCCCTGTTATCAAGCACGTTCACACTACCAGAGCACAAAATAGCTATGCCTAATTACTTCAACAGCCTGACAATGGGAGGAGTATCTCTCAAAACGTACCTCAAAAAACGCTTACGACTCACAACATGATAAATATCCTACATCGATGGCTTCCATAAAATCAAGAATTTTTGACTCGTCAAGTTCCAGGCGCCTAACGGAGGATCCTTGCAGAGTAGATAATGAGAGTTCTCTGTAGTTCAACAGTTCCTGTTCCTATTGTTATTATTCTTTTCAAATTTTCTTTCAAGTGCTTTACGTTTGGGAACTACGTAATACCGGGTTATTACTAAGAAGCTGAGGTATTATGTCGTTCATGTATGCTTTATAGTTTTTCGATTCCTTTGTAGAGAAAGTGCTTTTCTGAGAATGTGTCCCATTGAGTTTAAAACTATTTTCTGAATTTCTGGCAATTGAATATTTCCCGGGATTAAATCGACGTATTTTCGAGTTCCTTTCTTCGCCATACCAAGGGCTCCCACAATAACCGGTATTATCTTCGTTCTCATGTTCCACATCCGACTGACCTCGATTTGTAAGTCTTTATATTTACCATGTATTAGCGCATGTTGATTAGGTTTTGGTTGTTCAGTGATTTTCCAGTTTTATTGGTTGAGAACTAAAGTCAGCGTTATGTTGTAATTTTTTCGTTTATTCTCACTGTAGCATAAATCCTGGAGATGTTAAAGCCCTCGAAGGATTTCATAGCATCGAAAGAGACCCATCGAACGCATCAGAGTTTGAACTCAGTGTATTTGGACTGCCCTCAGAAACCAACGAATACCACGAAGATAGTGTAGATGGGGTAAGTGACAACGCAAATACTTCACACAAGGGGACATATAATGCCTAGAAATGATATTGTGTCTTAACGATTTAAATATCTTTCCTGACAGCCCGCATGACGTTTCACTGGTCGTTTCCCTACGTATTATGTGATTTTGGCAAATGACGTTCTATGACACAAATAGCCTGGGGGTACACGTGTGTCCTGTCTGATATTACTGTAACACAGTCAAATGAAGAGCGGCCAACCTCCCTTTTTCTATTACATTAAATAATTGGTTATATGAACCTCATACGCTGACGATTGGAATCCGTTGGTGGGGAGGAGTTGAGATGGCGAGATGTGGTGAAGAAGGATATGGACTGAAGAGGACTGGAAAAGTAAGACGCAAAGGAGAAGTCTCGATGAGGTGGGATGATTGGTGCTATTTACCTCATGTCTGAGAAAACATCAATGGAAGAAGAAGAAGATACACCGACAACGGTTTCAAAGATGAATTCTGGGCAATCACTAGACACCATCTTGGACATTGTGAAGGATAGTTTGTGGATGTACCATGATCCAGCAAGTACAAGCATGACTGGAAGAGAGGTAAAGACAGATAAATAAAGAGATAGAGAGACGTCACAGAGAATTAGAAAACGTTTTCGGAAACCAGGTCACTCGTACACAATCACCAAAAGTTGAGTTAACCAATCACAGCTAGCCAGTGTGCTGTTTTCATGACTCCTCGTTAGAACAAAGGATTATGGTCAAATAGAGTGGGAAGAGTGGATGTAAGTTCTTTGTCAACTAAATGTAGACAAATAATACTGCATAAAGGTTATTTCTGACAATGTGATAGCTATTTACCTAATCGTTTTGATCAACTTAGACCACGTGAACTGTATTTAATTGGATTAAGAGTCTTTCTGTTGCGTCATTCAGACATAATGACGGAGGGGGGATCCTTGCAGTAGTATAATTTCACATGAAGCTCTCTGTATGGATATAGTACTGCGGGGATTTTTTTTATCAATCCTCTCTCTCTCTCTCTCTCTCTCTCTCTCTCTCTCTCTCTCTCTCTCTCTCTCTCTCTCTCTCTCTCTCCTCTCTCTCTCTCTCTC
>RDPX01000061.1:1684263-1704207 GCA_003991215.1 Morbakka virulenta | reverse complement strand
TCTCTGTCTCTCTGTCTCTCTCTCTGTCTCTCTCTCTCTCTCCTCTCCCCCACCTCTTCCCCCTCTCTCCCTCTCATATATATATATACATAAACATTTAAAAAGTCGAGTATTTTTAATATCTGTTCTTTAATCGTTGTTAGTGGTTTCTCTTTTATATGTCTTTAAGTAAATGCTACTTGATTTTGTAATTCTTTCCAGAGGTACAGAAAATTTCAATTTTTCAAATTCAGAACATTTTGGTTTTTTCTGCTTTAGGGTCAAGATATCTCCATCCCAGATCAAGATATGGAACAAATTGATGTCAGTGTACATAATCTGTAGAATTACATTGTTCATACTCATATTATCGTACATGACCCATTAAATATAAATTTTTATGTCAACAAGATCTGACTGTAACAGAAATTGCAGAAGCTTACCAGGCCTTTCCCAACCAAAAAGACGAGGAGCTCTGCCAATATTTGGCCTCATCGAAGCTTCAAAGCAAGTTAGAAGACTGAACAATTAAATGAACGATTGGTATTCATACCATCGCTTTTGCTTCGCTTGGCATTTCTTGTACAGAAAAATAAAGGCAGCTCTGGATTTACCCCTTCAATTTAGTTAAACTGTTTCAGTGCTACAAAAATGCTTGTGTGCATGAAGTATGCAGTTCAATTCATTTGTCACATTGCAATATTCTCTGATGTGACACAGATTAAAGCATGTGATGGATAAATATTGCCGTTTTTGTACAGATTATATCATTGTGTATAAGTGAAATTAGGTAATATAGCTTTTCGAAGTGATAAACATAGCATCAAATGTGTAACACAATCTCACTTACTTAACTGTGAAGTGCATATTTTTTTATTTCAATTTTTCTTATGGTCTTTCATCATTTCTGAATGATAAGTGGTAAAATAAATAGAGGTTCTCTATTTATAGGCCTCTCATTCTTACCCTGGTGCATACTCCTATTTTTCCGCTTCAATTAAAAATTTCAACTTGAAGTTACGTGTTTGTATTTGACAGGCTACTTACAGCCAGATGTGGCTTGATGAATGGAAACACTATACTTAATATACTATTAACTATACTATACTATACTGTGAGCACGGTCGTTAGTTTTTGTTATTTGTTTTGTATAAAGCTCTAGACAAGTATAGACCACTCCGTAAAAACCTTGGCACTCTACCTAAATTCTGTCTGTTTATCTCTACAAGTATCCATCCATCCATGTGTATATCAAGGCTGCTATAGCTGTAAAAAGTTAATAGCATACATGTATTTTCATTTCAAGCAGCTGTTTTTATTGGTGCGTGATGCCGTGAAATACGATCTTTTGAAATATGACAAATGGGGTAACACGCCTCTCTTTTTATTCTCTCCTGTTATATATTTTTTCAAGCCAGAGCCATTGTGACCATCCAGGTTATAAAATGACTGATTCAGATATATAGCTAAAAAAAGAAGTACGAACAGGAGAAAGATGTAGGAAAGGTTGCCAAGTGTAAAGTTTCGGATATATGTTACCATTTTGGTGATGTTATCCAAAATTGTAGAGAATTTTGACTGTTTTAGGGCTTTTTAAATGAATGATTTTTTATCACTTTTTTGCATATAAAGAAAGGCTACAGAAAACCCAGATGTTAATGCGTAAATTTTTTGAAATTTCCATGTCGTTTTATCATTTAGGATTGACTTTTTTACCATGATATTGGTTTTACGAACTTCCAAGCTTGAAAATAACAATATGAGTATCAAAGCAAAGTGTATTTTTAACTGTAAGAAGTAAACAGCGATCGGCTGATGTACATTTCGCTTTGTTGATGATATTAGCGCCAGTCACGAAAAGAATACGCGCCACTAACCCCCCGCCTTCCCCATTCCATTAATTAAAGTTAATACCAGTGGTGTTACCGTGATTTGCTTTTCCTAATTTTCCCCGTTGTAAAATAATTTCTTTGCGCTTTTCTTTGTAGCGTAACATTGCTAAAGAATTTTTTCCAGTATATCTTGGCATTAAAGTGACAAAACCATTATGTCAACAAATGTGATTTAGCTGCTTACCGCAGTTTCCTTTGCCGAGACATCTGTATGAGCTTTATCTTGCAATATTGTAGGTTTGACGGACTTCTTTTCGACTCAGGAACGATAATTCATTCATAAAATCTTTTCAGAATTTTCCCAAGGAATTGGAAGTCAATTCATGTATATGCTTCTTTATGACGTATGTTTGTAGTGTTTTCTTGTAAGATATTACACCTGCTTAAATTTGCGCGTAAAGAATAATTTTTTACGTGATGTGAATTGGATCAGTTGGTACGCACTCCTCCAATCTGATATTATTCCAGTCGGGCATCACTCTGCCAAACCCTCATCGAAACCCTGCTCCATAGGTCAACCCTGAACAGCAAGGCTGCTGCTCAGGCCCTATGTTATAAAACAAAAGTCTGGACAGTCAAATGAGATCATAGAATAAAAAAATAATAAAAATAGTTTGTTTCTTTGAGAAAATTTGCTTTGGGTAAAATCCGAGCAAATCTGAGCAAATTTATATTTTTTTCCGTTTCGTATCATGACGTCATTGGAGCATGTCTGTGAGCGGGTCAAAAAGTATAAAAAGGAATCATTTATCGGTAAAGTTTGTACTCAGTTTTAGAAAATCTCAGCAGTCATCAAAGTGTCAGTTGCTGAATTAGACTCAAGCGCAAAACGTATTGCTTCCTCGTGTCAGGATTGATCAGTTGAGTTTTTGGTGAACCAAAAGAAAAGTAGACAAGAGCCCAGAATGTGCAAAGTTAATCCACACTTCTGATCCTGCTTGTTAAATATTTGACAGCTTATTAGCTTATTATTGAAGATCAATTTTGATTATGGAAAAAAAAAGACTGGGGCTTAACACGTGTTTTCTCTCATGTTATAGGACTTGGGATAAAGTTAAAAACACGGGCATCTTTTTGCGAAATGTACCGATCAAAACTCACGCATAACAAAATATCTGCTTGTTAAGATGTGTTGCGAACAGTTTGATTAAGAAGATTGGATTGCCCCTGATCGATGTTCAAGTTGGTATTATTACATTGACAATGGTCAAGGCTATTCTGTCAAGGTGGTGGAAACAGAGATATCCGACGAGTGCTAGTTAGTTGAACTTCACCCGTACCATACAAATATTTCAAACAAAGAAGAGAAAAATCATTTAAAAATTGATTGACGCTTTATTGACCATCAACGAAAGAGGGTGTTTCTTTCAGAATATTGACTAATATAATTCCTGTGTTGTAGATGAAATGCTAGCTCATCCATCGAGTATATAGGAGGCGAATAAAGACTCGAGCCTTTTGGAGTGTTGCATTAGTTGCATTACTGCGTTCAGTCAAACACGATAACATGTACATATGAGTTTTTGTGACCAACATTACTGTTGTAGTTTTGAGGATTCTCATAATGTAAAGGCGTTTCAAAATGAATCTTGTTTGTAATGCCTCGTTCAGAACGAATGAATAGCTGTTAGATTTTTGCAAATTTATTTTTTGTGTTTTTTTTTCTTTGTCTTTTCTGCGAACACGATCCGTCGTGCGCCTCGTATCACTCGCAATTCTGATGGATCATTTTTCGTATTTCAGAAGCCATAAGTGCCCAGGAGACTGAATAATTAGCACCATGGTCAAGAAAGAGATAAATTTGGTGCTTATAATAACACATCATGTACTTTAAAATGTACGAGATAAATTACGAGATAGAACAATAACTTGTTGTATCTCGTAAATTTATGGCTGTTGTAGACTTTTCAGATCCCAATTCTTCAACAACGTGATCGTACCGTAATGTCAGAGCTATTTTCAGTCTTACAAATTTTAAATATTGCCAAAGACACTCGAGAAAAAATTAATTAAATTCATTGGAAAATTTTTCGAATTTCATTTTGGAAAACAATTGTTCCAAAAAAAACACCGAATTTCATTCAGTTTATTTAAGATTAATATTTGAGAATGGACTTTGCAAAACTACAATCAATTTTTAAGCAGAAAAAATTACTTGTTTTCAAGTTTAAGTATTTTTAACACAAAGTTACTTGTTTTTGCAATAAAGAGTCGCTCAAAAAACGACAGCTCTTTTAAAACACTTTTAACAAAATAAGACTTAAATTATACATTATATTAATCATGTTTTTACAGTAATAAATAATAAATAAATAATAAAAAATAAATAATAAATAATAATAAATAAGTAGGTATATAGGAACTTGAAGAAATAAAAGTACCAATATAGAACCTATTTACTCAGAAGGTTATGCCCACAGAATGATATTAAAAATTTTAGACTGAATACTATACCATTCATTCCTGGAATGAAGATTATCCCAGCATTTTTCTCCACATAAGGACACCCTGTATCTGTATTTGTCGACACATTTACGTTAGCCACTGATTTACCTCCAAGTGGTCATTGTTGACTAATGGAAATGTTCTTTACCGTTCCATTATGCTTCTAATTGATCATTTTTGTTGATGTGCATTCATCGATGTGCTTAATCTTCTAAAAGGGAACAAACTCCTGAATTATTCAAAAAATAAATATGTTGTTCAATTTATCATACACAGGGTGTCTCAAAAATCTTAAACAAGGATCACCATTAAATATGCGATGAAAGGAATCCTACGTCCTTCATTACCTCATTTAAATCTTTATAAATATTACAGCTATTGACTCTTACAACAGTAGACCAATCAAGGTAGGGCAATTGAAACCATCATGTGGTATATGATTATGTGTTTTGAGACATTGTATTCCACGTGGGGAAAGGTACATGTGCACAAAAGTTATCACTTCAAAACACATTTCACAAATAAAGTATCAAGTATCTAAATTTCTTTTTGGAATTTTACCTAAAATACTACAATAGCAATGAATAAATGAAATGCTGACAAGCATTTACCTTGAAACTGGTTGAGACGAAGCGATTTTAGATCCAGTTATGTCTTTGGCTGCAAAAGCAATTCGATAAAGCCATTTTACAGTAGAGTAATCTGTTCAAGCAAAGTGATAAGTTTACAAAATCAAGTTATGATAAAAACAGTCATGGCACTCACATAAGACTCCGTATCCTTTTCCTCTTCTATTGTCTTAAATAAATTGGCTTCTGATACCGCAATTAAATATGTGAGATTAATTTTTATTGGAATTAAATTACTTGTACCTAATAATAGTTGCAACTTCAAACCCCGCTCTCCTTCCTGTTTCAATGTTCAATGGGCCCCTACCACCGATTTTCAGTTTCAACATAATGGAGCACCATGGTGCACTGCTTATAAAAAGATGATTTTTGATATCAAATCTCGCTATATTGACCATGTTCGTTTTTGTTTTTTTTTCAATCTTCGACTTAAAAATCGAAGATTGTGGGAAATTCACAATATCCTTTTTGATTTTGGAAAGTCGCTAATTTCCCCACATTTTGATAGTGTTTTGATTCCTCTATCTCCTAGTGAAAAGACAGCTTTTTCTTCGATTGTCTTTTGCCAATTCTTCTCTAAATAATATCGGTGTTTCTTGTGAGGACTTTCNGGCTAGACGGTAATCTAGAGAAACGGTGGCAGAGGTAGCATAATACAGATCATGAAGACCTTATTTTCATTATGGCCCCTTTATTTTCATTATGGCCCCTTGCAGAAGGTTTAGAATGTGGCCTTCAGGTTGTTCCTGAATGAGAAAGGAAGTAGTTGGTATATTTCAATGCGGCAAAAAACACAACTGATGTAGTTCGACAGAAAACTGAGTTTTATCTTCCTCCAATATTTATAGACTATCATTCTGATGTTAGCCTGATGACATAACCTTTCCTCCTGAAAAATGCTCATTAATGAAATGTTTGGTTAGCAATTTTTTCCACATATTTGTTATGGTTCTTATATTCAATCCATTGAAAGGTCTGCTTCCAAAAAGGTTTGTATTTGCATCGTGGTGGAGTGTTCCTTGCATCAGACGCCATCTTGTATTTGTATCAACCTCCCATCCTCCCTTGCATAGAGTACTGCTCTCACATCAGGACAGATGCTTCCTCATTTCATCATGATGCTTTTAGTTGAATTCAGAAACTTGGTTGTAACTTAATAGGTCAACGTCTTGCTGCTACTCTACAACCTTTGTATGATGGACGAAATATAGCTTGTCTTAGTCTTTTCTCTAGGTATAATTATGGCAAGAATTCTGATGAGCTTTCCTCGCTTGCCCCAGCTCCCCCAGTTTGTTGCTTTGTATCTCTTGTGACTCGTTTACCTAAATGTCTTAGTTCTTATGCGGTATTGCTTCTCGTTGTAATAAACCTTTTAATAAATGTAGTGCTTTCCTGAGACGGCTATTTTGTAGAACTCTTTGGCTTCTGAGTGGTTTTCTGCATCGTTTGACTTGAATACTTTAAGGTCGAAGGTCAACACCTATCTTATGACTTTACCTTCTTTTTTCCTTTGCTTTTTACAGTTCCATACACTTAATGACTCTATGCTTTGTCTAATTCTTTAATCCATAAAATATACTGTATATCCGATACTCCAAATTTTTTAGTTGTACGGTATATTTTGAACAGCGTATATTTTCTAAAAAATTCTTGACTTTATAGGCTCATTGGAAGCAAATGTTATAAAGCTTTATGACGTGAGTCGTAAGCTTTTATCAAGCGACGCTTCAAAAGAGCTGTTTAAAAAAGTGACAGAATGAGTGATGAAACAGCCAAACACTGATGATCACAAGTTCATAATTTTTACTGGGAAATAAAAAGATAAACTAGAAATCTAATACAACAAGAAAAATAAAAGAAACAGTCCATTTCCTACAGTGCAGCAATTACATCAACAGTATATCTTTATTTCTTCCAGGAATATGGCTTCCAACAACGGAGAAAAAAAACCACCTCCAAACTGAAGATAGGTATGGTACAACTCCTGAAAGCAACTCAATTTCTTTTACCATTAGAATTTTTGCTTTATATATTGTATTATGTGCTCTGTAGTGAATATTTTTGCATTGTAGATCATAAATGTTTATTGTGTCGAATCCGAACATAACATGGTAATTCTGCGATGCAGTCCTTTTCTGAAGCGATGATTCCTGGTCCTTGCGGGAAACATGGCCTCAGAAAAGCGCATATTTCCCAACTTTTTCAAGTAGCATCAAATTCCCCAATAGTTCAAACACAACATAAAACAAGGAGTGGGCATCTTCATCGTTCAGAATGTTCCAACTGCTGGTTTGAAGTACAATTACAAAATTGCTTAACCACTAACCAGACGTACCTATCACTATGAAGTATCCAATCTATTAAGAACTCTTTGCAAATTAAAGCAGAATTCAAAATAGTTTAATTTCACCGATAAAATCAAAGGAATTTTTAGGATGGTATTTTTCACAATGATGAAAATGAAAAGAATACACAATTTCAATTAATAGAATAGACTTACGTAAATTGTAAGTGCTAGAAATTGAACTGGGTCATTTGCTATATGAAACTGTAGGGTGGAAGCCTTAGTTGTCTATCAAACAACACATTTATCTGAAGAACAAATTTGTAGATCATAGAACACTCTGGAGAAACCCATGCCCAGGGACAGTCATTTGGCAGATACTAGCTATGATATTGTTCAAATCTTGATTAAAATAGTGGAGAAACCAACGAATTAACATAAACAATTAAGTTTCAAAAGAACGTAACTAAATTCAGATGTTTCTATTACAACGAATTTCGTAAGTGTAAAAGGAGCTCAAATAGTGGATAACGCGAAAATTAATCACGTTCAATTAGATCGTCTTTTTCGTTTAAAGAAGCCAATCAACTTACAACTTCTTCTTTAGTAGGCACTTGACCATTATCTTCCTCTATTCCTTCTGTTTTCTCCCTTAAATCTCTCTTCTCTTAAAATCTAAATTAAATACATTTCTTTGGTGAAAAAATTTTCTTTTTTTTAATGATTTCCTTTAACTGAGTGGCTAAAACATCTTTTTTATGACTTTTTCCTAAAACATTAATGTTTCTATGCAACAAGAATGCCTTTTTGTATGAATTTCTGAAAAAACCCACAACATTATAATGATTTCCCCTCCCTACAACACACATACCCAAACACAGACACACCCGAACCAGAATTATTGTTTTCTTTCCAACTGCCCTAGTTTAAAGTGCGTGCAGAAAGAAAGATCAGAACCTTATGGCTTCCAAGTTTAGATAACATTAAGGGTGGTACATGCGCCGTTGAAATATTTTGCGATTTGTCCAAACACAATTATTTATTCATAGCTATACAACTTTTTAAGTCGCATCCAAATTTTTAAAAGACAATGTATCAGAACCAGGTCTTTTGCTTAGCCAAGTGAAAAGAACCAGTTCACCACAACCATGTTAACAAATGACAAGATCAATGAGCAGTGTATAAACAATTATTCCACCTTTCACTCGCTTTGTAGTCCTATCTCGTACAACCAAAGAGAACCATAAAAAATGCATGTCTTCTATTAAAAAGATTAATACTAGATAGCTTTGTAAGTTTTTTGTGTATTACTTCATTGCAAAAAAGGGGTTTTATCGCTTTCATTTATGAAATGGTTCATTAAAAACAAAGCTGCTCAAAGCAATCACTGAATATTTTGTCCATTCTGCTTAAGCCAGTGACAGTTTTCACGCCTTTGTATTCGATGACTTTGTTTGGGTTTGATTCAGAGGCCCGTGGGAAATGGTACGAACGTGACCATAAGCATAATCAGTTGAATAAACTATTTGATCCAAGCTCGACGCAGCGACAGGAAGAATGCTGTTCCTTTACATGTTTCTCTTCCTTTTCTCTCAGGACTCGCAGACTCAGACGACAGTGTTCTTTTCCCGTTCGAACGAATTCATGTAGGATGCGTCTTCTTCGGTTGATATTTTTGTCGTTGTTACTGTTTTGTATTGGTCTGATTTATTTTGTGATTTACGATCAAAGAAGCTTCGATCATTTGTTAAAACTGATTCACCACACCCAGAATCTAACAGGAAATACAGTACACATTACACCACATACCTTACGAACACAAGAAAATAAAAAGGCAGTCGGATTGCCACCTATTAGAAACAGAAGAAAATCAAGTTTAGGAAATCCATTTAATCCGGATAACTTTGACAACAGGACTATAAAATCTTCCAAAAAGTACCTAGTTCTCTATTGGTCTATGGTTCGGGGACATATAGCAAGGATCCAGCGTAAAGAGGAGTATGTAAAAGATCCCCATGTTTGGCCATTTACTTACGTAGGAGATAATTGCCCTGTTCCTTGTGAGATAACGAATGATCGCTCAAGAGCACATGAAGCAAGTGCCTTTGTTGTCCATTCCCGATCAAGCGATGTGTGGGACTTCCCGCCGTTCGAATTCCTTGCCCCTTGGATTTTGCAAAATAATGAAAACCCTGTTTATACACCAGCACTTTCGGACCCAAGAGTAATGGGAAAATTTAATTTACTTATCAGCTATCGTTTAGATTCTGACTTTCCAAGTCCTATCTATCCCAAACCAACGTTATCAAAACCAATACCTTTTCATCAACGACTTGGTAATGTTCTTGCAGTATTTTCCAAATGTGAACCTGTAAGAACAGAATATATGCGTCAGTTAATGAAATATATTGATGTACACTCATATGGAGCTTGTTTGAAAAATAAAGAAGGGCTAATAGGCCTCTATGGTCAAGCGAATGGAAAGTATGTGTTCAAAGATTATAAGATGGTCCTTTCTAGATATTACAAGTTCTCTCTGGTTTTTATGAACCAAGACTGTGATTACTTCATTGACGATCGTCTGTATCATGCATTCGAAACTGGATCAGTTCCTATTTATATGGGAACTGATAAAGTTGAGGAATTTTTACCATCGAACCTTCGTAATGCTATAATAAAAGTAAAAGACTACGAAAGCCCTGAAGCGCTTGCTAATTATTTAAAATTGCTAAGCAAAAATGAGACTTTATATAACAGATACTTAGCTTGGAAGACTACAGGTCTAGGAGATTATTTAAATACTACCTTAGGGAGATGGTGGGTTCCAAAATATCCCTTATTTTGCCAGGTTTGTATGCGGTTATCACAAGGTCAGCTTCATCCTGGTTTAAGCACAGATACCTGTCAAAGTCGAACTTTTGAAGACTGGAATATAAAAGCACCTAATCAAAGTATTACAGAAGCTAAGGAAGAAATTACTACTCCATTAATAAAATATCCTCTTGCTCTACTAGGATTATTGGTGGGAGTTGTTATTCTTGGTGTGAATGGGCTTAAGCAAAGTATTATTATACTAAAAACTCTGAAATGGTTGATTTAGTTGCAGAAGGTTATAATTCTATTCAAAAGATAAATTCATTCTTTTTCTATTTCATTAGACTGAAAAGCTTCTGTTCCAGTTTGTTGGTTTGAGGTAAGTTAGATTTAAGCCAAGAGGAAGATCTGGAAATCTTTAATTACATTTAATCATATTATTCTGATAAAACAGACATTCGCTGTCATAGATTAACTTGTGTTGTTTTTCATCATTTAATTTTTTGGTAGATTTTGTGTGAAAGATAGTTAGTTGTGTTGATACGATGTCCAATGGTAATAAAGCTTCAAATGGTAATTGGTAAACACAACATATTAGAGGAACTAACAATTTTTTAGCATGTGATAGAACTAAATATTTTATTAAAGAAACAAAATTAATATTTTTACCTTAATCGAACATTTCTGTAGCCTTTAACTCGGGTCATATTATTAACGTTTCTGTCATTTTATCCAACTTAGTAATGCAAAGCAATTTGCTAAAACTAGACCTGGAAATGCATCAATTTAGATGATTATGTTCAATCTTATTTCAGAAAATTTGTCTGTTAAAATTCATTAGCTCGGCTCCTACGCAGAACCCTTACCGTTTTTTTAAGCCAAAAGAAGTTAATACCGTATCAATATCAAAATGCAAATACCGATTTTGTTATAATGTTGTTCATCAACGAAGTGCATACCTTATAGGACAGATGCTTACTGCTACAACAGTTTTGAGAGAAGTACCACTGTGGAAGTTACATTATTTACAATTTAGCTGTTCTTAGGTAGCTGGAAAAGAGTTGATTAACAATGTAAGATACCGGTAGTGTTAGGTCCCCATGCCTGGTTGCTGTAGCCTATGACCTGTCTTGTATTCTTATACAAGGCTTAAATAAATAGACAACCTTTCTATTTGAACTACATTTTAATACTGAGATGTCAGACACACGTAAAGGTGTATTGCAACAGAATTATTGTGTTTACAACTTCACAGATTTATTTATTGTCAAGAGAATCATTAATTCTTGCAGACTTGAACCCCCACAGTAATCGCTGGCTGATCACTATCAAGATTGAAATAAAGATAATTAGGAAGGTTAATAATGCACATTAAAGTTTGTCTGGACATTACAAATTAACCTGCATATGAGACAGTGTTTATATCAAAACATCACCAATAACAAAACAACTTTTAACTCATTCATTGTGCTTTTAAGTAAGTACATTAACTTAGCTTACAGGGATGTCAAAATCAAAACCATTGTTCACTTCTTCATTATTCTTATATTTAGAAGTTGGACAGGGGAAAAAGCACTTCAATACAATGAAACCTTTCCCCTGTCAAAAGAGTTCTTGACAACAAATACCAATGGATCAGTGCCCTCAGGTTTATGAATTACAAATAAACAATTCATGTTAACAAACTTGAATATCGCAATTAAGATAACGTTTACTTTTCTCAAAAGCTTTTTTGCACTTATTTCTAAAAGGATTCATGTGGTAATCGAGCTCAGCCAAAGCCACAGGGCTATTCACCAAATTATACCCTACTTCGGCTAAAATACAGTATATTTCTGAACGGCAAATGCGCTAAAAATTTCAAATTTCAATTTCAAAATCCACCAGTTTGAAAGCAATTGGCAGAAAAAGATCTGTCTTCCACCTTGGAAAATTAGAAGCAATTCATGCTTGACTTTCTATTTCTTCCGTTCAGTTAACTAAAATATTGAAGTGATCTGAATTTCTTTTGAAGACCCGGTCACAAAAAGTGGCGGACTGCCTCGATCCGATTTCCATATACTATGTCAATAAAAATCACATTGTCTTCTGTTTTTTTTATTCTGGCATCTTTTGCCAGTTGAGTGCCTGCTAAAAAACTTTTGAGCAAAGGTAACACTAGTTCAATTGTGTTATCCAATTTAATTCTTTTACAGAACTTCCAACGGATTAAAAAGAAAAAAGAAAACATTTTTAACTTACCTCGAGCGTAGCTGTACGTAATTTAACCTAAAATATATTGGGTAGATAATTATGAATAATTATCATAATTTACTATAGTTCATATAGACCAATCTGTGTCCTTTTAACTTGTCCCTTGCACCTTCCGTTACTAGTTTTTTGTGTCTGTGATATCATAAAAAGATATAGTAGGGCAATCTAGTAAAGGCTAATCATTAGTATTAATTCATTTACTAACAATTAAAGAATCCTGAGTTCCAAAACTGTAATTTCTTAATTTATTCACTTTAATAAATGTTAGAAACGCCTAATTTAGTTTAAACTGAGCGTTAAATGATCATATATTTTGAATGCAAATGTATGTAGAATGATTAATCATGACTAATTCTGTAGAAGTATTCCCAAACTGGTATTTAGAGCAGAATGTTTGGCAATATAGCATATCTCATTAGTTTACTATTTAGGTGTATACGTAGACAATTAGAATTTAAAAGATACTAAACAAACGAGGTCAATGAAAGTGATAGTCATCCATACAAAGTCACTGAATGAGTTTTGTTTTTTTGATCATGTTATAGACTACTACCAAGGCGAATTCTTGTAATGTACAGTGATCCCTTTCTAATTCTACTGAAAGTACAAAAAAATAACCAAGAGAAAATAAACTATTTGCTTTGAATCCAGTAAATTTTCTGAGCAAAAAGGCGTCTTTGAAATGCGATTCAGGCGTTGAAACCTTTTTTCAATTAAGAGATTACCAAAGTCCTTTTTGGCCTTTGTACTTCTTTAAACGCTAGAACTATGATCTTTGAACCTCGTGAAATAGAGCAGAAGACAAATTAGAGACTTCTAAGACCTAGGAATGTTAGTTTAATCAAATCAAACGAACGCCAACTGTAGTAAAGTGTCGTACACCTGGATTTTTAAAACGGTGCTGGAGATTTTCTAGTGCATTTTGTTGAATTTTTGTCACTTTTCGTGGTTTCTGTTGGTACACGCAATGCGGTAAATTACTCCAACAATCAGTGGATTACGATGATCAATTATTATTCCAATTCATCTATCATATGGTTTGCAATAAAAAAGCTAGTAATAAGGAACTATTATTCTCTAATCTGTCCTGTAATTCTGCAATTTTGCAAAAAGAAAACTAATTGTCATTGTTATTCTCTTTATCTTAAGGAAACTTTATTATTAAATAAGTCAGTCCAGATGATTGGATTAGAACTTTGCCAAACTTTTAATAACTAATAATTAATAATAACTAACTAACTAAATAATAATTATTAATAATTAATAATAACTTTTAATAAGTTATTATTAACTTTTAATAACTTTTCAAAATTATTAAACTTTTGATAATGTTATGTTCTGATGAAGGAAATATATTTCATGTTTTATTTCCTGATAATTGAAAAAAATTATTATTCAAAGAAATTATAACAAACTTTCAGTAACCTTTTATAAACTTTGTCTTTTGTTATGAATAACAGGGTGGTACAATATAATTATTTGTTGATATTTTCAAGGGTTTTGTAGAGGGAGGTGGTCTTTTTTAATGAAATCTATCCAGTTTATTAAACAAGTCATTTTTTATTCGAGCAACGCTCTTTTTTCCTGCCGATTGCTTCTTGTTATTTTCCAGGAATTGATTTTTCTGTAGAAACGCGCAAAATTACGTTACAATGCTTGTAAAGTATACAAATTTGTTACTTGTTTTGGGTTGAATATATTTCTAATGTTGAAAATATGTTAGAAGAAGAAAGACAATATTGTTTTCTCAAACTAATTCCTGTACTTTCTTGTTATTTAAACACTTAATGATATATTTTCTAGTACACTATTAAAGAACTGCTAAATATTCATAAAAAGGGGCTGATAATGATGTGGTGTCATACCTGTAATTTTATTACACATAACCAATTACATTCAAATAGAATTGATCAAGAAACCTGTCATTTAAGAAATGGCTAGGATTCTGTGGAGAATCCTTGAATCTTAAAGTTGTATGTTACACAGACTCAAAGAAAACTCAAGCAATTAAAAATTCCTGTTTACTTCTCATAATAAATGATAATGATGATGATGAAAATGATAGTAATACTAAACAAGGATATTTAGACTGAATTTTTAAAAATTTGAAAACCACCTTGAAAACCAACAGATTATCTGTCGTTGTTAGGGAACTTGGTGTGGTATCTAAGAATGCTGAAGAGTATGTCAACTAAATTCCTGGTAATCTATCTCTAAATTAAATAAAAGCACATCACATATTTTACGAAAACCGTTGTTCATCTAAATTATTATACATATAATTCAAATATTTCTATTCAGACAGATTTTTAAAAAGTGATATTGGTTATCAATGCTAATTACTGTCGAAGAAATAGTGTTTTTTATATTCTTCATAAGAATCAATAATTAAATTTTGTTGTTTATTATTGTCGATTATTATGAGTTATAAATCCCCTGGACCCTCGTTTTCTGGTCTTTGTGTGTTAGAATTTCGCCATTGTCTGCAAATAAAGCCACTAAGTGCTGTCTTGAATTCTGTGCAAAAAACTAATTATAACTCTTCTTCATCTGGTATCTATTGAAAATTTACAATAAAATAGTTACTATGAAAACTTTACAATAAATTTTACATTGAAACTTTGACAATAGAATTTTTACAGTAAAGTTTCTACAATAACATATTTTGAATGGACATTTCACAATAACTTTTCACAATACAAAAGTTAATAATAATTTTTTTTTTTAAACTTCACATGGTTTTATTTGTAAATTAACGATCTAGAAAATTTACAATGAAATTGATCTACTCAATACAGGTTGCAACAAAACTAAGCTGTCACTGGATCCAGAGGACTGGAAATATCACAATGAAGCCTAGTTGTGGTACATCCTCTATAGTGATACTCTCCATTTGGGCATATCACTGAGAGACGATGTATCAGCTGGTTACCAGATTAATAATTCTGGGTTTGTCCATTCTTTGTTTCTCATACAGAAAATAAAGTATGATGTCCGTATACAAATGTTTATCGATCTTTTGATGATAAATTTAACAGTTTCGTCATTGAGATCGAGGGACTTTAATTTTGAAACAATCAAGCTATTTTTCCCAAACACACCTAGAGTTCCGAGGCTCAAGTTTACATAATAAACTTTAAATCTTCTTGATAAATCGGATAATAACTGTTCGTAGCGTTGATTTTTACGGTCGAAGTTACTTTCTATATTGGTTTCAAATCCAGCTGTAAGTTCTAATATTAGTAACTTGTCACCTTTCACTATAACAAGATCTGGTCTTTGGGCATCACCTGTTATTATAGACGGGTTGGGGTAGCCGTCAATATCAACATACGCTTGTAAACCTTGAGATGTAACGGTTTTATAAATGTGGAGAAGGATTGAGTTGTGTCTCCAGTTATATCTAAGCTCGTCTAATGCAGATTGACATCCACCGACGACGTGGCCGAGGGTTTGCTGGCGATCACAAAATCTGCAGGTGGAATCGTTGGCTATTCCCCACTTGACTGCATTAGTAGCATTTGCAAGCGTATTGTTTAGGTAACGGACGACAAAACTGAAGATGTTCCTTGGAAGGTGGCTAATGACGTTGGACCACTGATTGATGAATTTACTGTCGGCATACTTCCATATAGATTTAATCACTAAACTTTGTGTGGTTAAGTTATTGATTAAGTGGTACTCGTCCGACAGGCGAATTTGCTTCAAAGCTTCACGAGTTTTGTTGAATTGATCATATTGAACATTTACCGCACCTGTGGATTTGTGGATTATACGAATATTCTCGTTATGTGAACGGCCAATTTTGTTTTGAAATGTCACCTGGCACTGAGTATGTCTAGTAGATGGTAAAAATGATAATAATAATAATAATAATAATAATAATAATTTTAATGAAAAAGAAAATAATATTGTAATAATAATAAAATAATAGTAATTATAGGCCTGGTGGTCTTCCTATTATGTAGCAAAGAAGGAAACACCTACCAATTTGACTCAAAAAGTGAAAAGACTGTGGAACTGTGATTCGGCCAAAGTCCAACCAATAAATATTGGGGCCACCAACCATTGCAGAAAAATATGTGTATGCAGATGATCTTGCCTTGGCTTATCCTGGTACCAATATGCAGAGAATCCAAAACTCCCTTACAAATGATATGGTATCCATTTCATCGTACTTTCAATAGTGGCGCCTGAAACTAAGTATCCAAAAAACTATCAGCTCACTCTTTCACCTAAACAACAATGATGCTTAAGCCAAACTCAGGATAACCGTTGATGGGAAAGACTTACTTTTTGAAAAACATCAGAAGTACCTTGGCATCACTCTTGACAGACGCCTCACTTTCAAGTGTCATATAGACAAACTTGTTGTTAAAGTCTCCTCAAGAGTTGCTGCACTGAAAAGACGTGCAAGAACATCGTGGGGATCTGACTTTGAGACCCTCAGATCATCCACACTTGCACTAGTATATGCTCCAGCTGAATACTGCCTACCGGTATGGATGAGGAGTGCACACACTTAAAAATCAGACAGTGTTCTAAACTAACCTACCCTAAGACTCATCAGTGGATGTCCCATCTTCACACTGAAGGAATACTTGCACGTCATGGATGGCATCCCGCCACACCACATCAGACGGGATTCTATCATGCTGGATTTAGCAAACAAGTGTGAGAGCGAAGGTCATCCACTGCATGAACTTGTCAGCGAATACCCCAACACCAAACCCGTGGTAGAAACCCTCTCCCTCTACAACTCAGAGCGATAAAGCACAAAGTAGATGGGCTAGCCCCAAAGGTCTGGCAAGCTGTAAGATGGTTTGATGAATGGAAGAATACAACCACTCCACTTCGAGGCTATGTACCCGCACCAAGTGCCCACCCGGCCGGGCACAAGCTCCCAAGAAAGAGCTGGGTAAACGTCAACAGGCTAAGATCAGGCTATGGTAACTTTGGTAGCTGGCAGCAGAAGATCGGACTGTCCAGCAGCCCCTCATGCCAATGTGGAGATAGCAACGCAAAACACATAATCAATGACTGTGCTACCTTCAAACCACCTGATGGCGCCAGAGCGCTGAGAGAGCAGCCACTGAGTGATGAGCTACAGCAATGGCTGCAGATGATGGAATGGTAGAGAAGTTATACGAAAGAAGAAGAAGGTAGAGAAGTCGGTGAAGCTTATCACTACTGAATGCAGTAAGTTGACTGAAAAGGGATACAAATGTTGACATAGTTGGGTTGAAAAGCGAATCCATTGGGAACTGTATCGTTAAAATCGAATCAAAATCAAGCCAACGAACATCAGCCAGAATCAATGCAAGAAAATGAAAGATGTAAGATATTGTAGGATTTTAGCGTTCAGGTTGACCATGTGATTGTAGCTACGCATTGAGATATGATTGTGATAGGCAAAGAAATGAAATCCGCTAAAGTCATGGACTTTGCCATTTACTATCATACGAGGGTAAACTCTAAGGAGGAAAAAAGATTCGAGAAATAACAAGTCATTGCTCTGGCAAGACGGGTGGACCTGGATGACACCGGTCGCCTCAATGGTTTCTGCCAAGAGGAAAAGTCAAATGTCAACAAATTTGTTCAGGAATCTTAATGTTGGAACGCTCAATGTACAAGGATGCAGAGAGGAAATTAAAACAGCAATCTATCGTTGAAGATATGATTAAATACGATCTACAAGTATTATCAATAACCGAAACACACATCCCAGAAGAAGATGTCAGCACCATCACAGGTAAACATGGCAACAAAACCAGAACATACAAAGTCTATCACGCCGGTATGCCAGATAAAAACAAACACACTGGCACTGGTATAACCATAGAAGAGTCTTTGAACCCAAGTTTCAAAAGGATAAATGACCGAATATCAACTGCTTCCTTCCAACCCAATGAGCAGAATCGTGTCAACATTGTACCCGCTTATGCGCCCACCCTGGCTAAAAGTGAAGAAGGTCCACAGGTATGTTAGGAATTTTATCAGGCACTTGCCCAAGCCACTCATCCACAAAAGAAAAACAAACATCTTCTGCTAAATCTAGGCGATTTCAATGCGAAAACCGGCACTGGTCACAAAAGATTTCCTAACAACATTGGCAAATTTGGCAAAGGATTTCTAAACAGTAATGGAGAACACCTATTAAACTGTGCTAAAGAACACGATTTGGTTCTCACCAACACCCTCTTTCAACGTAAATTTGCCCACCGCACTACATGAACATCAATGGAGCGGATCCTCCCACACCTTGCCTTTGATGGAGAGCTTAGAAGGAACCCCTATCGCAACCAGATTGACTATGTCATCACCAAACAACTACATAAACCATTAGTGCAGGACTCAAGATCTTGCAGCGGTATTTCTACGCCAACTGATCACAAGCTAATTAAAACTGTTCTAAAACTGAAATGGTGGAGGTTAAAGAAACACAAGGTCAAGTCCGAAATGATCAAGATCGAGAAATTACTTGAGCCCACCAGCCAGAAAGAATACTCACAAAAGCTAAATAAAATTATCAGAAGACACCACGAAAGATGATAAACCAACTGAAAGCTGGAATAAAATAGCAGAAGCATGCAACAAAACAGCCAAAGAAGTACTTGGAGTAAAAGATCAAAAGAAAAAGTACTCATTATCAGATGCAATCACCAATCTATCCAAAAAGCAAAAGAAACTGCGAGACGCCATTGAATCTACCAGAAACAAAACAAAGAGGCAAAAACTGAAAAGAGAACGAAATAAAACCTTGAGAGAAATGAAAGACCTATTGAAAGATGAAAGAAATGTCCTACTAGATAAACAACTGAAAGATATCGAGAACAACAAAAATGACACAACCAAATACTATCAGGCAATTCGAACTGTCAACTCAAAAAAGCCAAGGAAGCCTCTCAAAATTTTTGACAGTGATTTCAACATCGCAACTTCGGAAGAGGAGCAAATTCGAATCATCACAACCTTCTACGAAAACCTTTTCCACTCAGAGGATAATTTCACCACCAATACCAGCCGCAATGACGGAACCTCCTTTTACATCAGACGAAATAAAAAAAACATCGAAAAAAGCATTGATAACATGCATGCGGAGTATACAAAATATGGACCAAATGAACTGCAGTCTTACACAGCAGAACTTCTGAACAAGACAAGTGAGACCGGAGAACACCCCGAAGTACTCCGGAGAGGTATTATCAATCCATTACCAAAACCTCCAAAAAAAGATGAAAGAGTAAATGTTCGTCCCATTGTACTGTTGTCACCACTGAGGAAAATACTCACCATCACAATCATAGATATATGCTGGGAAAGAATGAAAGGTGAGATTTCAATCACTCAAGCTGCATATTAAAGCAGACGCCCAACCACCGAGCAAGTATTTACCATCAAAACAATGGCAGAGAAGGCAATCACATCTGAAAAGTATGACATCTTCCTACTTCTGCTTACTATGTCGAAAGCCTTTGATACTGTCAACAGACGCAAACTGATGGAGATCCTAAAAAGAATCTTAACCCCATGCGAGCTGTTTATGATGCACATCTTGATCAACGATGTTATTCTGACCGTAAGGATCGGAAAGAACCAAGGCTCTGATATACATACCCTAATAGGTATCTGTCAAGGTGACTGTCTA
>RDPX01000061.1:1665014-1683785 GCA_003991215.1 Morbakka virulenta | reverse complement strand
CAGTCATGTAAAAAGACCACCTGGCTTGACACAGTTTTGAAGGAACTGAAAAACCTCACTGATATTCCTCTCTGCAATGACGTTTCCACCAATATCAGAAACCTTGAAACTCTGTGTTCTGACAGAAAGACCTGGAGCAAACTTGTAGGCAACATGATATCGACTAAGTTGATGACAGTGCAATAAAGAAGAAACTGCTCTGGCGATAAAGAAGTTATGGGGCTTGAAAGTGATGGTCATGCCAACAGTCAAGGTAACACTTGGGACATTACCAAATAAACTTGACTGAACTACCATGGCCTGCAGCCCTCAACAGATGGACGGTAACACTGACTGTTTGGCTGACTGACTGGCTGATTGACTGACTGAGAGACTGAGTGACTGACCAACTTAAGACAGCCTCATAATGACTGCAGAAACTTCTTTTTTTGGACGCACATCCGGGAATGTTGTTTGTTATTTGTTACCATGGCAGTGTATTTTCATAACTCGTTCCTGTTGTAGTGTTTCCATGTTAAAAAGCAGCGTAATTCACAGAGTTGAACTTAAGGGTAATTTATTTCAGTTGCCACTATATTAAATCATTTTTGGTATCAACAATGGCTACTCTACCGCCTCAAAAGCGAGATATCCATCAAGGATCAGCCACATATACTTTCGCAAGCAGACCAAGACCTGTTCAACCTCGCGCAAGATACAGGAACAAGGAAGGCCAACAACAGTAAGTTACTCTATTTTATTTAGAAGTTGTCACTGGTGTTGTTCTGGTCTTTCTGGATTCTATCAGAAAGATATGAAAAAGATAGGAAGTTGTAGAAGGTTTTAGTACAGCTTTGCACGCATTTTGATATCGATATCTTTTACAATATTCAGCGTTGTATCTTTTTAGCCCCTGTAACTTCTTTCTCGTTATCTTTAACAAGACGATCACTAATAGTAATCAAGATTTGATCACAGAACTGACCCCACCATCCTGTGTAACTATTTCCGAGTGAAAAGTATCGTAACCATTGTAAAAACAAACCAAAATTGGATTCTACAACGTGTACCATACAGATACAGACCAAATCAGAGAACAACACAGTGTGTTGACAGTTCATCACTTTGAAACCAAAATATTTATGATTAGTCCACAATAGTTCAAGATAAAGCATGCTGCTATTTTTGCTTGACACTTTCCAGGATAACCGGATTAGGATGTGGATAGCTACGTCCTTAAATACACTTGGTTCATTACAGGTTAAAGCGATTTGTGCATATTTAGTTTTTATTGTAAAAAAATAGCACCAACACTAACCATAACACGAACGAATTGATCTCCAATGGATTAGATTCACAGACTCGAAAGAGACCGAAAGCCAATTTTAGCATTAAACCTATTAAGGCCAACCTGGGTAGCTGTGGCTTCATCATTTAGTGCAGTTTACATTGTATTCTACAGCAAAGAAGTTACTGGTTCAATACCTGGAATGGGCAAGAAGACTTCAGAACTGGAAAAAACCGTTGGTTGCCATCAGAAAAAGAATCCATCCAAGAAGTTTCCCATTGCTGTCGTTACGACGATGCCAAATCCTTCGATGAAGCAAAGTATTTCAAAGAGAAAAACCACGAATAACAGGACCGAACCCTACCGTTTTAAATCATAACTATAAGTTTATTAAACGAAAAAAAAAACCTTTGTCGTTTTTATTAACTATTCTGTAATGAAGAACAAGCCTCTGACCTAAAATTTCATCTTAAAACTGAACCTGACGGTTTGCCCAAAACATCGCCAAGATTCTGTCCGTTCAACTTTTTTTCAGAATAAAAGTTGGTATTTCAGGTTAGGAGTACGGAGAATATGACTAAGTTTTAACGTCTCTTTCAAACCCTGACAAGAAATGATATTGATTGCTTTATCAGTCTTTAATTATTCTTTGATTCTGTTATCACTTCGTGTGAGAGTCACTAAAGGATGCTAATATTGAAAATATTGAAGTAATGTAATATTTTTGACAGCTTGGATGAAATTCCGTCGTGAATTATGGCAGAAAATACATCGTTAACAGTTGCATTTTTTATACGGTTTTTATTAATAATCATTAGATCTGACACTAAAAATTCATAAACATCAGATGGCAGCAGATATAAATTTTAATCTTACTTGAAATCACCGTCTTGTGTTGTGTTTGAAAGAATTTTTTGTGTTTATTTCACAAATTTCACATGATACAGTTGGAAACCGTTGTCTGTGACGTATAGTTGACATAGGCTTGTGTGGAATTTGTATGCAAACTTTAATCTAACAAAATGCCTTGCGTTTATAGTTATTATTTATTACGGTGACTCTAAATCAACCAGGGTACATCACTATCACTAATAGTGGAGTAACCATCACATAGATCAAATGAAAATGTCTGGAAAGACTAACTTATGTTTCATGTAAATCCCTGAACATGTTAACTTTAGCCTTGCTGAGGATGAATCTCATAAATAATTGATACTGAAGTAAGCTCTGCAACTCACATTTATCCCGAGAGGCCATGTGAATTCAATGTAAAAGTGAAGATTGAAAAGGGTTGTTGATGGCAATAGTGAAGCTTAAAAATCTAATTAGTTAAGTAGGCTGTTTCCAGTAATATTTGATCAGAAGTCTTACTTGATTATATTTCTTCACAAACAAATAATCAGGCCATATGGAGAAGAATAATTAAAGGATCACATATGTTAATTTTGTCACCTAAACATGACAAGTCATAGGCCATTTCTCACCCTACCCTACAAAAAGGTTTACATCAATTATCAACTGTAAAGCCATTTCCACAAAAGAGAAGTTTGAGACCTTGCCACAACTGGATTAAAATTCTTCAAATGTGTTCATTACAGATTTAGCAAGCTCACTGATAATAAAAATGAGAAATGGGTTTCTTATTTGACTATTTTCAGTGTAATGACATGATAAAGCCCTTATTTATATTAGTATTTATTAATTTACCAAGATACCCTCATATTCATAAACAACAAGTTTATTTTAATCAAATAGTTCTCAAAATATATATCTTTCCATGTGGTTCATTAAGAATGAAACTTTAGGTGATGTCATCCAGTATGCAGAAACACAGAACTCTTAAACCAAGGCCAAAATGCCTTGTGAAGTGTAAGGAGAGTCCATACGCAAAACTTTTTAACTCCATCGCAGGTCACAAAACAACCATCAGCACCTTAAACATTACTCATAACTTGCAATATACAAAAATATTGATATGAAGTATTTGGTGGTTTTACTATAAAACAATATAAAAGATGGTTAACAATAGATATCCCACAAAAGCATTGACATTTTTAATAGGTAAATATAGGTGATGGAGTGTCATCTTTTAAAAGAATAATGACAAACACACCTGCTCTTCTGTTCAAAATATTCATTTGCCTCAAAATATCAAGGCCCAAATATTTCAGCTTTATTATTGCCTCTCTAATCATTTTAGTGTACAAAATGCTTGTAATGACTTTGAATTTTGTTAATTTTTCTGAATATTTCATCAATACTGCTCTTCTTCACACAAATGAACTTTCTGGCAATGCCTTATGATTAAACATTACCATGTTTGCTGATGATACAATTTTTTAGTCTATATTGAAGGCAATTTCTCTCCCTGGTATGGTAGAAATGTGTTCCTGACATTGAGAAAAACCTTAGAGCCATTAAAAAATGGACCCAAAGTGGGTGTTATTTTCAACATAGCCAAAAATATGTCTCAATGAAAAGCAAAAATCTACCCTCTTTTCATCTACATGAGTTATAGGCCTATGATGCATGTAACATCTAAACCCCCAGAAACAAGTTTTTCTTTGAAATTGCTTAGGCTTTGCTTCCTCCCATGATCTTTCTTGGTTTTCTTACCTACAGCTGATTTTAAGTCTACTTCTTGTAAGGCTGGGTCTTTAAATAGTTCATCACAACTAAAAAGTCTTTATTCACACGGGAGAAACATGCCCTATACATTGCTGGCCTTAACTGGGTTTAGATACAAGTTGTTTTGTTCTCTCCAATGACTTTACATTGATGTGATGTTGCCAGTCATACTCATTTTCATAATTATTGTCATGAATTTGGCTCAGAAGAACTTTCTTCTTTTTTTTCAACTGACTTAGTGTTGTCTCACCTTGAGTCTTTATACACAGCTTCTGTATCCAAGTGCTGTTGTTGATTTAATGTTTGAGAAAATATTTCTATGTTCCCTTAAACTACCCAACTTTTGAGTTCATATCCACCTGCCTATTTTTATTATTGAATTCAGTGAATTCATTTTTTAAATCTTTAGTTTACCATTCTTCACAGTTCTCCACAGTAAGCAATTTCATACCTGCTTTGAGTTTGTAATTTAAAGAAACATGGGCCAAATAAATAGTTTGAAATGCCTATTTTTAAATGCAGCCATTAAAGGCTATGAAAAATAATGGCCTAGCTCTACCTGAGCCATATCACAAAACCTCAGTGGTAGAAAAGTGAAAAAATTGTGTGTATGAAGCTCAATTCAAACCAGTACATATAATTATCATGGTCACTTGCTCTGCCGACTGAGTTATCAACACTATATCTTAACCAGATCATTTTTTCAGGTATATCTTTCATATAAGTCTACCATTGTTTGGCCAGCCCTCCACCTCACTTAAAATCTCACCCTAATCATACTTATAGGGCTGAGATCACAAACAACTTTCCTTCCAAGGTCAGATCAACTGATCCCAATGTACATGGAGAGCAAGGAGCTGTAGGAATATAATAGGCAATGGTTAGAAGCCCAGTTTAGTGAACACATTTTTTACGTTTTTCTACAATTACAAATCTTCTCCACCTTTATCATCTTAAAATTGTAATTTTGGGGTGGACCAAGAAGCATTTGTCACCTAATTATAAAAGCCAACCTTACCTGATTTGACATCAATGAAAATTTTGTAGTGAAAAGGAGCATTCCTTAGAATAGTTTTATTGAAGTCAACAGTAACAGTAGTAACAAGATCAGACCTACACTTAAAAGAGGGCAATAATTTACAGAAAAAATATCTGATTAATGGTCAAAGAAAGTATAAGGATATGAGGTTCCTATTTTTTTTGTTTTGAATTTTATTTGGAAAGCTCGTAAATTGGATAAAGTACTAAACAAAATCAAAATTGTAGTAGTTTTCATTAAGGAAGTTTCATTAAAATAATATGCAAGATGAGTATTGTATTCAGCAGAAAGAAGTGTTTGCTTGAGACCCTTTGAAAGGAAGACATTTTATGTGAAGTGACCAGAGACTGGAGAAAGTGGAGGAGACTGACCTGAGCAGCCAAGGCCAGAAGAAGAAGAAGAAGCAGAGCAACAACAACAGCTTATTTATTTTAGTGGCATATTTCCCCTAATAGAACAAGGGTTTGTCATAGGCTTTTATGCCAGAAATCACTACATCTGATAGATTTAAACCTTTTTTTCCTTAAATCCTGCTTTATTAAATCAGAACATGTGATATAGAAGAGACATGATTTACGAAAATCATAAGTTGTTTATAAAAGCCTCTAGTGTTGGTGGAAGTCCACATTATAAGACTCTTTTTCAAATGACCTGGTAGCCTGATAATGGTTTAGCAATGCCCATGTTAAATATTCACCCCAAAATTTGCTGCATCTTTGATAGAGTTTATAGCCCTGGATATGCAATTATTGATATCCATGGGTAATCCATTGTTATCTTTTTCCAGCTTACCATTTTAATGTCTTTTCTTCCCATCAATGGTTAAGAGGCAGACATATTGGCTTAATATGGGGTATAAAGTGATGGTGTATCTATGAAAAAAAGACACTCAAAAAATGGGATTCCACAAATCAGGAAGTTGGTATCATAAATATTACTTAAGAAACAAGCCATGTAATTCTAGCAAATTATAATTTAGAAAGCAAAAAATAAATGTGGTTCATTGCTTTTTTGTTTATCCAAGGCTGGGTTTACTAGGTAGACTCTTTACCAACATCACTTCTTGCAATTTCAGACCACTAGTACCACTATAAGTTTTGAAAATGAGCACCTGTATTTATGTCTTTTTTCTTTTGATTATCTTTATATATCTCATAAGTTATTTATTGGTAGCATACTTCAATTATATCTTACTATTGTTATTCAATAGAAATGATGGACCAGCACCATATGGGAATATTATGTATGACAGAAGGATTGTTCGTGGTAATACATATGCACAAAATGTCTTGCCAGCAGTAAGTAATGTTTCAGATGGTTGTCATAAGTTATTTGCTAATATGTATTCATCAGATATTCCAGGATTTTTTTACTTCCTTTTGTAAAAGTTTGGCCTCTTCCAGTAATTTCTTGGCCAGATGCCTTTCCTGATGCCTAGCAATGGCATTTTTTTGTAAAGTTCCGAAATTGTTTTAGCCACCTGGGGAATCAAACCTGGTAACAAAAGATAATGTACAATGTAACCCATTTTCATATGCATATTTATATATGGAGATTTAATTAAAAAGGAACTTAACTAGATCTAATTTAGACTCCAGTTCCATATTTACACAGTTGTCAACTAAACAGGTTTTTTGCAGATGATAGAGGTAACAATGAAACTTAAAAGTTCAAAATAAGATTTGTTTTTATTCATATCACTATATGTGACCAGTTGCCCTTTTTCAAGTGGACAGTAAAATGTATACAGGGTGCAAGTACCACATCAAAGGACATGTGAACAACATCTATCTATTCTATCTATCTATCTATCTATCTATCTATCTATCTATCTATCTATCTATCTATCTATCTAACTAACTATCTGTCAATCTATCCATCCATCACTATATATATATATGATGGCTAATAATTACTTTGATACTGGTATATATATCTCAGAATCCTATTACTTAAAATTCATTTACATAAATCTACATACAGGTCTATTTTTTGTATTGAAATAATGAAATACTATTGTTTGATTTAGAGTGTTCAACCAGATCCAATTGAAATTCAAAAAGAACAAGAAGCTAGACGACGAATCCTTGCAAGGAAGAAAGCAAAAGCACAACTAAAGCCAAAGACACCAGAAGCAGTAGAAGGACGTAAACATATTGATGTCCAAACTGAACTTTATTTGGAAGAGCTTACTGATAGAGTAGAAGAGGCTGATGTTTACACACAAACAGATGCATTTTTAGATAGACCACCATCACCACTATTTATCCCAGCTAAAACAGGTATTGATGTTGCAACTCAAATCTTGGAAGGAGAGGTAAGTTGAAACTTTTTTGCAGTTTTTGTAGTAAGTGAACGATTTCTTATCCGCAAGCACATCATCAGGATCTATGTATCATTTTGTTGTTCCTCGTCCCATTTATTTTCATTTTTCATAATCTTTAAGTTAAATTTTCAGGTTTAACGAATCGCGTCCTTTGAAAGACGTGCTCAAGAAATTGTGGCAGATGGTCAACATGCCAATCCTAACATGAACATCACAGATTGTGATGTTCGTGTTAGGATTTCAGACAAACAGGCAAACAAAGAGTTTCCCTGTTTGTCAGAAACGTTCTATTTGGAAATGTTAAACCACCATTCGAAAACTATTTTGGATTATCAAACACGAAAGTGAACACGAGAAACAAAAATCTATTTGTCTACGTCCCAAGAGTCAAATTGGAACATGAGAGACAATCGATTCGTTACATGGGAGCTAACGTTTTTAATGATCTCCCATATGAACTTAGAAGCAGATATACAAAAATGAATTTTAAAGATATTTTAAAAGATCATAGGTTATAGTTTTTATCAGGTTTTTATTGTTTTACAGATCATCTTTTCCTAAGACTTATAATGTAGTTATTACATGCCAACATGATACCTCAATGCCTTTCAGTGGATTTACTCAGTCCCAAGTTTCTAACTCTTACTTAATGTCAGCGGTTATTTTACGTTCATTACACGTTAATTCATAATTTCCGCAATTACCTGATTTTCGACATTCCTTGGCCACTTCCTAATTTGTTAGTTCTTTTACCATTTTAGTTTTATATTTCTTTTTTCTAACAAAACACATGTTGATAACAATATTTGTATATAATACTTTTTATTTATACATTTATTGAAACGTTTTTATCCTGTATAAATATTCGTAATAAATAAATAAGTAATATTTTTTATTTAATGTTATTTATTGTTTAATTATTGCTGTGTGTGCTCACAGCTGATTTAAAACTTAACATGAATGACTTATTAATCTATTTATACTGTATTTCGTCTTTTGTATCGCCATGTTCATTTTTTTTACCCCCTCGTTTAACCGCGCACCAAATTTTGCAAAAATATAATGTATTATATTCTTGTAAATTTGATAACAAAATAGTTGATATTGATGATTATCAACTGATGCTAAGCTGCATTCAAAAATATATATCATTTTGTATGATAAAAACAATGTGGCATATCAAAATTTGTTTCAAATAAATGAACCAACAATGAGCATATATTTATCTGACAATATATTTCGGATTTTTTTAATCCATCTTCAGGTCTAAAAGCAATAAAAGAAAAAGTTTAAAAACAGTTTAAAAATATACATCTGTACAAAAATTCCATCATCTATATCGCACTACATACATACATATAATAAAATCACATACGCAAAGTATCGCAGGTAAATAGATTTTAATGACCAACGATCTACTTCTGTATTCATCTTTTGTGTTTAGACACGGTTTGATGTTTTNAATAAAAGAAAAAGTTTAAAAACAGTTTAAAAATATACATCTGTACAAAAATTCCATCATCTATATCGCACTACATACATACATATAATAAAATCACATACGCAAAGTATCGCAGGTAAATAGATTTTAATGACCAACGATCTACTTCTGTATTCATCTTTTGTGTTTAGACACGGTTTGATGTTTTCAATATAAAGAGCCTTGAGAATCATTAAATGAAGTGCGATATAGATGATGGAATTTTTATACAGATATATATTTTAAAACTGTTTTTAAACTTTTTCTTTTATTGCTTTTAGACCTGAAGATGGATTTAAAAAAATCCGAAATATATTGTCAGAGAAATATATGCTCATTGTTGGTTCATTTATTTGAAACAGATATCATTTTGTACTATTCTCTTGATATCTTAATATAACTAAGAGGAGTCTTCATACCAAGCATGAAAGTGACTAGGTAGAAAATATTCTTAAGCCACCGAGACCTTCAAAGAAATAACCCAGCCATCTTGTTTATTGTTTTTCAAATCAAGAACACGGATAAGTTAGTTTTCTACAGTCGCCTTTATTCAAAAAGGTATAAATGAAATGAAAAATATAGTGGTTTCACCAGAGAATTCATTTGCTTAGGACTGCAGCTGTACCATTCCCAGCGGGATTTTGGCTTTGGACAGTGGCCTTGATGAGCCAAGCGTTGTCATTTTTGATTATATTGTTTGTGTATATCAAACAAATTTTCATGCAAGTTGTAAATATTGGTAAAATGTAAGATAAAAACTCATCAGATATTTGTTCTCGTGCTTAACGGAAATGACAGAATACAATTTTTAAACACTAGAATGTTATCAAATGAATAATCAATAAAGTAGCAATATAGTAATAAAATAGCAGTAAAAAGTGGCTGTAACATCACCACACAATTTAGGCAATGATTAAAACGATGCTTTCAATATTGAAATATGAAACTTGCAATATAAAAGGTTGAAGATGGGAAGGAGTTGTAAACGATGAGTATGTGCCATTTCGGGTGCTAGTATCGGTGATCTTTTTCTCCTTGCAAATCTTATCAAGTCCAGTCACGTTTTCCCTTCACTTCACCAACACGTAGACAAATATTTCTTCCACCAAATGTGTGTATGTGTGTGTGTGTGTGTGTGTAAGGAAGAAGAGGGGCCATGTCTAGTAAAAAATATAAAGCATTTTTTTGATAATTTAGCACGCTTTTGGAGTTTTTGTTTCAAATGTCTTCCATTCTGTTTTCTAGCTGTTTGATTTTGACATTGAGGTCAAGCCAATCCTAGAAGTCCTTGTAGGAAAGACAATAGAACAAGCCCTTCTTGAAGTAATGGAAGAGGAGGAACTAGCAAACTTACGAGCACAACAGCGACGCTTTGAGGAGATGCGTAATGCTGAACTTGTAGAGACGCAAAGACTTGAAGAACAAGAAAGGAGACACCGAGAAGAAAAGGAGAGAAGAATGCGTCAGCAAACAGAAGTCCGTACCAAAGAGAGAGAAACCTCGCAGAAGATAGCAGCCAGAGCCTTTGCACAGGTAATTTAACCCTTTCTGTTTTTTCAAATGAATGTTTAGATTTTGTACCGTTCAGCTTATGAAAAGTAAATAATTGATATTTAAAACAGCCAGCTGCTCACTTAATCCAGTAATCAAACCTTCGCCTTCCTTCATCTATTTATGTTATTTGTCAAATTTGGTTGATTGCAATACAAGCTGCAATGCTTCCTTTCAAATTAGCATTACTTCTCAATTAATATAACTAACAGTATATCGACAGTCGTTTTTCTCATTAACAATGGTATCCCCGCTTCCCAACATTCATATCATCTGTGCACTTTTTTAGCCCTAGATAAACCAATAAACATGTGGGAAGGAGAGGCAAAAATAGAAATCTTCTGTTGTTAATTGTTTTCGTTGTTTAAATTCCGATTATTGTGTTCGACCTTGTATTTTTAAGCCATTTTCTAATGCCCTTAAATCGTATTTTATGCATTGATATATCCAGAAGCATAAATAACTCGGAAAAAAAAATTCATACAATTTTATGTTTTTATTTTTAGAGCTATCTAGCAGACTTGGTACCTTCGGTATTTGGCACCTTGTCAGACTTTGGATATTTCTACGATCCAGTGGAAAGAGGTATCATTTTTACTGTCAGCTTTTTGTTATTGACATACTCTAAAACTGGGCTTACTTACCAGTACAGTTCAATTAGTTGATACTCATTAATTATTATTAATATATTATTTTTAATTATTATTATTATTTATTTATTATATATTATTATTAAATATGAGAAGAATTAAAAAAGTTCACATAAAAAGTTTTGTGAAATTACTATATATGATCTTTTCCCAGTTGTAGAATTCCCTATATTTTACACCCATTCGGGATTAGTTATTTGTTCGCAAAGATATTTTGCCATCACTTGGTTACGGCAATACTGTCTGTCAGTCGCGTTAACCTTTTGTGTAACTTAAAAATGTCTATTCATCCTAATTTTTGACATATTTCTTCGGCTATCCAATTTATGTGTGTTACCTCCTGCGCTTTTTAACGTAACGTTGTATATTAATCTTTCTAAAGCTGTTTCTCTGTCACCAAATGCTATTGTTTACTTTATTCAGATGAATAGACTTGTCTTTATTATTATCTTTAACATTACAGTATATTTTGATAGAGATGGTAGTACATTATGAAATATGGCTATTTATTTTTGTGTTATACTGAACAATACTTTTTAAACTATTCATTTTCTTGTATCTGCTCTCTTTGGTTTCTTTGTTGCGAATATCATAGATACATGTTTGAATATAGATAAAGTGGTATATGTTTTTTAATGAGAAAGGAATGAAGCTAACAGTTAAAAGCGACTTTGAAAAATCTGAAAAAATGACCTCAATAATCCAAGGTAGGCTTTTGGTCTTTCCAAGAAGGGAATTCTACATAGCTTAAAAGAGTTGTAATCAATGCAAAGTGCTATCACCTGTTGGCGTACAATCCGCCCTTAGCGAAAAATGTGTACCATCAAAGAAAAATATTTATGAGCCTCATTAAAAGGACATAAAAGCAAACTCTTGCTATGGTGAAATGCTTAAAAACAATCACAAAAAGAAAATTGACGGAAAATACTATAAAATAAAAAGTTTGCAAGTAGTTTAAGTTAATTAGCATTCGTCAAAATATAGTAAACATATTTTAGTTTCCAACAATAACATTCATTTTTCTTTGCGTTTAGACGTTGAAAATAATTTCATGCCTTGGTTAATGCAAGAAGTTGAAGTACAACTTGACAAAACGAGAGTTTCTCGTGCATTACTAGACAGTAAGTGTAACTTTTTTTATATGTCTTATATATATGTTTTATATGTTGTTATTGACTTTAATTAGAGTACTATCTGCATGTTTATTTACCAGTTTAATTATTCCTTGGTCGTTTTTATTACTACATGGTTAGGGTTAGTGAAAATTTTCTCTGGTGCTGACTTCTTTTTTGGACATTTCTCTGTTTCCAGGGGTCACCACAGCTGATCCCCCCATCATAACCCCACATTCTGCACATTTACGATAGTTCTCTTTTTTGAGGTATCATCATATTTTTAATCCATTTTCTTTTTAGTCTTCCCTACCCTCAGGGACCCAGGAGTCTGTTATCTACCCTTTCCCCACATATGCTCTTCATATTTTTTCTTCTCTTACCCTCAGAAGATATTGGCCCAATCCCAGTAATTGACCTTATTCTTTTACTTCGTATCATATCTTTTTGTGTCACTTCTGGAAGCGGATAAAGCTCTTCATCTCAACAGCGTTTATTTGCTATACCGTACAGCACCTCTAGCCTTGCCATAATATATTAACTTAAACATCTCTTAATCTTCGCTGTTTTGCTGTCGTTGTTGTTGTTATATAATGTCATGTCTGTAATGTTTTCTTGTGGTTTTATATATTAGCCATCTTATATTTTATCTCCAGGTTTATTATTTATTAATATTACAAGTTTATTATAATGAGTAAAGAACCTCATTTTAATTAAAAATTTAACAAAACTCTCATTGTTTCCTTCTTTAGCATTGTATTTTTAGTCTGCACATTTAAGATTATTCTGAGTATCGTTTTTAATATTAAGTTCTCTAAGACGAGCAGTTCCTTCTTTGAAAGGAGAAATGGACCACTTTGTCATGCATTAACATAAAGTGTTATGTATGCAGTGTATTTCATTTCTGTGCGGCGAGTATATGTTAGGTGGTTTTTTTATCAATGTGTGAATAGACATTAACCATTGTTGTAATTTATATTTGGAATAAAAGGATTTCATAACATCATTGCATGAACATGAAGCTCGAGATAACGAATATGAAAAATGTGAAATTTTGCGTTGTTTGAGTTTTGGTAACTTGTGGTTGTTTTCTATCGCCATAACCTCCAAGTGATAAAAAAGAGCAAATTTGCGTGTTTCTCATCATGTTTATTTTGATTTTATTTCGGGTTTTTTCTCTGTGTCTAGGTATTATTCAAGAAACTGTTACGAAAAGGGACATGTCTTTTGCAGCCTTAGAAAATGAAGTAGAAAAAAGGGTGAAAGCGGCAGCAAATGCTTTGCGCGTTTCTCTGCGTGCTGCACTTGGCAAAGATAAAAAGGATGAAGCTGTTACTTCAAAAAACGTTGAAGAAGCAGCACCAAACATGGAAAACAAAGCCACTGAGGAAAGCACTGAAAAAACTGAAGAAATGAAAGAAGAGATAAGCGAAACGCCACAAGAAGATCCAAGAGACAGCATAGAGCCACCTACACCTGAAGTGACAGGTGAACAAGAAAAAGATGATGAAGACAATGTTCAAAACGATACAGAGACTTGAATTAATGTTTTTGTCAGGGTTTATTACTTTTTCTCTATTTGTATATAGCAGGCGTAAGGTAACTGTGAAGTCGTTACCATCACTATTCGTAAGGTTACATTTTAACTAATTGTAAATAGTACGACTGACGGTATAAAATAAAATGTTGTTAAATTTTGTATTGAATAACGAAATACTTTGCCAGATTGTGTCCTAAGTTTTGTCTTCTAAACTATATTGATCACCTTTAACTGTTTTAATCCATTGGGGTAGCAAGCTCACTACAAACGCCGACAGTCCGTTCCACCTTCGTCTGTGCTGGGCATACTTACTTGCCATTTACTATATTCCCGCGTAATAATTTGTTGTTTCTTGACATCCTTGATTTGATCTTCCCTGGTGTTGTCACAAAGTCTCATCCACCCAACCCCCTAGATTCATCATACCCCACCCTATTGAATACTTGGGCATACCACTGACCTCCTCTTCCTCACAATTGATTTCACGTTTGTAAGCCGTATCTTGACATTTCCATTTTTCATTTCCGTCTCGCAATACTGATTGTCTCGTCTCGTATACTTTTTTTTACATTCGGCTTTCTGATAGGTTTTTATGGTGCATTTTTACTCCATATATTTTGGGCATAGCTGATTTTTTTGGCGATCTTCCTCCTTCCTCACTGATTATTTGCATGCTACCTGAGGAATGTTTCAAATTCCACTGCTACTATACGCCTGTGTATCATTGCCCCGTATTCTCCTGGTGTGTTTTTAACAACTCTTACTATTGTTCCACTAATTTTCATCCCCGCCTCCGGCGGTTTTTGCCACCACAGCTNGTATCTTGACATTTCCATTTTTGTCAAGGGTATTTCTTTAGCGATGAACCATTTTTCATTTCCGTCTCGCAATACTGATTGTCTCGTCACGTATACTTTTTTTTACATTCGGCTTTCTGATAGGTTTTTATGGTGCATTTTAACTCCATATTTTTTGGGGATAGCTGATTTTTTTTGACGATCTTCCTCCTTCCTCACTGATTATTTGCATGCTACCTGAGGAATGTTTCAAATTTCACTGCTACTATACGCCTGTGTATCATTGCCCCGTATTCTCCTGGTGTGTTTTTAACAACTCTTACTATTGTTCCACTAATTTTCATCCCCGCCTCCGGCGGTTTTTGCCACCACAGCTCGCATTCTTTTGCTAAACCTTTTCTGTTCTGGATCAATTAGCACGTTACTGGCCACCAAAAGTATTTTCCATGCTACTTGTTCAGATTCTCATTGCATGTTACGGCATGGGCAACTGAGACGAAGCTGTACAAGCCGGAGATCCAAACACATGAAAAATGATTTTTAGTGGAGAAAGTTGGAATTAACCTCTCCTACTGTAATTAAGTAAACAGATTACCTTATTAGTTTCTGAGGAGCTTCAGTTAAATTGCTAATGATAGTTCATTTGTAGCATTTTCCTCAGTTGTTAGTTGGGTAGGAACAGGAAAGCTTTCACGTACCAAATGCAGGGGGACAGGGCTACAACCTAAAGCAATTTTTTCACTGTTAATACGGCGTCTTAATAATTTGGTTGTAGAATAATTGAGAGCAAAATGAGAAATTGAAGAATTAATAGAGAAATAAGGAGTTTGAGTTATGTTCTCTTCGCTAAATTGCATGTGTTAAGTGGCGTAACATTCTTTTCAAAAACAAAAGTTTAAAATGAATAAAGAAATAACCTTTGAAGTAGAAGGCTTTTCTAAATTATTTACTGTCTTAAACAAAAAACTTTATTTTATTGTTTTCCATTGAAAACTCGCGTGCGATTCATTGTATATTAATATCATACATGCCCATGGGCATAGTTTCAAATATTATGTGGTTAAAGTGACTTCCACCACTTGATAGATTGTAATAAAGACTGCAGATATCTGATTTCACTAAATCTTTTCTTTGTGAGAGCTGATAATTTTAGGCATCAGCTATAGGCAAATTAGACTATTCAAAGCTGACATGCCTCCTCTTCTCACTACTTGTGCTTTTATAATCTCGGCAACTGCTAAACTGTAGTAATCTCTCTGATGTTGTGGTCTAAACTGTTGTCATATTTACTTCGAAGGAAATGGGTTCCATTAAAATTTGTAACCAGGAAAGGTAGGTGGAAACGGGGATAACAGGTGGTTACTTTGTTAATAAAAAATTCTTTTCCTTCGAAGTACTTTTCGTTGTTAGACTCCGTACCTTGATCCTTTCGTCTGTTAAGACCGCAATTAAGTTAATGACTTCATCCTAACATCGCCTTATCTCAGATTTCGTTATACTTTAAGGTGGCTCTTCCTCTTGTTGCAGTCTCAATCATCATGCCTTCATTATCCAGATTATTTGATATTTTTCTGTTTCTCACCTCTGAAGGTTCTTTTGGTCTGAGACCCAATGCCATATTTTCAGTTTTTTAATTAGCCTCCAGAGTTTGGCATCATTTTGTACCTCCAATTTTATTTCCACCTTGGTGATGGTAAAAAAAGAGTCAAATCTGTAGGTACTTCGTTGCAAATTTCTTGAGGGATCCTTAAATACACAAATGAGCTCATTGAAAAGAACGAGACGAACTACTTACTTATTCTTGACAAGTATTTTGACAGCTTTCCCGGTTTTGATTTTTCTACCTCACTATCTGATTTGTCTTTCCTGAGTTCCTAGCCTATCATCTAACATTATATCTGTTCCTCGCCCCTATTTTTCTACCTTTTCTCTTCTTCCTATGCCGTAATATCAACAACATTGTTGGGGCACCACCCAAGTGGTAGCCGCTACATTTCTCTATCCTTTTCAATTGTCTGCTGGTTTCCTTCGTGTTCGTTATCTTCGAACTGTACGTTGTAGCGCTGTTTTTGCTAGGCCAGCTGAATGGAAAATATGACCATATCATCTGAGTTACAGTATTTTGATTTTTGTCTACCTAGTTACTGATAAACTTTTTATCCGTTGTTTTCTGCTTTGGCATTGACATCTTGATTAGAGAACATAGAAACCTTTACATATCAGCAGTGCATCAGCAAACAACGAATACCATGTAAAGGCGCCTTTAGATATGAGGTCTCTACTGTGACCCAAACTACTTATACAAGCGTATTGGTGGTTTGAATATTCGTTTTGTTAAGCATTCCAATGTGAGATTCCCTGGAGCTTCATCGAATGCACACCTAAGAAGCATGTCCGTTGTCAGCCCCAGTTTCATTAATTGTGTCTTTAAGTATTTTGAAAAGTGGTCCTGTAGCAATACCTATATAGAATTCTTGCATCCCAATAAAGTACCATTGGACTATAAGATATTTCGTACATGTTCTTAATATGATTCACATTTGCTTCTTTCTGTTTATGTCGGCTGCTTCATTAACAATTACACAATTCTTTATTGTCTGCTTTCTTGCATTTTACACTATCATATTCTGCTAAAAGGGCATGCCTCAAATATGGCTTTGATCTGAAAAAGAATCAAAGATTTCATTTGTTCCTGGTCTGCCAAAATTTAACCGGAAAATATTGAAATTCTCGTCATCTTTTCCTCCTATGGCAAGTACTTGTCTAAGGAAAAATTTGAGGATGCAAAGATTTGATATAATACTTTAAATCTTTTGTTTGGCAGCTATAAATTCTGCTTATCCACTTGTGTCATTACATCTGGTAAACCTTGTTTCCTACTTAATTATTCAGCCTCTGTGTATTTTTAAGGATGTCTGCTCTCGAAATGTTTGCTGTCCTTTTTCAAGTTAATGAAGGAAAAAATGACGGTCCTTCAGACTGTTATTTCTCTCTTGATCAGAAAATTCTTCTCTTCGTTAACACATTCCTCTACGAAGACTTCTTCATTTACAGATTTTTGATAACACGTATGTAACTCAGTATAACCCCCATTTCTTGTGATTCATCTGGTTCTGCTTTCACACTAACATTCTTTGTCGCAGATGGGTTTTTTGAAAAAAGATTCCAATACTCGTCTGCCCTGGGTGTTCAGAACCTTTTTCTGCTATACCTTCTTCTCATTTTCTGTACGGTTAGAACGTGTCATAATGATGTGTAATTTCGCCACATGCACCAAGTGAAATGATAGTCAGAATTTTGCATAGGGAGTCTAAATTGCGACTTTAACAGATTTACATAATGCAGAAAAACCAAATCGACTAGTTTCCTGATGCTGTGCATACAAATCTGATTTAAATGAAAACAATTAATAGTATCCTCTACGTTATTTCAGGTACCATAACATCATATAGTCATCATGTAGTACATACATTTATAATGCAATTAGTTGGATATTTGCATACTTCTAAGCTAGTTTCCATAAAATCAATTAGTATCCAAGTTAAGTATGGCAAACAAAAGCCAAGCATCTTACGTAGTCTCCCCTTCTTAATAAAACCTAATGCATCAGATTGATCATTGACGAATTCGTCTATGATCAATTTGTCACATTGCATAAAGGCTTAAAATAAACTATGTGATTATTTGTAAAAATAACATGACCTTTTAATATTGTGATTAAGATGTCTCCAAAAGTAGTGATTAAATATATTTAACCAAACGGTTATAAAATTTTAGACTCCCACATACAAAGTAGAGATTATTTATTATTATTAATATTAATTTTCGCTTCCATTGTTAAACAAAAATCACTTCCTTGAAGGCACATCATAATTTACATCGTTAAGTCCCATGTAACGTTCAACAGTCTGCCGCATTGTAAACGATAAATTTATCGAATATGAAAAGAGAGAGTTTTGTAATCTGAAATATTTAAAATATTGTTTAGACGGCTTATCATAAGGGCTCTGCTTGACCACTCCTTGCCTTCCGTAAATGGACAGGAGGAGTAGCTGTCCCTGCCATGTCTGTCAGCTCGTCAAGTAACGGCAATGTAGTAAACAAGTTATCCATTGCTACTCTGGACCCTTTAGCTAGATGGTACTTTTCTATCAAACCAAGAACAACATCAGGACCTTGCCCCAATCCTGTTTCTGGCAACTTGGTGTCTTTTCCACAGTATGGTTCTGCATGAACAAGGTACCCATCTGAAGAACATAGACACCAAAGTTTGAAACCAAATCTTATAGGCTTTCCTCTAATGAATTGTTTTGTACCGTGTCTACCATAATATGGTATCATACTTTCATCAACACTGAAGCTATTTGTAGAAACAAAATGT
>RDPX01000061.1:1620487-1652637 GCA_003991215.1 Morbakka virulenta | reverse complement strand
TATATATATATATATATATATCAATTCTTTAGTCATAAGCTGTATCTGAGCTATATTTCAAGGGTAATTTTCCTATCGTCAGCCCTTGAATTAAGCATGTACCAAACTGATTGGCTTCAAGGCTATTAATAATACATGTGTAGCTATCTTACCTGGTGGATGTCTTGTTCATAGCCCAAGAGTTATATCATGAAACCAGCTGCACAACTATAAAACCAGCTCAAGTATTTACGTTCACCTGTGTAACTAAACATTTAGCTTGTTTGGCTTGACTACATTGCAGTCATGGAAGAAATCAGCATGGAAATGTCTTTTACAATATTTAACAATGCCATGTATGTGTCACTCTGTACTTCAGTTCAACCAATCTGGTCAAACGTTATCTACTAAGTTGACCAAACAAAAGATAACATGGAGTAAATACGTTTCTACTACTGTGTCTTAAACAAAATAGGCTGTTTGCCTTAAGCTGACTTAACATTCTTGGCAGGAAACTTTTTTTTTACCTTGGCATCGCTTAATATTTCATTAGTTGTATATTCTTCAACATTTTCATTGTTACAGTAACTATTTCATGCCTGTTTCTATTATGGTTAGTCAGGAATTACTGAAAGCTGTCACCGGTAGAAAAACTGAAAAAAAACTAAGTTATTACAACATGGTGATTAGAAAAATAATCCTCCCTACTACCATTTGAAATACTATTTGGAAAGAACACAAACTTCACTTATTTGACATAGTGGCTGAGGTAAAACACCTGTTTAAGCATTCTCCACGTCACAACAAAATTCAGTTGCTCTGTCAACTAGTCAACTTAAGGAACCTGTATCCATTTACTCCATAAATTCTTAGGATTATGTTATTAATTCAGGCACTGCTTTGCAGGCGGGAGTAGGAAGGGGTGATGCTTTCCGGGGTGTATGTATGCTGTGACAGGATGGAATACTATCCAATGGCAACCATCAGCTGTCCTACGGGGGATGGACCAGCTGTTTTCTTGAAGCCATCCAACTCTCATCTCTGTCTCTACGTAGCTGCTTTGTTGCGGCAGAGCCGACACCCAGTTGACAGACTAAACGACATGAGGGTAGCCAACAGTTTTGTCGCTGGTGACTAGTGGATGCAAAGGACGAAGATAGGAAACGATAGGGTTGGCGGATGGGTCTCAATAAATCCACAGCAATCTGCAGGAAGATCGTGGTATGCTGAGGGCACAAGGAAGGCAATGGCGAACCACCACCGTAACTTTCCAAGAATGCCATGCCAATGCACAGAAAAAAAGGTCTAACAATAACATGGTAAATAGGGTTTGGCGAGCTAATACCCCGCTCAAGAAAAGGATCAAGAATTAATCGAAAGGAGACCTTTTGTATGGGACTCAGCAAGAAGCAGCAGCAAGTCAATTGTATCTTGAATATCGATGGCGAAAGAATACAGCAGGTGAACAAGTTTTACTACCATAGAAGCATGCTTAGCTCAGATGGCAGAAACGTAGCAGGAATAAAGAGTAGGATAGCAATAGTAAAAGATGCATTCAACTGCATGTCAAAGATTCTAAAATGTTGATTAATCTCAAGTTCGAGAGTCCTCAACTCCTATGTCTTCTGTTTTATGACCTATGCCTGTGAAAGCTGGGCGCTCACATCAGAATTAATGAGAAGATAAAACACCGCTGAAGTGTGGAAATTGAGCAGGATCCTGAGAATTTCCTGGACAAAACACATTAGCAATGAAGAAGTTCCAGGACAACTTATTTAGAGCAGGGTACACCTGAAGACCATGAGGAAAAGACAACTGTTCTTCCTAGGTCATATAATGAGGAAATGAGGTTTGGAAAACCTGATTATTACAGGCAAGATATACAAAAAAAGAGGGAGACGAAGACAAAGGACGACATTTATGAAAAGCTTGTCAACATAGACCGGAACCAGTGAGAGGGAAATTCTGGAAAAGGCAAAGGACAGTATCCCGTTGAGAAGCAAGGCCACCAACGTTCTGTGAAGACACGGCACACGAGAACGGGGAAGATGCTTTCCATTTTATAGCCATTCGGTTAAAGGTATAAAGGAAGTGTTTTTAAATGTTTATTTTCATACTAAACAAACCACCAAAAATATTAATATGGTAAACATCTACTCGTGTTTTGGCCTGTGTTTAGATCAGATTATGTCAGACTACCGAGTTTGCTCAGTTTTTAGAGATAGAATTGGAAGAGGGAAGAAATAAACAGAAAGAAAAATGAAGTACAAAAAGGATTAAAGAAGAAAAGAAACCCCCACCCCCCAAACTTTAATGACTTCTATCCTTGCTTAGGGTGAAAGGACTTCAAAAATATTGATCTTTGTTTTAAAAATATTAATAAAAATTAATGTCTAAGAAATATTGTTTCATTTGTGTAGTTGTTTGATTTTAGAATGCTACGTGTTGTCAACCTTGTTGTACGGTAGTGAATGCTGGACAATTTCAGCCGCAATGGAGAAAAAGTTAGAGGCAACAGAAATGTGGTTTTATAGAAGAATGTTAAAAATATCATTGACAAAGATGGTTACGAACGAGGAAGTCCTGCAGAGAATAGGGAGAGGAAGAACGTTGATGAGCAAACTTCGAAAGCGACAACTGGAACTCTTTGGCCACATTATGAGAAAAGTAAAATTGGAGAATCTCACCATCATGGGAAAAATAGAAGGCAGCAGAAGTAGAGGGCGTCAGAGAACAACATTCTTAAATAGCGTAAGCAGTTGGATGAAGAAGGAGGTGTCGGCGGGGAGGGCAGCCAAGATTACAAAAGTAGAACTGCTGAAAGCCACAAAAGACAGAAAACGTTGGAAAGCCATGATCGCCAACGTCATGAAATGACAGGGCACCAACACAGACAGTTGTTTGATGGGGATTGTTCTCAACATATCCAAACAAAGAAGTTGACCTTGCAATTAGTTTCTCTTCGTGTGCAGTTTATGTTCATCATCATTTAGGAGTATTAATTTGTCTTTAGTTCTTAAACTTGATATTATTAAAAATAGATTGATACCAAATGTCTCGTTCCTCTGTAGTTTAATCACAAACAATAAACAAACTCAGTAGGGTCACATGGTGGCTCCTACTGACACAAAGAAACCTTGCAAAAAGCCTTAGAAAAATTAGTCTTGCCACTTTTTATGGTCAAGAAAAGTACAAGAGATAAAGTTACTACCTGTTGGAATTCAGAAGAAAAAAAGAGACAAAAAAAGGTTAACCCAAGAGATAAGATAGTCGAGTTAAATATTTTCAAGTCATATGATAACAGGGAGTTCCACAACCTAGCCGTCCGAGAAAAGAATTACATTTAAAGAATGATCTGTTACAACGAGAGACAACAGCTGCATAAGGAAGAAGATCTTGAAAGAAACGAGTCACAGAAAGTACAATAAACTGGGCTGGTAGGCCTGCCAGTGAGGAAAGCTCGATAGGACAATTTCCATGATAATGCCTGTAGAAAAGACTATGACAAGCTACATTTCCTTAATGACACAAAGGTTGAGGAACAGCAGCAATATTTGCACCTATCAATTTGTAACTTGATAGGTAAGCATATTGCTGCTACTCTTGTCTTTGAACTCAGCCAAGAATATGAAAATGAGACGAGGGGGTATTTTGTGCCTATGGCATTTCAGAGTGTATAACATACTTCTCAAGAAATTATCCTATTCTAGTCGGTATGTACTCATTTCTTTTTCCGTCCTCAGAGTAAAGTAACAAGGATAATATCAGTCCCCCCTTGATCTTGGATTTCCTCTTACTGTCTAAACCTTAAAGTTCCACACCTTTTTATGATATTATTTCATCGAACTGCAGAGAATGCAATTAAAATGTAATCCAACAATGCTCAAAAAGGTCTGGTACATATATTTTAAATATAATATAACCAATTTAACGATTATAATCGTTAAATTGGTTATATAAGCTATTAAAGGATCTGAAAGCCATTTTCAGAAGGAAATATATTACTAATATATTAATATATTATGTTTTACAGAAAAAGGGCCGCTCCAAAACTTTATTTTAATACCGGTGGATAAAAGCTCACTGTTTGATTGGTTTTATATCACTAATAAGGACTAATCTTATTTTTTTCATTCCATTCTTAGTACAGAACCCGTTGTAAAGCACTTGTGACATATTGTAACTCAACCAAGAAGTCTGCAATTAAATCAACCAATTGTAGTGGGTTATTAACTTTAATATTCCTTGGTTACTATTAAATTTAAAATATAATATTTTGCACAGAATGTGTTTTATTCACAGAAATAGCTGTATAACAGCAAAAATGACAGGTTACTTCACTATCACAAGCTTTGTGCATGTTTCTTTTGATTAAACTTCCTAAAAATACATTGTCAACTGATATATATATTTTTACTTAAGGTTTGAGCATGTTTGAAAACCTCTCTACAAGAACACTGAACGAAATTGCCTCCTTCTGCACCACCGTATATATGTACTTTAATTTAAAAGGCAGCGTGTAAGGTCGAGCAATAAGTTGATGTCTTCACAGTAACCTCTATTTCGACATCAAACTTGTATAGGTCAGAGAATCTTGATCAAAAGGAATAGCCTTATGCATTTCTGAACTTCTTAAGAGAAGTGCTGCAGACCGAGATGCACATCTGGGAGGGCACATCCAAAGTCTTCACAAAACATGTACGTGCAGTTTGTCAATGGAGATTAGAAAATGGTAAAGAACCTTTTATAGTAAAAAGACACTAAAAATAAGGGAAGACTTTAATGAAGACCTAGATGATGTCATAAACAAAGTGAGCAAAAGATGGGTGCTAATAATAGGTGCAGATTTCAATGTAAAAACAGAAAATGGACATATGTTACATTCAAATGAAATGGGAAGATTTGCAAAAGGTAAACTGAACAGCAACGGAGAACATCTATTAGAGTTGGCTGTTAAACAAGATCTTGTGCTAGCAAATACAATATTTGAACACAAGATAGCTCACAGAACAACATGGGTATGTCCAAAAAAGAAAGAATCAAAAAGAAGAAATCCAGTAAGAAACCACATTGATTACATCCTGATAAGGAAAAAATGAGACCATTTCTACAAGATGCAAGATCATACAGTGGCACAAACACATTCAGTGACGGGCTAGTAAGAGACAAATTAGACATCAATTGGTACAAATTGCCACCAAAGAAAGAAAATGTGTCAAAAAGCTATAACATGGAGAAATTAAATGACCCACAAAAAAGAGCAGAGTACAAAGAGACAATTAGAAAGAAGCTAGATACAGAAGAAATAAAGCAAGAAGTAAACATCCAGAAGCAATGGGACAATCTAGTAAACGCATGCAAAGAAGCATCTGAAGAGATATTAGGACAAAAAAAGAAATCTAATAAAAGAAAAAGTGAAAATGATGAGATAGTAAAGTTATCAAAAGAACAAAAAATGGTAAGAAGCAAAATCAACAGCAACCAAGATAAAGGAAAAAGAAAAGAACTACAAAAAGAAAGAAACAAATAATGAGAAAAATCCATGATGCACTTCAAAAAGAAAAAGCACACAAGATAGAAAATGAAATAAAAGAGATAGAAGAATGTAAGGATGACTCTAATAAGATGAAGCATTAAGAAATATGAAAAGAAATAAGCCAAAAGAAACATTGCTAGTTGAAGGAGAAAATGGGATGACTGCAAACGAAGAAGAAGCAAATAGAAGGATTACTAGGCACTTTCACAATATATTCTACAAGGAATGTGAGAAAGAAGTTCTAGAAATTCTACCAAAAGAAATGAAGATACCTTTCAGTTCACAAGAATTAAGAAAAGCAATACAATCGCTCAAAAATAATAAAAGGGCAGGCATAGACGATATAAAAGCTGCACAGCATAAGTATGGACCGGAAGAAATTAATAACGGAATTACAACCATTTTGAACAATATAGCAATAATTGGGAATCATCCAGCTGAAATGAAATAGGGAATACTCATTCCATTGCTCATGCCAAACAAGAAGAAAGGACCCACAGGAAATCTCAGGCCAATAATATTATTGACTATGTTAAGAAAAATATTAGCCATCATCATGATAAGAAGAACATATGGAAAAATTGCCAAGAAAATTCCAATAACTCAAGCGGCATATAAAGAAGGAAGAAGTACCACTGAACTTGTATTCACAATCAAAACCCTCGCAGAGAAAGCGATAACAACCGTGGACAATGAGATAAACATATTATTATACGAAGATCTAAAGGATATATTAAAAGAAGAGGAATTACATATGATAACAACACTGCTCAAAGATGTAAAACTAAGGGTCAGAAATCGAAAGACAACAGGAGAAGATTTTATAACAAATATAGGAGTCCCACAGGGTGATTGTTTAAGTGCAGTATTATTCACATTATACCTAGCGAAAGCACTGGAGATTAAACAAGAAGAGGAAGAACATTGATAGGCAAAACCATTGATGTCAGAAACATCAGAAGACATATTGCCACAGGATATGCAAGATCACGATTATGCTGTGTCAAATAGAACATCTATTGAAATAGATCAAGAGTATGCAGATGATATAAGCTGAATAACAAGAATGAAAGAAAGAGCATATATAATAAGAAAGAAAACACCAGGAAAGCTGAAGAAAAGGAATTTAAAGGTAAATAAGGATAAAACTGAAGAATAATTTATAAAAAGAAAATGAGAAGAAAACTGGAAAAAAATGTAAATACTTACGAATAGTACTGGACACAGTTGAAGACATAAAAAGAAGAAAAGAATTATCAATGACATCCTTTAATCAGTATAAACACATGCTAGCATCAAAGAAGATACCCCTGAAAACAAGAATGAGACATTTGAAACATATATAAGAAGGATATTAATGTAAAATAGCGAATTATGGACAAAGACAAAAGAAATGGAAAAAGAAATAGATGTGTTTCAAAGAAAGTTTCTCAGATTAATTGCAAAGATCAAATGGCCATACAAAATCAGCAACAAAGAACTGTGCGAAAGGACAAAGTAAAAAAGATGGTCAAAAAGAATAAAAGTGAGAAGCATTCAATGGTTGGGACATCTATTGAGATTGTCAGAAAAAAGTCCAGCAAAAATATTATTGAAAGAGCCTCAAGCCACAGAAAAAAACAAGTGGCAAACCTAAGACAACATGGATAGCAATGATGAACAACAACTTAAAAGAAGCAAACTTGAAAATAGGAACAGAGGAAATAGAAGAAGTAGCAAGAGATAAAACACGCTGGAGAGACATTACACGTGTGATAGAGGGCACCATGTTGACCAACGACGAATAGCGTGAGTGATGTTGAAAGAACCTCTGATCGAGGCCTAAGCAAATATGGCGTTTCATAGGTAAAGAGGATTAAGGGTAATGAGGAAACAACTGGTAACAGGAAATCAGTTGTGCCCCATTGTTATTTTAATATTTGAGGTACAATGTTGCAAGGTAAACTAAGCTACTTCAAGCATTAGATTTTTTTGGTTAGACTCACATGAACCATGGACTCCTAAATAATAACATAATAATAATAATAATAATAATTATAATAATAATAATAATAAAAATAATAATAATAATAATAATAATAATAATAATAATAATAATAATAATAATAATAATAACATGTTATTATTTANAAAAGAATAAAAGTGAGAAGCATTCAATGGTTGGGACATCTATTGAGATTGTCAGAAAAAAGTCCAGCAAAAATATTATTGAAAGAGCCTCAAGCCACAGAAAAAAACAAGTGGCAAACCTAAGACAACATGGATAGCAATGATGAACAACAACTTAAAAGAAGCAAACTTGAAAATAGGAACAGAGGAAATAGAAGAAGTAGCAAGAGATAAAACACGCTGGAGAGACATTACACGTGTGATGGAGGGCACCATGTTGACCAACGACGAATAGCGTGAGTGATGTTGAAAGAACCTCTGATCGAGGCCTAAGCAAATATGGCGTTTCATTGGTAAAGAGGATTAAGGGTAATGAGGAAACAACTGGTAACAGGAAATCAGTTGTGCCCCATTGTTATTTTAATATTTGAGGTACAATGTTGCAAGGTAAACTAAGCTACTTCAAGCATTAGATTTTTTTGGTTAGACTCACATGAACCATGGACTCCTAAATAATAACATAATAATAATATTAATAATAATAATAATAATAATAATAATAATAATAATAATAATAATAATAATAACATGTTATTATTTAGGAGTCCATGACATGAACCATGAACTTTCGTTTTTTTTAATTTCATTTTGATTTTACCTCATCACCATTACGAGATCATTGTCAAACAGAACAAAAAAACAGTGTTTCAGTGAGATTTGACTTCGTTGCCAGAAAGATAAAATATGAGAGAAAGAGCATTTTGTTGAGCAGCCATTGATGCTGCTGCATGCCAATGAATGATCATTACAACAGGTAAGTTAGTACTACATTTTATTTCTAGGCTTAATTAAGCCTTTTCCCTATTGCACGCTTGTACACTTAAGCAAGCTGGTTGTTGTCAAGCCCAGAGGTAGAGTCGTTTGAACGTTCAACTTTCTTGGAATAGAAAATGTCGGACTGGCTCGTTTTCAAAATTTTATTCTCTCTGTCATTTCTCTAAACCATGGTGAAATTTAACAATTATTTGGCTCAAATAAAATCCAGCTCTGATACAGCAACTAGGAAATAAGTGGCGTTTAGTTACTCTAGGTTTCGTACATAGGCAGAGGCCCACCGTTTTTCAGGGTAAATACTGCAAGTTTGTTTCAGAGCTGCATGTATGAATTGCCATTCACAGATTTTGATAACTTATTCAGTAACAAAGAAGTTGTAAAAATGTACATTTTCCTATTTAACTGCCCAATAAAAGTGACCATCTAAAGTGAGAAATTGTTGACAATATTTTCTTGCTTTAACCAGCATGGTTAAACATTTTAATATCTTCGCCATCATTTTGTTATTTTGAAATATAATTGCGTTTTACGATCAGAGATGAATTTCATGAAGAAAACTTAGATTAGTAGTTGAATGGTGGGTATTGTTTGGTATTGATTTTTACAGTATGAAAGATCTTAACTAGTTTTTTGGGGTTAAACTTTGACAAAATTTTATTTTGTTATTTAATTTTTACTTTCTAATAAATTTGTACAAGTAGTTTCCTTTAGGCATGACCTATAAAAGGAAAATATTTTTGTGTGAAGAGTTTTTCAAATGCAAGTCGTTATTACTAACAAATTTTGCTCTGGATATCGAACTTAACCTTTAAGAAAAATTGAACAGATTTTTAGAGATCTGCATTTATGGTAAGAAACAGATGACCAGATATAGCCTAATTCGTCACGGTTTTTATATTGGGTATTTATATTTATATTATTTTCCAAATTTCTTCCACTTCATTTTAATGTTTGCCATTTCTGTAGAAATTTTGTACTGAGTTTTCCTAAATTATTGCTGGTCTCGTTAACTCACATCCTTGCAGCCCTGTTAAGTTAAAAAATCTAAAGCATGTAGCAACTGTCATCATACTTATCATCCCCATTGGTATCTATATCTTCCTTTTTATATTGCACAGGTAAAAAAAAAGATCATATCAAGGAGGTTGCTTTTTTGTTCATATGGATAGACATAGATTGATTGATAGATAGAGAGATAGGAGGGTAGGAAGTGTAAAGGAAAGCTTTATGCAGTACACGTTTAATTTTCAGGGTAGTGTTTTTACTGAATCTTAATACAATTGTAAAAATATGTTTCACTTATATTTGTTTTTACAATTTGAGGTTCCTGTTATGAAGTTTGATCAAATAACCATATACTAATTTGGTTGATACAAGTTTTTAAATGACATGTCAATAAACAAATTCATTTTGAAATTCAAGGCAGTAGCCTTGAACACAGAAAAGACATTGTGGGAAAAACATTTCTCAGTCATTTGTTTTGATAAGCTTTCTTATTTGCTTTCCCATTGTGGAGTTCATAGACATTTTATTCTTTTCAATTCTGCATCAAATTTGTTACTGAACTTTTTATTCTGCCTTCTTTGGCAGCTTTTTAAAAAGCTGTCATTAGGTACAAAGCACTGATATTAAGTATGGTTAATGGAAATTGTTCAGTTATGAGCTGCACCATTGGTCATTACACATTGAAGAAATGGGGCAGTAATTGTATGAACAAAATTCCAGGCAAATAAATGGGAAATATCTGGAAAAAGAAAAGAATGGATTGGGTTGATGAATCACATCACAAAATAAGGAGTGAATTGTACTACTAAATAGAGCTGTGTGATGTGCTCTGATCAGTTTGTTGGTGGAAAATCCAAAAAAGAGAACTTCACACCTACCTTAAGTCTTGGATATGAAAAAGCTCCAAGATGCAAGCTTCCTAAGAAAAATAATCACCCCCATAGCATGGACTAGTTCTAAGACTAAGCTAGCATGTTCTGAGTATGACCATGTAAGTTTCTCAGACCAAAGTTTGCCACATTGTAATGGTTCCCAAGATAAAAACAAGATACAAAATTTCTGAAGACCTGTGGCTAATAATAAATCTAAAGGAGAAATTGCCCATTGGAGTTGTTATGAAAGTGAAAATGTTGCCTTTGAAATATTTTTTCTCTTAATTACTATTTAGTGAGGTTAATTATAGCATGCAGCCTGTAAGATTATGTTGATGAATTTCCACACTGAATGTTCCTTCCACTTTTTTTTCCCTGTCTACAAAGACTGGGTTATGTCTGGATTTTTAACCTCAAAGGAGCAGCCACCTGGTACAGGATAGAACAGAGATTTTTATGGGTGATAGGGTTGTCAATCTCTAAACTATTGCCAAAATTGAAGAAGTAGTAAATTTGTGCCCAAGATTGAGTGCAAACTCTGGCCCTGGCATTTGCATTACAAAAGCTCTTCTTTACCCACCAAGCCAACCAGACCTGTTCACATATAAGTTTCATGTTATTTTGAAAGTTTTCATGTTGAAAAATATTTGTTTATAATTATCTTTAATCATCTATAATTATTTAATAAATATTTAATCAAAGTAATTATTGCATCCAGTCAGTAATATTATCTTAACATATTTTCTGCATGTTCTTGTGAATATTTTTAAATTGCTAGGATGCTTTGTTTGGTCAATAGTTTAAACTTGGTCATCATCAACTTTTTTCCAGTAACAATTCACTTAACTATAAGACCTGCATTAGCCAGAGGTTTTAACAACCATTGCAAATAAAATTGTTAAATTTGTCAATTGCTTTAGAGAAAAACTCAGAAGAAAGATTCATCATCATCATATTTGGTTTAATGTTCATTTTACATGCTAGCATGTGTTGGATGCAATAGATAATTGAATTTTACCAACCCCTTTCTTCAACCAAGCCCAAAGTTTAGTAGGGAGACCTGAGCTTTTTTTGTGGTGGCCTGTACTTTGGTTTCAATAAACAATACCTGCTTATTATAGATATTGCATGGTAAAAGAGTGATTGAAGCCAGCCATTCATAGAATAACTATAACATTTCAAAATTTTTTAATCATATAGGTCTTGGTTTTTCATTCAGATGGTTTAAGTGGAATAAACATGAGTAAAGTTGTTGACCAAGATTTTATCTTCTCATTTTCAGGAAGCCATTCCCCAGTCAGTTGTCAAGGGGCAGTAATCAGTTCATTACCAAGAGAAAGTTTTGCTACTTCATTTCTACCTTGTCTGCAGTTTTGATAACTTTTACTTTGTTTTCCTGTGCAATAAAAACTCTGGCTATAAGCTCCTGTTTTTTAACAGTAACCTCTAACCCTCTGAAATGAAATAATTTCCTCATTTCTTTCACTTTCACCTTTGATATCATACCCAAATTCATGATCTGAAGGGTTATTGATAGTTGGAAAACCAATGTCAAAGCTCTGTGCCTGATAAAGGTTTTAAAAATCAATTCCAAAGATGACAGAATGAAAAGCCCAGTAATAAATTTGCAAAATTGACAAATGAATAAATGCTAGTGAACTCTACCAAAGCAACTAACAAGGTTTTTAAAACAAATGACAGAAAGCAAACAGTTTGCAGGTTTAGATATTTGAGCAGAAGAAGACCCCCTATAGTAACCTGAGTCAACTGTTTGCAAGTAGTAAGAGGCAAACTTAAATGAATGAACAGCAGTTCCAGCATATTAAGCTTGTTGAACAATTAGAATATGGATTCATTTCAAGATTAAAAAGAATGAGGGAAGAATATGATATGATGCCAAAAAGAAAAGATCTTTTTCTATCACACCCAAAGAAGGTTATTTGGCAAAAGCAATCAGAAACTGTTATTCTGATTTAAAAGACGTAACTCATGATGATCCACAGATGTCAAGAGCACTTAAACTAGCCAGTCAGGCATACAGAGACATTTGGTTGTAAGATCCATCATCCTATCTTCCAAACAAGAAGGTAGTACTTGTTGCAGTATCAAAAACTAAAGCACCAAGAGCAGCCTTATTTTCCTGATTTGTCAATGTTAGGGATTCCCTTCAAAATAAGAGTATTATTCAAGTCTATTTGACAGACAGAAACATTTTTCCTGGACAGATTGATGGTGTAGATCTCCACCATTAATGGGAGTCAATTGCCCTTGCATCAAAATGAGAGTGCACAGGAAATGACTATGAGCTTTAAAGGAGAGGAAACATTTGTCATAGACAAACACATGCTTCTTAGTGAAAGACTTACAAATTTAATTAAGTCAGCATTAATCCAAAGATAAATCTAAATCCTGAATTTTTATTCAAAGGAAAAGGAGCTAGACTGAAAGTGGGGATTCTTAATGATGTGCATTATCAGCGGTCAGTTAATGGTTCATACTGCCTAGAGCAAATGTTGGCAGTAGCAAACCTGAATAGATTTAACCTGTTTGTGTGAAAAAGATTTTGCAATATACACCCTGAATGGTTTCATCATGCACCTCATGCCTGAGGTCAGAAAAGTACTGTTTCATTGATGATGTATTTTGCTTGTTATGGGGGGTGGCAATGCAGGATTTATTCAGTTGAACAATACTCATTTCCATTGGTGCTTGAAATATTTCTACCAAGATGATGAAATTGAGTTAATGTTAAAGAAGTTGGATGCAGACAGAAGTAAAATTCCAAAACAATATGAGAGGAAAAGATTGCAATGTTCCTTTCTTTGTGGAAGAAAATTGACACAGATTTTACAGCAGGATTTAAACACCTCTTTGTTACATATGGTTTCCAGGATATGAGAACTTCATGGTAAACTATAAACTATACAGTCTTGTTAAGATCAGTTGGTTCATGTAGTGAAGAGAACTATAGCAAAGTCCAGTTTCTGCTAACATTTAAGAACTTGTGAAAAAGGAAATTTAATGTAAAGACACTGAAGGTACTGAGGTTCTTGATTATTTTGAAATAGAATCAAGCATAGAGGAAGATTCTTCACATGAACAAGAAAGTGGTAGTGNCCAAGAGAAAGTTTTGCTACTTCATTTCTACCTTGTCTGCAGTTTTGATAACTTTTACTTTGTTTTCCTGTGCAATAAAAACTCTGGCTATAAGCTCCTGTTTTTTAACAGTAACCTCTAACCCTCTGAAATGAAATAATTTCCTCATTTCTTTCACTTTCACCTTTGATATCATACCCAAATTCATGATCTGAAGGGTTATTGATAGTTGGAAAACCAATGTCAAAGCTCTGTGCCTGATAAAGGTTTTAAAAATCAATTCCAAAGATGACAGAATGAAAAGCCCAGTAATAAATTTGCAAAATTGACAAATGAATAAATGCTAGTGAACTCTACCAAAGCAACTAACAAGGTTTTTAAAACAAATGACAGAAAGCAAACAGTTTGCAGGTTTAGATATTTGAGCAGAAGAAGACCCCCTATAGTAACCTGAGTCAACTGTTTGCAAGTAGTAAGAGGCAAACTTAAATGAATGAACAGCAGTTCCAGCATATTAAGCTTGTTGAACAATTAGAATATGGATTCATTTCAAGATTAAAAAGAATGAGGGAAGAATATGATATGATGCCAAAAAGAAAAGATCTTTTTCTATCACACCCAAAGAAGGTTATTTGGCAAAAGCAATCAGAAACTGTTATTCTGATTTAAAAGACGTAACTCATGATGATCCACAGATGTCAAGAGCACTTAAACTAGCCAGTCAGGCATACAGAGACATTTGGTTGTAAGATCCATCATCCTATCTTCCAAACAAGAAGGTAGTACTTGTTGCAGTATCAAAAACTAAAGCACCAAGAGCAGCCTTATTTTCCTGATTTGTCAATGTTAGGGATTCCCTTCAAAATAAGAGTATTATTCAAGTCTATTTGACAGACAGAAACATTTTTCCTGGACAGATTGATGGTGTAGATCTCCACCATTAATGGGAGTCAATTGCCCTTGCATCAAAATGAGAGTGCACAGGAAATGACTATGAGCTTTAAAGGAGAGGAAACATTTGTCATAGACAAACACATGCTTCTTAGTGAAAGACTTACAAATTTAATTAAGTCAGCATTAATCCAAAGATAAATCTGAATCCTGAATTTTTATTCAAAGGAAAAGGAGCTAGACTGAAAGTGGGGATTCTTAATGATGTGCATTATCAGTGGTCAGTTAATGGTTCATACTGCCTAGAGCAAATGTTGAAGGCAGTAGCAAACCTGAATAGATTTAACCTGTTTGTGTGAAAAAGATTTTGCAATATACACCCTGAATGGTTTCATCATGCACCTCATGCCTGAGGTCAGAAAAGTACTGTTTCATTGATGATGTATTTTGCTTGTTATGGGGGGTGGCAATGCAGGATTTATTCAGTTGAACAATACTCATTTCCATTGGTGCTTGAAATATTTCTACCTAGATGATGAAATTGAGTTAATGTTAAAGAAGTTGGATGCAGACAGAAGTAAAATTCCAAAACAATATGAGAGGAAAAGATTGCAATGTTCCTTTCTTTGTGGAAGAAAATTGACACAGATTTTACAGCAGGATTTAAACCTGATGATATTGCGTGAGCGGTTTTTTTTTCTTTGGTGCGTTGGGCTTGAAGTATTTCAGTTGAATGTTTTTGTAGCTGCTTTTCCTCAGTTCTTCTTCATATTCGGGTTTGGCGGTATCGAAGACGTTTTCGTTTGAGGAATTTTTTGATAGTCGTTTGGCTATGGCGGTTGGAAGTTGTTTTATGATGGAAAAATGGAGTAGGTTGTTCAACATTGTAACTCACGATCTTTGATCATATATTGCTATTCTCCCGGTGTCGGTGGCCCAAGAGCCTCAGCCAATTCTTCAGCTACAGTCTTCTTTGAAAGCAAATTTTGAATTTTGACGACATGTAGCAGTATTGGACTGAACACTTAAAACCTTTACCAGATTGATGTTCTTCTTTTAACTGCTTGGCTCATGGTAATCCAACATCAATGACGCTTTAACCATCTTCTCGTGGTTTTTGCTATTTACCATATAGGATTTGCTTCACAAAAAAACAGTCATCGACCTTTCTGGAATGGCTTACAGACGGTCTCTCACCCAGTAATTTTGAAAAAAATTCTGAGCTTCGCGGACCTTAACAAAGCCAATTATTAATTGAATTAACTTTTTTCTCAAAGTTGAAAGACTTGACATTAAACAATATAAACTTTTCCAGAAGAAAAGCGTCGCCATAAAGTATGAAAAACTCAATTCCTACTTTACTGGATTAATTGCTTAGGTTGATACCACATTTTGTTAATTACCCGGCCGGATTTAGTTATTATAATTTAAATCAAAACACAAATATATTTTTTTCTTCCAATAAGTAAAGATTACCTAATATTTGGGACCTAGAAGCACATAAATTTTACTGATAGGTATCCTAAATTAGCTGCCCATGTTTCTTGGCCAGAAAATGGCTTAAAGTGCAATAAAACGACATTTAAAATTAGTGTACACTTTATCACCAACAGTGAATACATCTTACTTATTGGTATTTTTTACCAGATGCATAGTTGAGGCAATTAGAATAGTTTTGCAGTACTTTAAAGCATAGCATGATAAACAGACTTTTGACGCAAAGCAGGAAAACGAAAGACGCATCTGTTGTGCACGCCCCTTTCACTTCAAATGTTGTTGTGGCTGCACTTGTAAGGAAACCCCTTTATAATGAAAAATGCTTCTCGTAAAGTTCCTAACTTTGAAATTCACTTTTGGTTATCTTTTTGTGGAGTGAACAAGTTTAGGTTTAAAAGTTAATGTCTCTTGGGACGAATTTGTCTTTTCGTCATCGCTTACACGAACTGGCTTCAAACCGTTTTTAGGGTTCCTGGGAATTTTTGGACAATTTTACGCCTCACAGCTTGATAATTTCATCATTTGTTCGTACTTTGTTTTTTATTTTTTGTTGGCTTTTTTTTCAGTAGATGCACGGTTATAAATTTTGAAGAAATACTGAACGGAGTTGAAAAGGGAGAAAGGGGGTTGGAGATCATTTTTAGGATACGTAGTTTCTAAATAGTCCCGTGTTTTAAGGGCCTTTAATTAAATATTTTGTCTTTTGTCTTTCAGAACAAATGGTGATTTACCCAAAACAGTTTTGATGATAGATAAAAACTGAGGTGATTTCATCCCAGGTCATAACTGTACTTATCCAGAATTAAAACGCAGAGATGTCATCAGCCTTCGTCGGAGGACCAAGACGAGAGCCAGTTACATCATCATACATTCAAAAGATGCTTGATGAAAATACCCAGCTTATTCAAGCCATTCTTGATTATCAAAATCAAGGAAAAGCACGAGAATGTGCCCAGTACCAGCAACTGTTGCACAGAAATCTGATATACCTCGCTACCTTAGCTGATTCAAATTTAACAATGCAAGCAATGAATCAACAACAGCAACAACTTGGTGGTGGGACGGGCTCTATGTTTGGTCCCAATGGCCCAGGTGGTGCAGGAGTGGGGAACCCAAGCCTTAACAGTAGCATGCAAGGACAAGGGAATGCTTTGTCACCTTCCGGCCTTCAAGGGCCTGGTAGTATTGGTATGGGTCCAGGAATGGATGGACCCCCAACAGGCACCCCTCCTGCTCCAAATGTAACAGTAACAGGGCCGGGGGAGCTTCCATCTGGTATAATGATGAACCAGCCAATGCGACCTGGTATGCAAGACCCAAGACAATTTCCAGGTATGGACCCACGACAATATTCAGGAGGACCAGGAGTGCAGCAAAGTCCCGGATATTAGGATATGCATGTTTTCAGCCAGGTATTAGGCAATGCATGGTATGTTTGAAGCTTGGTAAAGATATGAAATTAATTCATTTCAAAAGCACGGCATTTCGATCAAACATTGTAATGTAAGGAAGTGAAAAAGTTGCCAAATTTGTATCCTGTGCCCAGGTAGAGGTCTTATGCACTATATGTATGTACAATATAGTTGTTTTTGCAGAGAATACGTTAACCGTATCGACAGTGTAAGCTTTGCTTAATCAAAGCGTCGTCGGTTATTCCCAGAAATGCAAATGTTGGATATGTTCAAGCTGTAATTCCAATGGATATTGTTTGATTTTTTGGGAAAATGTTTAAAACGCAATATGAACTTTAAGAAATCATTCCAGTGCAAGAAAAGTACTAACTACCTTGGAAAAACAAGAAAACATTCTTTCATATTAGCAAGGTTACACTCATCCTTTTTGTTTTTAGAGACAGTGTTGTAAATATTATAAATGTTTTGTCCAGCGTATATTTAGCCCCGAAACAGGTTAATTGTGATTGTTTTTACGATTTTGTTTTTTACAGTTTATATAAAGAATGTTAAAAAATACATTTTTCTAAGTACGAACGTAAATTTTGTTTTCAGCAGGAGCAAAGGGAAGCAGATCTTCCTTCAAAATCAAGACTGTGATATGTATATTATATTTATATTCTACAAATCACTATCGTGAAGAATGATTTCATCGTCTGGAATGTTTTGCTCGTCAACAATCATGTCATTTTCATCATTATAATCAGCATATTGTAAATACTCGTCATCCTTCTCCACATCACCACCGTCATTTTTATTATTTCCGTCTTTGACCCATATCTCACCCTGGTTTAGATTAAGTATATCAAATTGGAGGAAGAGATCAATTCTAGAAAAAGTACACCAAATGTTTTGATTTTTAAAACCCTGGGGTTTGGAAAACACCTTTGAAAAAACATAAAGCAACGAAGACTAATAAGGCACATACATTAGAAAATGCCTAGATTTAACTCATGCTGAGATTTTTGAGTGTAAAAAGTATATTAGAACTAGGCAAACACTTCTGTAAACCGTTCTTAACTAAGAATAAAAGCGGAGACAATGGCTCTAACTTCGAAGGTGCTGTTTTTACAATTAAGAATAAAATCTGGTTCAAACGAACTGCAGTTTATGATTTTAGAAATAGCCCCTTGCGTTACGTTGCACCGGTCATGCTTAGTTGAGAAAATACCAAGTGAACTTGAGAGATTCTGTTGTTACTTAATATCTTAGTGTAAAAACCAATTGTAAAAGGATTTTTATCCAAAGATTTTGCGAAAATGTTGAACTTTGGAATTTCAACAATTTCGCCTTTTTCCAACTTCCGGCGAAGATTACTTATCTTTTGTGCAAGGTTGTGCATTTATATTAATTTGGTATAGAAAAGATTGGATTTTATTTGCAGTAAATTTTATTTTCAAATATTGTACCTTTATAAGAAATGTAATGTGTAATTCGCATTTCACAGAAGAAAATATCAAAGCAACATTTCCAGCTGCAAATGTACGTTTTAAAAAATACTAAGCAAATGTGTCGCTTTGGATGTATTTTTGGAAAACCTGTCTTGCTTTTGGTATATAACTAGCGGAAAAGTCTAACACAACTGCATTGTATATTACTTATTTGAAAATAGTATTAGAGACGTATTTAAATGCATGTCTACATAAAAAAATCGTATTTAACTTGCACCTGTTGTAAATTCTTGGTTGAAAGGATTTGATTATTGTTTCACACATTAGCTTTACTTGATAGCCTACCTGCGCTTTTCTAGCTCAGTTGCAGTGGTGTTGAAAATCATTGATCTTCTAGAAAAGACACTTCCCCATCATCCTTTGGTTTGTCGCTTTACTTTTTATAGATTATGCAATGAGAAATTTGCCATTTATAGGGAGTATAATGGATTCCGAGCAAAGACCATATGCTGTCTCCCATTTGTATGATTGATTTATTTTTTTAATTGTGAACAACCTACTCTATTTTCTATTGAATTATGGTAAAGCTGTTATTTTAAGCATGCTTTTCACTTGCCCAGACCACGCAAATTTGGGACCTCATTTACATAAAATCGATGGTAGAAAAGTGAAACTTGATGTGTACCGAGACGATGGAGGTCACCGTCATATGGCCTACTACGTGAGCTATCAATTTGTAACCATATATTTCACTCGAGTGGATCATTCTTTCCAGCTTTTCATGGCCTCCGTGTTTGTTGGGATTAACTGCTTCTGCGTTAGACCGAAAAGCGACATCCTGTAAGAGGCTCTGCCTCAGTTGCACACTTAGATGAGACGCCTAATGATAGTGATGTGGGTAAAGAATGTCACGAAACATGTGATGGTTAAACAAGCTACTTAAGAAGGTAGTGTAGATGCCTCAGTTGCTGGAGCACGTGACCATAATAGTCATTCACACTGGTTCAAATCAAGTTCGATACATGTTTTTTACTTTTCTGGTCCAAATCCTTTCCATCGGATTGTTTTCATAAAAATTAATTGTCATAGGGATTTTCCACACTGAAGTCGTGAATAAAAGTCTAAGGTGGGTGAAGCCAATAAGGATGTGAACGTGTTCCTACCGTTTTCGATCAGATAAGGTTCCATGCAGAATTGTTTTAATTTTTTTGTGCCAAACTCGGTACCTTTCACGATGCAGATCCATGGGACAATACTCTTCATGTTTTACGTTGAACTAAAAACAGAAATTCACTCTTCCCAAAATTATTGCAACAATAAGCAGCAGTGGCAGCGTGATTGACCTTCAGCTTACCTTACAATAGGCCCCCGGTTCGAACCTTCTCCTTGGACGATATGCGCCACACTTGCTTCCACGGTATGAATAGTACACTGTTGAGCTTGAATTTTGTCGCACCTAAAATTTGAGGATGAAATATAAATCAGGAAAAAATCAAAGAAAGTATTTGTACTAGAAAATACTAGAAAAGTGTGGTTAGGCGGTTAAGGAGGTGAATATCGCTTTCGATATACGAATCAAGAGGTACAAAATGTATTCAAGACTACCATTTTGAAATTTAATTAATGGTAAATACATCTGTCAGGTACGTGGGTTCAAGATGAACCTCGGGGAATGGATAACCCTGCCCTGCACCTTGCTCTGGGCGCTCTTTGGCAAGGTGTATCACTCGGTTTAGCCACTCTTTCTTTGTTAACAGGACCCTCCTGCGGCCCGTCCAGCCAGAGTGGGGACAGTGCATTCCTGGGCTTAGGAACTTCCACGATGAGGCCACCGTCCAGAGATTGCCACTCACTGCTTTGCGGGCAGGTCTTTAGACTTAAAAGCTAGGCCCACTGCCAATAGCTGGTTATTTGTCAGGAAGGGCATCGGGCCAGGATAAATCAACTGCGAATTCTGAAATGCGAATCGCACGTCGCCNTGCCCTGCACCTTGCTCTGGGCGCTCTTTGGCAAGGTGTATCACTCGGTTTAGCCACTCTTTCTTTGTTAACAGGACCCTCCTGCGGCCCGTCCAGCCAGAGTGGGGACAGTGCATTCCTGGGCTTAGGAACTTCCACGATGAGGCCACCGTCCAGAGATTGCCACTCACTGCTTTGCGGGCAGGTCTTTAGACTTAAAAGCTAGGCCCACTGCCAATAGCTGGTTATTTGTCAGGAAGGGCATCGGGCCAGGAAAAATCAACTGCGAATTCTGAAATGCGAATCGCACGTCGCTCACCGGAACATTCACAGCCGCATCACCATCGACCCCCATTACCTTTGAAGACCAGCGCGGCAATGAAAAATATACGACTGGCTACATAAGCAGACGGAAGCGTGGAGGAAGAAGGATAAGAGGGAAAAGGAAAAGTGGTGGAAGCAAGGCCAAGAAATGTAACTCACGATAATTACTCTCAATGTAGGTACGACGACAGGCAGGGGGACCAAAATTGTGGATTTGATGGAAGAAAGTTGACGGTCCTATGCGTACCAGAAACCAAATGAAATGGCTCAAAGGCCAGGAAAATTGGAAATGGATGCAAGGTATATTACAATGGGACAACAAACAACAGAAATGGTGTGGGTATCATCCACCATGCATTGCTCACTGCGGGGGTAGCAGATACTCAGACCGAACCACGAGACAACGGTTGAGGACGGTGTTATTATGCATGTCATCAGTGCTTATGCGCCACAGACTAAAGATGCAAAGAAAAGAATCCAGGTAAGGTGGAGTTGCTTGAAGAACACACCTGGAATCTTGTGTGAGAAAAGAGTGCACATCAAGGTCAAAAGGAAGCTGTATAAAACAGCGGTAAGACCTGCCATATTGTACTACCCAAGGCGGGCCCTCTAACCAAGAATCTTGAGAAAAAGATGCAAACAGCAGAAATGTGTATGCTTAGGTTGTCCGTTTGAGTTACAAAAAAGGACATGATCAGAAATAAAAGGATCAGGGGTATCATCCTGGTCTGCCAAATCGCAAGAAATGTAAGAGAGATACAGTTAAGACATGTAGGAAGAAGGGAAAAGGAGCACATTGCTAAACGAGTGCTGAACACGGAGTTAACTGACTGGAGGAAGCAGGGAAGGCCAAGAAGATAAAAAGACTATGTCGAAAATGACATGATAAAGTTTGGGTTCCCAAGGAAGACGCACAAAACCGACGCAAATGAAAGAAGTCAATTTGCTACGGCGGTCCCTCATGTGAAATACCGAAAGAAGACGTCTAGCTCACAAGCATGTAGGAATTAGAATTTTGGTCTTCCAAAAAGATTTTTTTAGAATGATAACAAAGAAATAAGATCGTAATTCATGGTTAAAGACTGCTAATCATTTGGGTGTGTCAATTTAAAACAAATGTGATACAAATAAGGCAAGAGTTCCATCGAGCTTGTCTGAACACGTATGAAATGGACCTTGTAACTTTAATTAAGTTGTTTGGAGGATTTTACGGATAGGTAGATTTGTACAGAACTGATGAGATTGGCAGAACAATCCTATTACAAGCTCTGCAACACATTTATGACTGTGTAGTATAAGCTTTACAAATCATAGAAAACTATTTGGTGAATTTAGCAGTCACTGGAATGAAACTATATCAACTTCAACGACAACATAAATAGATTTTCCTGTAAGCTACTTTGGCAAGGTCTTCTGTACGTAAAAACTTGTGGAATGTACATCTCAATGAAAATTAATGAGACAAAACCTTACTTTATTTAGAGGTAGTAACAATTAATTAAAAGTCTTACTTTATTTAGAAGTAAAAATTTTGGAAAGTAACAATTCTTTGACATTTGCTGCAGATCTCTTTCAGTGATGAAAAGAAACTTGAGACATTTATTTTACTGTGTCATTTGAATAAATTATTGAAGTGGGATATTAGATAGGAGTTTTCTAGATCTCCATCAATGAAGACTGACCTTATTTTATTTGGATTACCATGTATTTATTCCTAGAACGAGCGAAAAGTTAAATCAAAGTGGCATCTGAGCCATTCTATAAAATATTTGCACACCAGCTGGAGTAGTGTACGACTACTGTGGCCATCATGCCAAGATTCCACACTTATTTTCTCCAAAGCGAGAAGTCCCTTTTTTAATCATTTTTTTGCACATTCACCCCACTTAAAGGCAGTTTACCATTTTGCGTTTTGACCCGCTAAAAAAGTAGCTCTACTCTTCGATTTCTATGATTGAAAGTTTTGCTATAACGACATGGTAGAGCACGCATTTCATGTAGACAATAAAAAAAGTTTTACGCTTCGATTCCTATCGGTGGAGTTTTGGCATAACAACCACAGTAGTTTCATACAAATCTAATGGTATTTCCACATCCATATTGATCAATATTGTCGCTCTATCATCTTTTATGTTATTAATTCTGGTTTTAAATAGTACATAGAATGGTTTTTTATCGCTCCGTTTATCTTTACGTAATTTGCTCATTTGTGCTGTACTGATCTAATGTTACTTTAATAAAGCGATTATTGTATAGACTTTCTTCTGTTTTATCAACGCTTCTCATACTTGTCCTTGGTCAATTTTATCTGCTCTTCAACATCGTTATTCTTCCTATTGATTCTATCCATTGATTCAATTCTGAAAATAGATCAGTATCAAGCAGAATAGCATGGTTATAAATCCAAGATTTGTTGTGTTCTAAGGAGTATCACATGGCTTATGAAGCATTGTACGTACTGCAGGTTTTAGTTGTTTGTTTTGGTTCAGAAGAAATTCGACAGAAGATATTCGATTTATTCTTACTAAGCTTCTTAAGGTCTTTCTTACTTAACATATCTATATTACTGTTAGATTTTTCTGGTTTCATATAATAATAAATAGTAATATATGTTATTATGCCTTAAAGTCTTTTAAAAAGGTTCACAGGTATTATTATGTAATCTATAGTATACGAATAACATTTCAGCAAACATGTGTGTTTATTCTGTTCATCGGATATATGATTTACGTGCCTTGACCAAAATGGAAACGATTATAAATATTATTAAAAAGGTACTTACAAAAGGAATAAAAATCAAATTGTTTTTATGATATGTCTTGTAAGAAAATATGGTAGTAAATGTCAAAAAGTTATATTATCGTCTTATCTGGGAATGTTTTAACTGTATTGTACCAGAAGGAAAACTGATTGACCATATAAATGAAAATAAAGAAGATAATCGCTTGTGTAACCTTTAATTATTAACTGCACAGCAGAAGTGTGCAAAAATCAACAGCATCTCACGATCATACATTTATTGTTAAAAATCATGAAAATAACAAAGGTGTAAAAGCAATAGATATTGATACCAAAGATGTTTCATATTCTGGTAGTTTGTACGCTGTACAACAATATCTTGGATATCAATGTTGGTATAATGAAAATGATCTGGGAATGTATTAATAGCTGTAAAACTGAAAAATTAAGGATAAATAAACAAAATTATGAATTTTATGATATCATACCAGATGACTTGCCACCTGACAACAATATTAAATCTGCTAACAAACGTCAAAGATTCTCAGAGAAGATTGAAGGAAACACCAAATAGATGCTGTATAAAAATAGCATATAAGGAATTCATTAATCCCAATTGCGACAAAACCCTTAAAAGTATTCATAAATACCTTTGTAGCATAAAATGTATATAGATAAATAGCCAGAAACAATCTTATATTTGGCTATAAAAATAGATAAAAATTCAAATGATCCAGTTGTTGGCCCTTTAATTATTTGAAAAGATTTAATATAAATAAATGATACAGAAGGTCTTTCACATTTTTTACGATCAGATTTAGCTCGTAGTAATGTAAATATAATGTAATATAGCAATGTAGTAACGTTATACTATAATCAGATATAGCACGTATGATGTATCCTGATTGATTTTTTTGAATGACAACACCAATATTTTGTTCGTTAATGAATTTATCATGATATTTACCAACTGTGTTTTCGTGAAGCCTGTCTAACATTTGATTAATATATTTTACTGTATTATTATGGTATATAAAATTATATTTCAAAATATATTTCACATCCGTAGATCAAAATAATTATAATCAGAATATATCAATTTTTGGCTAAAAAATAGAAATAAAAAACCAACGTATTTTATGCCGCATAGATGTTATTATTATTATTATTATTATTATTGGTTGTAGATTTTGCTGTGCCTTACCGATCGAAATGTGACAGCTAAGGAAGAAGAAAAGGTCACTAAGTATTCTCCCTTGGCCCAACAAATCCGGAAGTTACACAGCGTATCTACCAGCGTTGTTCCAATCGTTATGGGAAGCTTAGGAGTGGTAACGAAGCGGTTGGAGTGCAGTTTGAAAGAGTTGGGCATCCCTGATGTCTTGGGTGGTTTCCAAACATCTACCATCATTGGAACCACCAACATATTGAGGAAGTTGCTTAACCTCTCAAGCTACTGGTCGGTAGCCGGGGTTAAGTTTTCTCGTCTGGCAGGTGAATACCATTTCCCTGTGCCGGCTGTCATGCTGAACATGAACTTTGTTATTATTATTATATAATATTTTATTTTTATAAATTTTAGTAGTTTCTTTAAAATTTACTGCACAATGTTGTCATCACTACCTTTCTAACAAGTTGAAGTTTATTTAGTTCATTATAAAGATCTACCTTTTTTCAGTAGTAACTATCAAATCATGCTTTTTATATTTTTTGCTCTTAAAAAGTCAAACTGTATCTTGTAATCATTTTCAGTGTCATCATTCTTTTCAAGTAGCAAAGCTGTATGCTTTTTTTACTTTCAAGGGTTCATCAATAACAAAGTCAAATAAATGCATAGGAATCAAAGGGTAACTGTCTTTTTAGATCCCATTATAAAAGCAAAGAGAATCATCCCCTCTTGTTTACTCCATTCACAATTCACTGTTTCACAAAAGTTCTTTTCTTTCCCATTGCAAAACAAATGATAACATGATATAACACCCACACATAAGAATCAAAGGGTAAGTGCCCTTTTAAGTGGGGTCAAAACGCAAACGAAAACTAGTTTTAAGGGGTGTGAAAATCCAAAAGTTGATTAAAAAACCCCGGATTTTTTGNAGGTGAATACCATTTCCCTGTGCCGGCTGTCATGCTGAACATGAACTTTGTTATTATTATTATATAATATTTTATTTTTATAAATTTTAGTAGTTTCTTTAAAATTTACTGCACAATGTTGTCATCACTACCTTTCTAACAAGTTGAAGTTTATTTAGTTCATTATAAAGATCTACCTTTTTTCAGTAGTAACTATCAAATCATGCTTTTTATATTTTTTGCTCTTAAAAAGTCAAACTGTATCTTGTAATCATTTTCAGTGTCATCATTCTTTTCAAGTAGCAAAGCTGTATGCTTTTTTACTTTCAAGGGTTTATCAATAACAAAGTCAAATAAATGCATAGGAATCAAAGCGTAACTGTCTTTTTAGATCCCATTATAAAAGCAAAGAGAATCATCCCCTCTTGTTTACTCCATTCACAATTCACTGTTTCACAAAAGTTCTTTTCTTTCCCATTGCAAAACAAATGATAACATGGCATAACACCCACACATAAGAATCAAAGGGTAAGTGCCCTTTTAAGTGGGGTCAAAACGCAAACGAAAACTCGTTTTAAGGGGTGCGAAAATGCAAAAGTTGATTAAAAAACCCCAGATTTTTGCTTTGGAGAAAGTGTGAGATGTTGGTATGACAGCCTCAGTAGTTGTACATAAAGATATTAGCAAAATGGAAGAAATTGCTAAAGCAAAAAAACAAACAAACAGCGAGGTATATATCGACGAAACGCATCACAAGACTTAATGAGGTAAGGTATTGTTTGACAGAGAAAAAGGATTTTTACGCAAAGAGTGTTAAGAAACATATCTCTGACAAAAAAGAGCTACGATTGATGGACAAGAAATTACTTTAGGAATTACTTGAAATGGCTTCTTATGATGTGGCTGTAAACTGCAGGTTTAGTTTCTTCAAGAAATAACCAGATTCATGTTTTTACTTTTTTATTACTATTATTTATTAATATCCTTAATTTTTTTAAAAACAATTTTTATCATCTTTACCAATGTTGACAATCTTCATTTTAGGTTGTATGCGACCCTGAAAAGCAGTGGCGTAAGGTCTAGGAAAATCGTTGGGAAAGTAGACAATGTTATTAAGGAAATTCACCAGCCTGACAAAGACAAGGACATAGTTGGTGAGGGTAGGAACGAAGATGACGACGAAGATGAGAATTGGAGAATTGAATAGTCTAATTAAGAGTCAGAAAAAGACAAAGTTGCAATAAAAATTTATTACTGAAGGTTAACAACTTGAACATGAAGAAAACAATTCTAGAATTTCGATTAAAGATGCAAATATTGATATTGAAGGTTAGCTAATTGGGTTTTAACTTGCTAAAAAGAATGTTACCATACATTGCTCTTTGCTTTTGTAGTTTTTTTCATTTCAAGCAGTTAATGTTGTTAAAATAGCCAATTGTTACCTTTTTTGTTGTCAAAAACTGGTTTTACCCTTTTCCTGGGACCATGATTGCCCACAAAAGCTTAACAAAAGTCTTCTGTTTTTATAGTTTGCTTTTGAAATTTCACATGGTTGCCAAATTCTATAATCTAACAAAATCATGTCTTGAGTATCTTGTATTGTATACTTCACTGCGTGAATACAACAGTGGGTTTTTTCCAGTATGATCTGCATCCCTTACAATCGAAATGCCTTTCCTTTGTTTATTTCTTGTGCAGGATTTTCTAGTTCACACATTAGTACGAATACATTTGTTTTCCTCTTAGGATATCATCATTGACTACTTCATCTCTTTCTGCATTATCAAACAATGCACCTATATAATTAAACCAGAATTTTTATTCTCTTTATGATATTATTATTTTAATACGAATAGGTCCTTGTCGCAGTCTTTTCTATAGGTGTTATCATGAAAAGTGTTTTGATGAGTCTCTTTTGCTGGAACCAGTTCAGCTTTTTGAATCTCCCATCACTTGTTTCTCTCAACGCCTTCAGCCTTATGCAGTTGTTTCTCGTTACAACTATTTTCCTAAAACTGTAGTTTCTTTCCTTATACAACTAGATTGTGTTTTCCTTCATTATATGACCTGAATATGTCCAAGTCTAATTTCAACTTTTATTTTCCACACAGTTACTGGCTTTATGTCTTATGTGATTCTCAACCATAAAAACATCTTACACAAAATATAATCTGCCATCTTCTTTTCTTAGAATTCGATCTCATTCGACTAGCTGTTTATCCATGTTTCTTTTGCATGTTTCTTTTCTTCTTGCATAATTCTTTGTAAAGTCTTTTGAAATAAGTTCAATTCATTTTTACTGTATTTCTGGTCACTATCAATATTAGAATTTCTTCTGTCACCTGTAACATTTTTTGTATCCTTCTTTGTGTTTTATTTCTCTTTTGCTTTGTCTTGAAAAGGTCCATTGATATTGCTCTATTGATCGATTTTTTCCTCTTTTTTTTCTTCTTCTATATTTTTACTATTGGTGTTCAAACTTGGTAGCTTTATTGAGACCTTCCTTTTAAATTCCTTGCTTTTATTTATGTCAGATACTTTTCAAGATATAAGTTTGCAGTATATTTGTTTTATTTATTTTCTGGCCTTTTTACCTTTATTCTGAAATCAATCACAAATGGTGGAAAAACATTCTGTTACTGGGATTGTTCTCATTTATGGAATTTAAAAATCTCTTCTGTGTCAACCTGCAATAAATCTGATTCCTAATCTTTCTTTGATTATTTTCTTTTTCAGGCGCTTCTCATATGTTTAAAACTCTCGGGTGTTTTCTGAAGTATGTATTTGTCACAAAGAGTGTATTAACTTGGCAGCATTGAAGTACAGGATCGCCTCTTTCATTTCAATCACGTAGTTTGGTCTATTCAGTGTCTCATCTTAGCATTCTTCTCTCCCAAAATAATTGACATTTTATTCCTTTCGGTTTGGTCAGGTAATGTCCTTATATACATGAGTTATGTATTTTATTGAAATCCAGATCAGAGGCTTTTCTTGCACCCTTTATCATGATAACTCTCTTCGCTTATTTGGACATAGGAAAAGCACTTGGTTATTTTTCTATTACGATAACAACTTTGTATTGATGTTTTTTGCTTGCAGAGTAGACAAAAATGTTTTTTAGTAACCTAATGCCAATCTGCTTACCTTTTTTCTGTTAATCTCGCTGTATTATTTTGTATTCTACCTATTTTCTTGATAATCTTGACTAGTTAACCTGTTTAATTAAAAAATCTTACATTTTGCGATATTGAATTTTTCTTTTTCCATGAAGATTTTGCATGATGATAACCTTGAAGGCAAACCTCTGCAAATGCAGAACACGTTTCTACCAGTATTTCCTGGAAAAGCATCATAATTATCATTATAAATAAATAAATATCAATTTTTGCATTTTAATGAATAATGAAACTTGTGGTTAAGAAAACACCAGATCTCCTACATGGAAAATATCACTCGTAGAGCCATCCCTCAGCAATGTTTATTTTTGAATGAAACTATCAGCCATTGCGTTTATTTGTGGAATCTTGCCTGACAAAAAACAATTTATTCTTAATACCATTACATGGCACAAAGAGTTACTAAAACGCCTTAATGTAGAAAGAAACATTTAAATCTCTTGGATAAGTCACTGAGTGCAAATGCTCTTCAAGTACCAGAAAAGATGTTAGATTGGTAGAAAAATAACGACACGCAAGCTTGTATGTAGGGTTTCTGTCATAATCTGCAAATGAAAATCGAAGACATTCTTCTTCACTATGACACATTTTCCTGCCGATACAGCTGAAGTAAATTTGAAGAACTATTTACAAAAATGAGCTGTATTTTTCTCTAAAAGAAAGATTACCCACAAGTGGAAGATACACTTTGAATACCTGTAAACATATAGGTAGGTATTGATACTGACAAAGCTGTGGAGAAAATGTGAGTGTACACACAGCATTCAGGCTAGAAAAAAGTCAGTCACAATAGTCATACATAAAGTGAACTTCAAAATTGAAAGGGAACAGTTATTGAGAAAGACAAAACTTACGTTAAAAATTGATACAAACTTGGTAGGAGGTACCACAGATTTCAATTTTAACTTGAAATAAACTTCTTCAACTTGACGTCACTCTAAAAGTACATACAACACTTTATCTTTCCAAACAGCATTAATTCAATAGTTGCCTACCCATACCCACTGAAATGATTACAGTTATCACAGAAATGGATCCAGACCAGTACAAATACATCAGTCAAACTGATAAAATAATATTTCAAAATTCTACATATAGGCCAGAAACTTTGCAACTGAGAATTACCAATGACATTTTTCAATCTTCTATCAATTGTTTACACTGCATGAAACATTTATTTTCCTGTTGTCCACTCTGAGATCGCATCTAGCTACATCCATATCAACATTGGTGTCAAAGAGATCCAGAAAAGGAGGACTGTGCACATTTCGGGTACTGGTGATTCGTCATCAATGGCAAGGAAATCGATTTTCAAAATATTTGTATAAATGACAGTATTAGTATTTAAATTTGGTTGCTGCAAAAGTTGCCAGAGTTGCTTCTTATGTAAGGACATTTTCTCCATTTGTGTTCAAAGAATAGTTAGACTTCACGTGATATAAAACACCTTTAAAAATCCTTGAACTGAAACTTTAGGAAAGTAAACTTGAACACAAATCTTGAAAACTGTATTATAGTGGATAATTTATCGTCGATGACGTCGATATCGTCGATAACGTCGATATCGTCGATAACGTCGATATCGTCGAGAACCTCGTACCTTGAGGAATGACATGAGCCAGTTTTTTATGACTTGTGGGAAGTTGTCTTTGGTCTTCATTGACCTTTTGTACAAGGAGAAACATTGAATTATCATATTTAAATAAAGAAGTTGTGGTGCATAACTTGACTATCGCAATTAAAATCAAGTTGATATTTGTCAAAAAGTTATGCAATAGCCCTCAACTAGATCAAAACTCAAAATAATAAAGAACAAGTCAAGAAAGTTGTTTTCTTTACTATAAAAGCTATGTCAAGTAACGATGTGGATAAAACTGTGTGTTGAAAGTTTTCTTTCTTCCAATCCTCGGAGGCAGGTAGACGAAACTTGGACCCATTTCCAATTGTGATTTCTTTTCTCCGACAACTAGATCGTGGGACGCTATGGCTTCTGGGTATTTTCCTTTGTCGTATGACTTGAATATTTTGAAGGCTAAGGTGAATTCTTATCTCTCGGCGTAGTCTTTTTTCCTGTTTTTTATTCTTTTTTTTTCTTCATTACACTTCCATACACTTTAGTTGCTTTATGGTTGGTGTAGTTGTTGGCCTCCCTGATAACAAAAAAATACCATAAGGCAAATTTTTGATCGCCGAAATTTAAGACGTAGAATTGTGAATAGCCTTGTACACTCAGTTTGAAGTATTAAAAATGTCCTTACATAAAAAGCAACTCTGACTGGTTGTATAAATGAACAACTGGCTTACAAACTTTGTTGAGAAAAAACCCAGAAAACAATGAGGGGAGGGGATCCAGAAAGAATAGACTTTTTTGTGAATTAGAACCGTGACTTCGATCTTATCAAATTGAAACAACAAATGACACAGTTAACGCATGATGAAGATGTGGTTTTGTGTTCAGACACTGCTGAAAGAGCGCATGAGATTTATGTGAAATCTGAGTCATTTCTTTTGAAAGAAGGATTTAATTTGCTCAAGTGGATAACTTGTGATGTAACCCTTCAAAACGTAGTTGATGAATGAAGAGGTACAAAATCAGGAAGTGTATACTGAAATTTGAATGGAGTATGTTGTATTAGAAACCATGGCTAATGTTTATTTACAATTAGAATAATTTCTTAATTTGTTATGATTATGAACTGAACTTATTAAATATGTACAGAGAAGAAAGGCATTTTTTTCGATTTACTTACCTAGACCAGTTGTGATGATATCAAATTCTTATCATCACAGCTAACGTGAGTAACTAAGTATTTTTTTGCCACGTTTTGCGAACATTAACATCTTCTCACTAATTTGTACACACACACACACACACGCAAAACAAATACCTTTCTTATTTTGCGAATTATGTAAGTCTATTGATTGAGTTGACGATCATGGTCCTCCAACTGTCTCTGTCCTTTGTATGTTGGATGATTTCACTTTCTGAGCAAGATTGACCCATTCTTCTCCTCATGTTAGCCATATAGCCTTTTTGCTGTCTGCCACGAGCTCTTTTCCCCCCAATCTTTCCTGTGCTAACTAAATTTTCCACCTTTTCTTTTCTACATATACGACAAAAAAAGACATTTACCGCTTTGTAATCATGTAAAATATCATTAAGTATCAAATAAATTAATAATATCATAAATTTAAAAGATGAAAAAGCACAAAAAA
>RDPX01000061.1:1598602-1613060 GCA_003991215.1 Morbakka virulenta | reverse complement strand
TAGAGTAGGCATATTGATAGTTATTATACTGTTGTCACTTAAAGTAACATTTTTCTCAATGGTCCTCTTAAACTGCCCTCTGAAACGACAATCTAAAATTAAGAATATCGATTACATTGACTCACTCTATTTCCACATCTTCTTTCTTCTACTTATGAAAACGATATTGTTCAAGAAAGTTTTGGAGTAAACAAAATTGGTCCCTAAAATCTAATATGAAAAGAGAAAATTGGTTGAAGAAAGGAATTATATAGAAAATAAAACAGCAAGACAGTACAGTATGACTGGACTAAGCTAAAAATATATTTTTCTTCTTATTAAAAGAGAAAGTTTCATTTTAGTACTGTTTACAAGTAATTTTGTTTTGAAGTATTGCTTTGCTATTGCAAGTTGTTTTTATCAAAATAATCTAATAACAATTAAAGAATATTATTTGTTTTTTTTATGAAGGTTATGGAATGTTTGTGTTGCTTTTATTCCTCGTCATTCCCATACTATAATTCAGTTTGACATCATGTACAGTGAAGTGCAGCATTCATACCAGCAATGCACTTTACTGTATTTCGTTACAAGCCTTTCCCATGTTATTAGTTCAAAACATCATTATCTATTGGTTTTTGAATGATACAATATACTAGTTATCTTTATTAAGGTTTACAATGATAGCGAACAATTTCAAATGAACTGAGATGTTTTGGATACTCCAGCAGACATTAATGCTTTAAGAATGACATAACACAAGGAGTGACGAAAGAAAAGAAGAAGAAAGACAGACCAGCAGCGTCATAGCTGCATTACATATAGACGGTTGGAAGAGGAAACATAGTCAGAGCTTACAGAATGGCAGCAAATCGGAGCTTGTGGACTGAGATTTATTTGATCAAGGAAATACCATAGGGATGGTCTTGTAAGTACAGCTTGGTCCTTTTGGTGTTTATAAGAAAACATAGGGTAGATCTGGGATTTCTTATGGTCACACCTGAGTTTTATCTTTCAGCTTGCAGTCAAGATGTGGACGATCATTATTGTTGGGAAAAGCCTGGTCTATTGAAATAGTCGGTTAGAGTGAAGTAAAAATAAAAATACAGCTGCCACGTATCGACAATAAATTCAAAAATCCTGACCTGTTGTCTTATTACGTCCACAACTAGTGTAGAGCGAGTGGGAACTCTGCCGAAGGTAAAGAGATGAGACTTTTTATCTGTCTGTGTTTCCAAAGTTATTTGGTTCCTACAGCACGACAGAAACACCAAAATGCCCATCAATATACGTTGCCTGCAAGTGAGAATCATCCGTGAAAGATTTTCCAAAGTCTTTACGATTCAGACACAATAATCTGAGCATTCAGGACAAATAATATGAAATTGGAAAGCCGAAACGGAATTATAGTCAAGTTGGTTATAAATTCTTGTTTACATTGAGACTGAACAGGAAAATAGAAATACGGTGTTTGTTGGTACCGAAAAGAGACCCTAGTCTGACCCTATGGTACACTGTCTCTGTTTGAAAGTGATAATGTTAAATGAGGTTTTGGGATCTATACCTGCTTTATAGAATGCTCTACCAAGTGCACCTACACACGTCTGCAAAAAAGTGTGGTCACTGACTATTTCAACCTTATAGACAATGCTGTCTCGAAGAAAAGGATCGTTCAAGAGAAAAATACCTTTAGAACACTACAACAAAAGGTGTTTTTTTGGTTGTTATATTGGTCACCCTTCGGTGCATTTCCTCTACCCTTGAACAAAATTTTATACTTCCCCTGGTGTGTGAAATAATATTTCTACTATTCCTCTGACCTTTACATTCGGTCCCGTTAACCTGTCTGTTTCTGTTTAGACCAAATTCAAAGTTAACACCTTTGGGTCTCAGGTGACCCTGTGGTACAGAATGGTAATAAATTTCCGGTTTTCACAAAATGAATTGACCTCTTTTCCATGTGTTTTCTCAATAACTCAAAGAAAATTCCCAATAAAACTCAATTTCCACGTTCAATGTCAATTTACTTTCTTCAAGTTTCTTTTTAAACCACGCTTGGCAAACTTGTCACATGTTTTGGCCATACAACAATGGGTCACATGTTTTTGAAAATCAAGACACTGATTTTCTTTTTCAAAGTGTTGTCAGTGTTTTTTGAAAACAGAAGGACACGGTTGCTGATTTGAAATATGGATAACAATCGTAAAAAATATGTTGAAATTACAGAAGGGACACCACGTGACGAGATCTTTGCTCTCCTCGATGCCATCGAAAGTGACGAAGAAAATGACATCGAAAACTTGATGAATGACTCAGACACCAAGTTCTTTGCTGACAAAAAGGAATCCGCATTTTTACAAGAGAGCGGTGGGATTTGTGATGGTGAGTTAGATATTTTAGTGCCCGATGCTAACATTTACATTGTGTCTTCCAATGAAGAGGACATGACTGATGTCAGTGACGACCATAAAGAAGCCTCTTCTGTGTCAAAATCCACCAAAAAAATCAATTGGACATAAACATTCAAACCACATCCCAAGAACAAATACTCATTGAATGGTGAAGCATAAAAGCCTTTCCCATGGTCGGTCATACCGTTAGAGGTTTATGAAAAGGTCATAAATCTCGACGTATTAATTGAGCTACTGGCTGCTGAGAGCAATCTTTATACTCAACAAAAAGGGAGACAATTCACCACAAATAGCGAGGAAATGAAAGCTTTTCTTGGTATAAATTGCTACATGGCCTTCAACCAACTCCCGACCATCCCAATGTATTGGAAGTCTGATGTTTTTATTGGGAACACTGAGAATCAAAATGTCTCGACCAGAACGCGGTTTCAGGAAATTCTCCAGGACCTTCATTTCACCGATAATACGAAAGCAGACACAAGTGACAAGAGAAATAAAATCAGACCAATAATTGATCACTTGAACAATTCCTTTCGTAATATATATTCTGATGAGCCAGAACAGAGCACAGATGAACACATCACCAATTTTACGGAACGTTCTTCCATGAAACAATATATAAAGTCAAAACCAATCAAATGGGGATTTTAAATGGTGGTTCAGGTGTGCAACTTGTAATGGCAATCTCTATGAATTTCATTTGTACTTGGGGAAAAACAAGCAGGCAGAATGCGATTTGGGGAAGAGCATCGTATTGAGTCTCTCGGAAAAGTTACNTCATTTCACCGATAATACGAAAGCAGACACAAGTGACAAGAGAAATAAAATCAGACCAATAATTGATCACTTGAACAATTCCTTTCGTAATATATATTCTGATGAGCCAGAACAGAGCACAGATGAACACATCACCAATTTTACGGAACGTTCTTCCATGAAACAATATATAAAGTCAAAACCAATCAACTGGGGATTTTAAATGGTGGTTCAGGTGTGCAACTTGTAATGGCAATCTCTATGAATTTCATTTGTACTTGGGGAAAAACAAGCAGGCAGAATGCGATTTGGGGAAGAGCATCGTATTGAGTCTCTCGGAAAAGTTACAAGGAACGTATTGCATGCTGCATTTTGACAGTTTCTTCAGCAGCCCCATGTTGATTAGTAAGCTTTTCGAAAGAAAAATATATGCAATAGGTAACGTTCAGACCAACCGCAAGCAAATGCCGAAAACAAAAGCAGACAAAGAGATGGGAATGGGTCCAGAACCCTTCCAATTTTATAAAACCTGTTGTGAAATGTTGCAAATAAGGCAGTGAAAGTTCACGAGGAGTGCACCATATCAAGGAGTTTTATCATGTAACAAGATAAAAACGTTTAACCAACACCAGCTCAAGTTGGGAAAAATGGGTGTTGGCAACTATTTCCTGGGTTTCATGTTTATTTTCTAGCTTAGTTTCGACCCCTTTCTCTTGCAGTCCTGGCTCCACTATTGTGTGCAAGAATATTTTTTTCAACAGTTTGAGATGGCTTGATTATAGATTCTTCATTTTCTGTTGAAGGAACTACTTGAGTGATTTATGAAGTTATTTTACCCAAATGTATGCAGGTTTTGTCTAAAAACTTGCAATATCCAGGGACAAGTATGCTTTACCAATTCTCCCCAGAGTGTCTTTGATGACCCAAATGATAATGCACAAGAAAAATACTGAGAAAAAAGCATTTTTTATCAAAGAAAAGAAGAGCTTCATCCAATTCATCTTGTTGAAGATAAATTTTTTACGCTTACCTACCAGAGGGTAACAGGTGACGCAAAAATTATCTCAAAAACGGTAAGTCCAAGAGATTTGGGGTCAACGGCAGGATCGTTTTCTTCTTCCAAATAATAGCAAGACAAATTTTCAGAAGAATTGACCTGACCACTCCCTTGTTGTGGTTAAAGGGTTAATAGTACAGATAGTATTAGCAAAAATGTTTTTGAACTGTAATGCTCTATGTTAGCGCAGAATAAATCAAGTGACACACACGTAGCAAACAAGGAGAGCAGATGCTTTACCATCACTAACTTTCCAACAATATAAAACCCCAAAATCTATTCAAAAGACGCAAATACATTGAACAAGGCTGGGGAGCTTATAATCATTTACAACGTTCCATTAAGTTTCTGTCCATGCTGTTAATTGAAGAATTCGACTCTATCCACTTGTTCTGAACGTTTTCCGAATATTATATTTATGTATTAATGCATTTGTTGATAAAATATAATACTGGCTATAATCTGTTGGTCTTTGTTGGCAAGTTTACGACTCTGGATTTTCTTGGCAGATTTAGTGGAACTCATAGGTAACAGAGTGTAAGGACTTACCCAACTGTGTGGTCTAACCTTCCCTTTTGTGCATCGCCTCAGGTCCAGCTGAACTGGCTGGTAGCAACTTACTCAAGGTTAGAAGTGATGGTTAAAGGCAGACCATGCAATAAATTGGTGGGAAAGGCAAATGAGCTGCAACTCACCCAGCAGAAGGCAATGAAGAACAACTGCTTGAAAATGCCAAGAAGATTCAGAGTAATGCACAGCTTGAAAATGAAAGCTAACGGCGTGAAGGGGGTCACTTTCTCAAGAAATGATTCCTTTCCCGTTAAGGAGGCCCTTGTGTCTCAGGGGTCACCAGACAGTTACATAAAGACTGAGGCTATCTCAACAAGGATAATATCAGAATTGGCACGTGGTATGTAAAAACAATGCTTCAGTGAGGGAGCTTAGAAAATGTAAAGCAAGGGATGACTAGACTAGTCTTTGAGAAATGGAAAGTACAAAGAAGATGATTAAAACTGTCTTCAGTAATTAATAAAAATTGGTCATTGATATTCTTAATATTCACAAAATGGAGGCGTATGATCCACTGTGATGACTCCTTACAAGGATCAACCGAAAGGTCAAGAAGAGGAGAAGGTCAATAATATTCTTTACATGAAAAATCCAGCCCTCTTAATTAGTTTAAAAAGGACAAATTATACCCAGTTGATAATACCATTCATGATTAAGAATTCATTTTGCGCTTAATTCATTTAGAAGAAATTGAAATTGTAACAATAAACTGGCTATAAAAAGTAGCATCGATAGCTCATATGGTAGAGTAGATAACCACAAAAGCCATATTTTCTGCATTTATTATTTAAAATAGAGCAATTTTGCTTTTTGCTATTCGTCCGACAATGAAAAAGGATGTCCTTGCCGGGAGTGGGAAATGGAAGAAAAATCTATCCTAAGATGGGTAAAAATATCCCAAATTGGAAAGAAAGTTGTTGGCTAGGTTGAATTGCATAAAACAATTATTCCCCAAAAGAATAATTGTTGAATTACTTCCTTGATTTTCTTTTCTCTTTTTTTGACGTTTAGCGTTTTCCATGCAGACAAGTTTTATTGCCCTACTTTTTCATTAAACATTCTATATAATTAAGGGATCGTGCACCCCATACAACAAAATATTTCTTTTAGTTTAATATAACAAGAGGAAAAGAGAGAGAGAGAGAGAGAGAGAGAGAGAGAGAGAGAGAGAGAGAGAGAGATATTTCACAACCCTGCATGTACAATTTTGGCAGCTAAGTTCAGATCATTCAAAGTAACTGTTAGCTGCTAGAATAGGAACACAAACCATGCAAGCATTTGAAAAAGGTTTTATTTTGTGGAATTTCATGCCTCTTTAGTAGTTAGCAGATATTGGTCTACTATTTCTTCATCTGAGATTGCGCGTGTATGTTATTTCTCTTGAACTATCTTTTATCACTTATAATTAAGTCTTAAGTAATATTTTCTTGTTTTTACTTTGAAGCAGTTCTTATCTGATTTTTATTACTATTAAGATGATTAATATTACATTTTTAGTGTTGAGGATAAAATGGCTAATATATCCGCTCTAGTAAATACCATAATATGTGGAGTCATTTTACTTAGAGTATCGCTCCAGAGTCATGGTAAGATTTTTATATTTTCTCTCTTCGTGTCCGAAAGTATAGTTTTAAAAAGTTCCTCTTAATTTTTTCTTTTCTTGCTTTTTGTCCAATATTTGCATTTTTTAACAATATAATAATGGCTTAATGGTTAGTGCAACTACATAGTAACCAAGAGTTCCGGGTTCGATTTCCCGAGCTGTCGAGCAGAATTTGGAACTTTGTAATGAAAAATGAAGCCATCGGTTGGCGTCAGGAAGGGCATCCGGCCAAGAAATTCCTCACTGCCAAATCAAAGTCCCTCTGAAGGGCACCGTCTGAGCCCCAATTGCTGGGGACAAATGACTTTAAAAAACTAAAAAAAAATAATATAGGATCCACTAACCTGAATACAGCAATTAAGGTTAATTTTTTACTATTTTTATGAAAATTGATGATTTAATTAGATTTAAATATGATTGAATTCTATGGCCTATAATGTTCTATGCTAGTGTATGCGGCATACACTAGCATAGGACATTGTACAAGTTAATATGCCATAACATTTATCGGAATAGTAAAAAAAGGTCCCAATATTGAACCTTGAGGTACACCATTGGTGATCTTTCTTTCGTATTAACCTCTTTTTCGTTAAAATAAGAATTAAAAAGCAGCGTCTTCAGATTCAAGAAAATGATAAAAGGCAGAAAGGACAAACAATACCACACTCTATACAGTAGCTTCACACAATTTCCATTTCAACGCCATTTTCCTCTAAACAAGGAGGCGTTTATTTAAGCAAAGAGAGATGTGTTCATTTATGGAGGGCATAAATTTTAGACCGTATTGCTACAATTTCTCAGGGATTTTTTACGTCAGGGAGTCACAATAATTTTTCTAAAACGATCTCATTTTATTTGAGGCTACATGAAAACCATGTATCCATGGATACACTTGGGGACAGAAGTTTGAGGTAAAGTTCCTTTACGTAAAACAGAATTTTAAAAAATTTTGAATTTAAGGAAAGATAAACCGGACCCAAAAGAAAGTTTTGATATTTATTTGCAAAAAATAAAGTTTGATTTGACTGTTTTTGTTCTCGAAGTTTACTCTGGACAGCCTCATTTATGCTTGGGCCCAGACATATTATGAAAAAACAATAAAACAAAACAATAAATCATATTTTTTTAAATTTTGGTGACAGCAAGGCTGTAGTTGGCTATGATATATTAGAATTTTCTCCTTTTATAAGGATAACCATTTACAGGGAGGTGCATCATTTTTTTCTGCAATAAGTTGAGAACAGACGTAAGGTGATTAATGAAGAAAATTGCAGAAAAGAAAGAAAAGATTTGATTTTTATCACATTGTTATTTTCTTTTAAACACTAGCAGATTTAGTAGGAATTAAATAGCTACAGTTATATTTACTTAGTACCATTCTTTTAAATTTATTTTTCTTGAATTTCAAGGTGCAAAAATGTCCCCTGAAGTAAATCTTCTGCGTATCCTCATGAAAAACTACGATCACAAAGCATTCCCTAAATTGAAAGGACATGGACCCGTTGCTGTCCATTTTGAAGTTGTATTAAGAAATATTCTTAAAGTGGTATGTAAACTCCTATTTATTTATCTTTCTTTAAAAGTAAAACAACCTTAAGTTTAAAGAATGTCACATCTTAGAAGGGCTCGGAGTTTTAAATTTTGTAGAAATCTTGCCATGTTTTGGTTCTTTCATTTACAGCCTGAAATTGAATCCAAATTAACAGGATGGTATGAGTAAAGAGTTGTTTAATAATGACTCTGAGCAAGCTCAGTCTATCTGTTGGCCTTTTTGAGGAGATGTTGTCAGAAGAACAAGTACAGTCTAATTGTATTAAAGGAAAGAGAGTTCAATTCCCCAAGAAAGAAGCATCTGTATGGATAAGTATCGTGCAAGACGTGCTATAGCTTTGGAAATTTCCGAAGTACTTGATGAATTTATCATAAATTGTTTAAAATGGCTCAAAAGCCAAGGTTATTCAGCAGTAAAGAAGCCTATCATATTATAAATACATATATAATTTATTTAAATCATGGTATTAAAAGCAGACATACTTAATTTCCTTATTTCTTTTCCTTCAGGATGACAGGCAACAGGTGGTTAAAACCAAAGTATGGATAAGACAAGTAAGCTATTCAATTTTGTATTTTATGAAAAAAATATGAAACCATACTAAATCAGCGTTGTCAAAAATATCTTTGCATTGCTCGATTAAAAAAAACACAAAGAAACTAATTGGAGTTACTCAAAATGGTTTTGAAAGCAATATTTTACAAATCTTCTTTAATTTATTCAGTTGTACGGCACTAAATTAATTAAAAAATTGTAAAACAGTTGGAAATCATCAAGAAAGCATCTGGACAGTTGAAGCACGGAAATAAATCATCACACTGATACCAGTAAAGGTGCACATTAAGAAAAATACGATCAGACATATTGCCATTATGTACGAAAACCTCCACTGAAACAAGGATGATATTGACTGACAATGGATTGGCCTGCAGATTACAATTTGGATGCCATCAGGTTTATCAGGGAGATCAGCTACAAATTATAGAAATGAAGATTTGGAGAAAGGTCTAAAGAACAGAGGTTAGGTCGTTACAGAATGGTCTGAAAGCATTATTTAGAGGTCTTTGCCCTAAAATAGGCCACAGATGAGTTGGTGATGATTATGATTGAGATGATGATAATTGCGATGATGATGGTAATGATGATGATTAGGATTCTGACGATGGTCCTCCGCGGTCATTTTTACTCCATGTATATCCTCCATTTTCTCTGATACCCAGGATCACTTGTTCTTATATCGTACGCGATGCTTGTCATTCGTCTATTGAAGCTGGTAGCTTTTTCGCACCATGAGTTTGTCTTTTTGAAGTTAATGTACCGCTGTTGTTTAATCATTGTATTCAAAAATAGTAGTCATCCTTTATTTTCTTTGCCACTGCTTTCTGGTTCATTGGATAGACATTTTTGACTATCCAGTCATCACACAGTTCTTTGGCAACAATTCTACTTGCTTCATCCTGTAAAACTGTATTCTTGCCCGTTCGAACTGCACACAAGAATAACATACGTCCGATCAAATGAGCATCAGCTTGTAACTTCGACTTCACGAGAGATTCACAATGCTCTTTGTAAATCAAACCATTTAGTTCACGACTTATTACAGCACTCCTCGTAGTTGTGGTTGATGTATAATCATCCATGGTAATGAAAATGAAATTATACTTTGCAGGCAGAGGATAAAGACAATGGCTTTTGTTGACTCTTACGCGTGTGAGAAGTCACGTAGGCACTACTGTGCGAATGATACAAGTCTGGTTATTTAACAAAAAACGTTATTTTCTGCATTTGGAAAAACAAAGTTTTGCCCACAACGCATCAGTAAAGGGAGATACGAACAAAATACCTACAAGAATGGATTATTTTCTTTTCATGAAAAAACATATGAATAGATATATCGGAAGTGGACATGTTCACTCGAGGGTTTATTTTGTTGGTTTTCTGGTCATTTCCGGTCGCTGTTTTGAAAAAATGCATTTTTCAGACCGAAAGCATACACGAAGGACAAAAATACGTTCATTTTTGGATTCAGCGCTGAATTTGGCCTTGGAAACCACTCGTCCCACTAAGAACTTACTGATTTACCCTACCCTATTTATATACTATTTATAACAATGCATTAGTACCTTCCATAAAAGCACAATTAAATTTTATAAAACATATACCTCCTAAAATGCAGAATTGGTTTCTTTCGTGTCTTGTTGTCATAGCATTGGTTTTAATGACGCTTTTAAAAATAGTTAGCTTACAATTTTTTCATCTTATTTTTCATTTTGATTTTTTCATCTTATGACTCCTTGGGATTCTAGAACATAGAGCTATCGGCACGGATGAAGTATTTGAATGGCAAATTACTTGTATATTTGCTTAGCAAATAAAGAAGTAATTTGACATTTAAAGACTCATCCACGAGGATTGAGAGCTGGTAAAATGCTCAGGTACTTCCTTCTGCGTGTGGAGCTTTCACAAAGCTTTAAAATACCTTTTTTAAAGCGATGGAGCGTTTCTCATCCATTTTCACTATTAAGATGATTTCTCATATTTGTTTTATAAGATGGATTCATGCTATTTTAAATATAAAAATATTACCAAGTAATTGTTTAAAAATAATACATCTTCATATGATGAATCCATCATGTTGTAATAATAGACGACTTATTTTGTGTGGATTCTCATCTTATTATTCCTTGTGATTCTAAAGCATAGAGCTCTCAGCATGACAAAGTATTTGATGGAAAATTACTTGTTTATTCGCTTAGAAAATTGGGAAGTAATTTGACATTTAAAGACTCTTTACGGGTATTCAGAGCTCATTAAGTCCTCAGACACACCCTTCAACGGGGAAGATTTTATAAAGCTCAGAAAGACCTTTTTAAAAGCAAAGAAACCTGTCTCATTCAATTTTATATTAAGAAAATCCCTCATAATGATTTCATCTTTATTGGTCATAGAATGCATTCTTCATATTGATTCTAAAAAATGGTTGGTAGTTATTAATCATATAGATAATTAATAACTATGTTTCTTTATAATAGTGCAGACTGAAAAATAATTAATTTGTTGGACCTCGAAATGGTAAAAATATATAAGATAAATTATAGCAACACCATATTTTACAATTTTATAGTTTAATAGTATAATTAATATCAATAATTTATTATTTTACAGAAAACTTTTATGATAACTAATTTTGGTTTTCGTTCTAATAGCACTGATTGAAGATAGTAAGACAAGCATAATATTTGGTTTTATAACTCAATTTATGGAATGGTTGTTAATTATAAATTCGTAGTTCATTGCCTTACTTATATTGTTACCTCCTCTGCACATAAAGCTTGGACTGATGAAGCAGTTCGTTAAGACTCTTGGCAAAATAAACTCCAGAGGCTTCGTTAAGAAGTTACCAAAAATTACACAGGCAAAGTTGAAGGAGGCTATCTTTTTTGGACTTTAAATCACAGAAGTACTGAAGGATGTCAGCTTCAAAACAACTTTCGATGAGGTTGAACTACCAGCCTGGGATACTTTTTGCTGGATCTGGAAGAATTTCTTGGGAAATGAAAAGGCAATGAACTACGAAGAAGGTGTAAGATCTCTTTTGAAATGCTACTCAGGAATGGGATGTTGCATGTCACTGAAGGTTCTTTTCCTGGATTCTCATCTTAATTTTTTTCCGGCGAACCTTGGATCAGTATCAGATTAACATGGTGAGAGATTTCACTAGGAGATAGGCGCTAAGGAGAAACGGTACCAGTGCTTCAGGTCTGCCAGAATGCTAACAGATTACTGCTGGACATTATACCATGATCAACCAGGTCAGGAGTCAGACGTTTAAGTCGCAGCGTTTCTAACTCATTTTCTTGCAGATCCAGCAGAATGTATCCCAGACTGGTAGTTCACCCTCATCGAAAGTTGTTTTGAAGCTGACATCCTTCAGTACTTCTGTGATTTAAAGTCCAAAAAAGATAGCCTCCTTCAACTTTGCCTGTGTAATTTTTGGTAACTTCTTAACGAAGCCTCTGGAGTTTATTTTGCCAAGAGTCTTAACAAACTGCTTCATCAGTCCAAGCTTTATATGCAGAGGAGGTAACAGCACATTATCGGGATCCACAAGTGGTCGATTCTTGACCCTGAATTGTCCCGGTGTGTATGATGTTCTGGATGGCCAGTTTGACTCTACATTGTGTTTATCACTTGCTCGACTATCCCAGAGACACAGAAAACAACAGTACTTTGTAAATCCAGACTGCATTCCCATCAACATTCCAATGTCTTTTAAATATTTAGAGATTTTTCATGAATATCTGTCATAGTTAATGGCAGGAAGTAGGAGAACCATATTCTTATAGGTGTCATGAAGGTGAACTGAATGTGCAATAAGAATGGATGGTTTTGAATTTCCATCATAAAGAAGTACAGCTTTCAAACTTCGTTGTGAAGAATCGATAAACAAGCACCACTCTGCGGGATCATGATTGAAATAAAATGGTTAAAAAGTCTATCAATATCACTGCAAAAGTAGAGTGGGCAATCTATAGAAAAACAGGGTTGTAGAATCTTATTTCTTTGCCTAAAGAATATTATACGAACACCTGAGCAGATTTTTCTCATTCAATCATGATGCAAGAAACTCGGCCTTAGCCTTTGAGAGGAACAAATCTCTGACAAGGTCATTCACTTCACCCTGAGAAAACGTCTGGGGCTCAAAGTCGCAGTCATCCGGTACGTACTCTTCGTCAGCCCTTTTATTACTTTCAGGATCATCTTCTAACGTTTCAATATTATCTAGAGGAGCTGGAACTGGCGGACTTTCACTGTGAGGGACAGAGCACATTGCAGAAGTTTGGATACACTAGTTTGTTCTTGTTCTTAGTTAAATATCCTGTGAAATTTATTTTGCAAATATAAAAGTCTGTTAAATGGTCTTTTGGCTCCCTCCAAATCATGGGAATGGCAAATGACATGGATGTTGTACCAGCCTCGTAGTTCTCTTGAGGAAGATGTGCAGATAACGTGTGGCACCCATAACTTGTCTTGGTCTCTCAGTGGGTAGTCAAAGAATAGCTTGTAAATTTTCTTGATCTCAGATGTGATTGTACACTTCTTGGCTTTTGCATTAAATTCTCCGCAGACATAGTAAAAAAAAAAGACTAGTTCTACACTGTGTTAGACATGTTAACAGTACAAAAAGAAACAAGGACATTACTGCATGCCCTTTATAGGACAGGCTATAAGGTTATGAAATATTTCATCAGACAAAGTCTGATTGAATAAGCTGAGATGATGAAATCCTTGGAGATATTTCATCGGACAAATCGTTGTTGGTTGAATTTAGATGATGAAATGCTTGCAGACATTGCATTAGATACAAATAAATCTTTGCTTAAGGTGAAGACAAATTTTATCTGAGCTGTTATGCTCTGACAAATATATTTGATTTCATGTCATTGTTCTTTGTTGATAATAGATAGGGTCGTTTGTTTCCATATCGTTTTCATTTATGTCAAGCCACTTCTGTCATCAAGGGGTTTTCATGTGGCTACCCTAATGTGAAATGTCAGGGCTTATTTTTTCAAGTCAGACGCCCTTTCTGTGGCTAAACAACAGGAAAAGTGCACTGTGAAATCTCTTCAGGAGAATATAAATTGAACATCCTCTTTTGCCAAGCACGAGCTGGGTCGAAAGCGAGTTGCTAAAGCTCGCAGGTACACCACCGCCGACCCTTGGAGCTTATAGATACATCAAGACATTTTTTTAAAGATGGGAAATATGTACTCAGATTTACATATCTCATCAGAAAACTAATAATCCAACCCCTCAACCCCTACAGAAGTCGATGATAACCTAAAAATTAATAGATCAAATCATCTTAAAAACTGTACGTGCTATGGGAAAATGGACTGCAGATTTGAACTCAGCATTAAAAACTGCATCCGACACACATAAATATATGCTTGATGAAAATTACTTGTTGACCAGTGTAATAAACAACATCATAACAGGCTGTGTAATTTACAGCTTACTACTCAACAGGAAAATTGCATAAACAAGTGCAAAAACAAAAATTATAACTTTATTAAAAATGATCATGAAAGAAAAAATTTTGTGAAAACCAAATATTGAAGTAGGAATAAAAAAGTCCCATTTTAGTAGCTTTTATGTACTTGTCTTGCTGATAAAAGAATAAAATTTGTTTACAAATGAAAAGAATAAGAAAAGCCAAATGGATACTCTGAAGAAATGGTAAAAAAGTATATATGTCTTAACTCTAATAAAAATGTATAAAAATCCTTAAATATTAACCATAACAACGTGTGTTATAAGTAGCCAGAAATATGTTTATTTTTGGTTATTATTAAAATAGCAATACAAATATTACAATGCATTTAAATTGAAATACTATTTTTTTGAGGTATTAATATGATATATTATGATATTATAATTCTTTTTATTCCAATTATGCAATTTCGATTAAATTTATTTTATCAAGTTGAAAATTATTTACTGGTACTGATGCTGGTAGTTTAGATTAC
>RDPX01000061.1:1539134-1549861 GCA_003991215.1 Morbakka virulenta | reverse complement strand
GTTTTATAAATGTGGAGAAGGATTGAGTTGTGTCTCCAGTTGTATCTAAGCTCGTCTAATGCAGATTGACATCCACCGACGACGTGGCTGAGGGTTTGCTGGCGATCACAAAATCTGCAGGTGGAATCGTTGGTTATTTCCCACTTGACTGCATTAGTAGCATTTGCAAGCGTATTGTTTAGGTAACGCACGACAAAACTGAAGATGTTCCTTGGGAGGTGGCTAATGACGTTGGACCACTGATTGATGAATTTAGTGTCGGCATACTTCCATATAGATTTAATCACTAAACTTTGTGTGATTAAGTCATTGATTAAGTGGTGCTCGTCCGACAGGCGAATTTGCTTCAAAGCTTCACGAGTTTTGTTGAATTGATCATATTGAACATAATAATAATAATAATAATAATATCAGTAATAGCAATAATAATAATAATAATAATAATAATACCTGCTGAAAGTAAAGTTAGACTGCATCTGGTTGTGGGGCTTCGACTTAGTCGAATGAGGCTGCTCTTTTCCACGACTACCAATAAATCATTCCTGAGTAAGATGTAGTATCTGTCAGCTCTCCACGAGTCCATAAAGACCCTGATTAATATCTGGCGATGAATAGTCTGTTCCATAGGTATGAGAGACCCTTTTTTATTTGATTAGCCCTAGCCCTAGATTAGCCATAGCGCTATAGAGATGCTATCTCGAAAAAAGTACTTGTAGTTGGGACCCTTTGACAACTCCTTTATGTGTGAAAACTGAACAAAGCAAAACTGCATGGAAGAGGCTTGAACCCATGGGAAAATCCTCTGATCTGGTAGATGTCCTACAGATGGATGGTTGTAACATTTGAAGGAAGGAGAAGGAAAGATCAGAAAGGTAACCTTGTTATAACAAGTTAGTTATTACTAGTACAGTCTAAGAAAATCTCTAATTGGAAGGGCATTTATATTGTGTAAAAAAAAGATTTATTCAAGAACGAAACCTGGTTGTGGACTGTTGTCACACAATGGTGAGAAAAAGAGAACTTTTTGGGTAATCTTGAGAAATGGGAAAGGAAGTTGTGCTACATGGTAGAAAGTGAAGATTGCAAAGGCTACAGGTTTATTTCTTTAAAAGAAGTGATTAATATCATTATTGACAGGTTACATAACTGCAAAAACTGAAATTCTTTCATCATAAAAAGGGACTCTTCACAAAACCCATCAGACTATGGTTTGGAGAGATAAAGCAAACAGAGTTTTTTTAGTTTCACTTGAGCACAGCACGAAAGCAGATATCAACTATGTAATGGTTGAAGTTCCCAACAATTTGATTGAACATTGCAATAACATCGTCTTTGAATAATGATAAGTACAAAAGAAAAAGGAAATTAAAATTTTCTTCGGTGGGTTATTCTTTATATGATAAATCCAGCCCTCTTAATTAGATTTGAAAGAAAAAATAATAACCAGGTTACCATTCCTGACTAAACTGGTTTAAAAAGCAGCGACAATATTTCAAGGCGTAAAATCGATAACCACAAAAGCTACAGTATCAATTCCAGAGGAATTTGGCACAGCATACATTTTCCATTCAACGTTTGTGTATCCATCCATCCTACTCTCTCTCTCTCTCTCTCTCTCTCTCTCTCTCTCTCTCTCTCTCCCTCTCTCTCTCTCTCTCTCTCTCTCTTCTTGTCTCTCTCTCTTTCTCTCTCTCTTTCTCTTTCTTATTTCATCAACCTGCTTGTACAATTTTGGCAGCTAAGTTCAGATCATTCAAAGTCACTGTTAGCTGCCACAATAAGAGCACAAACCATGCAAGCATTTAAAAAAAGTTTTATTTTGTGCATTTTCATGCCTCCTTAATAGTAGTTAGCAGATAATGGTCTACCATTTCTTCATCTGAGATTGTGACTCCATAATATTTCTTGGATTATCTTTTATCACTTGCAATTAAGTCTTAAGTAAAATTTTCTTGTTTTTTTCTTTGAAGTAGTTCTTATCTGAGTTTTGTTACTATTAACATGATTAATATTACATTTTTAGTGTTGAGGAAATCTCGCAATGAAAATGGCTAATATATCCGCTCTAGTAAATACCATAATATGTGGAGTCATTTTACTTAGAGTATCGCTCCAGAGTCATGGTAAGATTTTTATGTTTTCTCTCTTCGTGTACGAAAGTATAGTTTTAAAAAGTTCCTCTTAATTTTTTCTTTTCTTGCTATATGTCAAAAATTTGCATTTTTTATCATTATAATAATGGCTTAACGGTTAGTGCAACTGTAACCAAGAGGTCCGGGTTCGATTCTCCGAGCTGTCGAGGAGAATTTGGAACTTTGCAAAGAAAAAGAAGTCATTGGTTGGCGTCAGAAAGGGCATCCAGCCAAGAAATTCCTTACTGGCAAATCAAAGTCGCTCTGAAGGGCACCGTCTGAGCCCCAATTGCTGGGGGGAAAGGACGTTAAAAACTAAAATAATAAATAAATAAAGGATCCACTAATCTGAATACAGCAATTAAGGTTAATTTTTTACTATTTTTATGAAAATTGATGATTTAATTAGATTTAAATGTGATTGAATTCTATGGACTATTGATTTCATCTTTATTTTTATCTTACTATTTTAGGATGATATTATGTCAAAATTTCACAGACAACATTGATTCACAACAAATGATACTTGTATTTTTTCACAAATGTCATTGACAACACCTAATCTGATATTCTGATTGGACAAAACAAAACTGCTTGCTATTGGATGTCATTCTTTACCTTAATTCTACGTTTCCATGGTCACAGTACCAAACAGACTGTTTTCTATTTATCACTGTGTCAAGGGCACTCAAAATGACACTGTTAATTCCAAGATTTCTTATTCTTTCACAACCTTCGTCATATTTTAAATCTTGATATCTTTCCAATTTGGTTTTCCTGCTTTTTTCAATTCTTAACAATAATTTTGTTGGCTTCTGACTATTGTTATTTTCTATCATCATCATTGCTATTATTATCCGGTATGGTGACACTCTGTTAAACAAACATTGCCCAATATCGGCAATCCGTGCTAAGAAACGCCATCAAGAATACTAATGTTGTCATTTTCAGCAAGTTTTTATCTAAAGACAGCTTTACACTTTACTGTACTAACTTTGTGGCTTACATTATTCATTAGGAATTACTCCATCCTTTTAAGCATCATAAAAACTGTCTGTCTGACAAAATGCTCGACAACACGGTAAATGCAATTGATAACATTCAATAGTAACCTGAATCCTTTTCTCCCTCCAAGATTCATGGAATATCATTCTAATCTTAACACTAGTGAGATTGTTTCTCCTCGTGATGAATTGTCATAAATGAGGATGCTTGCTTTGTAATTTTCTTCAGATCTTTCTTGGGGTTCTCATATTCAATCTATTGGCCAGAATGCTTCTAGAAAAGTTGTTTAACCATAAATCCCCCCCTTCCTTACTCTCCCAAACAAACAAAATTATTCCTTATTTAAAAGTAGGAATAAGCTCGCCCATCTTCTTTTTTCTTTCATTGCCTTAGCTGTTCCAGCCACCGGCAGCCCCTTTTCAATGATTTTTTTCCCATTTTGATCGATTATATGTGGTCTGTATTAATGCATTAGGATTTTCTGTTAGCTGCTGCAGCTATTTCCTTCTTTGTCTTCCTCTTGTTCTTTTACCATCAATTTTACAGGTTTAAGACAGGTGTTCGAGATTTCCTTTTCGCCTCTGATGTTCTCTGGTGTTCTTCAAGAGATTTCTTTCCTACTTAACCTGTCTCAGGACTGCTTCGTTTATTGTTTTTGTATTCCATGATATTAGCTGCCCATAAACGTCAAAATTACTGCAAAGGTGCACAATTTGATAATTGTTTCCTTTCAAATGCGAGAAGTTTCTTCAAAAGATCTCCTTACTCGACAGTTAACAAGCAGATACTTACATAATTTTCCAACCTTTTTCATTTTTTTGCTACCATAATAGGCATACGATATCACTGATACTATTTCTATGTAAAAGTTTCAGTTATTTTGATAAACTTACATTATTTTTTCAAGAGTTAAAGAACGACATTGCTCACTGAGATGTATCAAATGAAAAGAGCAAAGTAAGATTATTATTTACTTTCATACTGACACTACAAAAAAGTTCTTGAGGGAGAATTTTACTTAGTTTTCTTCTTGCTACTTCCTCTGATTTATGAATGTATGCTTTTGCTACCCTTCCATCTACAGACACTGCAATATACACAATGATGCCACTTCCTCTTTTCCCTATCAATTAAGACAATGTCTGGCTTCTTAGCCTCTATTACATTGTCACACTGTATATTGATATTTCAGAGACGTTTTGACATCATCATTTTTGACAGCCCCTTCGGGATTATGAACTTTCTTGCCAAGAATATCGTGTCTTCTCTTGCAATCTCTTTGTGAAAGCTTTTCACATCCACTAAATATTTGCTGCACTGTCCTTTCTCTCTTCCCACACATTCTACAAGACGAATTACTATCACTTTTATCAACTCCACACTTAATATACTTTGTTCTAATAGCCTGCTCTTGGGCGGCATATACAAGAGCCTCCGTTTCACTTTTAAGGTCACTTATGGATAATCAATATCACATTTTCTCATTGTCAACATTTTCACTGCAATCTCTAATGAATTTCCTACACCTCTCCTTTTCCACCCATTTTTGCTTAAGCTCTTCAGATTTGTGCTTTTTAAATTCTTTTGTAGTAATCGTGCCTTCAGTATCAATCGTTCCGGACCCAATAACATCTTTCATGAGATTCTCTTCTGAGTTCAAAATGTAATAATCGAAACTATTTTTCTTCCTCTCTGACTACAAGCTCCAACTTATTCAGCCTTCTACTACCTTCTCTTCTCTTCATATACAACCTTTTTTCTTTTTCCTCTTTTTCTACCCTTCCATCTGCAGGCACTACAATACCCACAATGATGCCACTTCTCTTTTTCCTATCAATTAAGACAATGTCTGGCTTCTTAGCCTCTATTACATTGTCACACTGTATATTGATATTTCAGAGACGTTTGACATAATCATTTCCTACAGCCCCTTCGGGAGTATCCTCATACCATTTTTCTTGATGCTTCAGTCCATTTTTCTTGGAAGGATCTCAATGGAACGTCTTGGCAACATGATCTTGTCTTCTCTTTTACTATTTTTGTCCAAAGTTTTCACATCCACTAACTAAATGTTGCTCTGTCACTGCTCTATTCCCACATATTCTACAAGTAGGATTGTTGTCACTTTTATCAATTTTAAACTTGATATACTTTGTTCTAATAGCCTGCTATTGGGCGCCACTTACAAGAACCACCGTTTCACTTTTGGATAATTAATGCCACATTTTCTCTTTGTCAACATTTTCAGGATGATCTCTGCTGAATTGTCTATACATCTCTTTTTCCATCCATTTTTGCTTGAGCTCTTCAGATTTTTTCTATTTTAATTCTTTTGTGGTAATCATGCCTTCAGTAACAATCATTTCGTAACCTATAATACCTTTTATGAGATTTTTTGTGAGTTTAAAACGTAATAAATCTAATTATTTTCTTTCCCTCTGACTACAAGGACCACCTTACTCAGCCCTCTATCACCTTTTCTTCTCTTCATATACACCTGTCAACATCATTCTTAGAGTATAATGCTCTATAGGTTTGATTTTACCATATTCTACCACTCCAAGGTAGGTATATCCGTTCTGTTCAATTTCTTCATACTTTCACCATTTGGGAGTTATCTACTGTCACATTAACCATTTTCCACCTTTTCAAGACCAGCACACCACGTTTTTGAATTGCAAATGCCATCCCAAAATCTGTGCTGAGTGCATGAACTGTCAGCAGAAGTGAATCAATCTGTTTTTCACTTTTACGGTACAGTTTAAGGTCGTCCATGAAGAGTAAGTGGTATACACTAAATTCTTTCTTTCTCCAATCATAACCTGCCTTCACTTTCCTTTGAATCCAAGACATTCTTAACACAAAGAGTAATAAGGATAAGGTCCTTGAAAGAGACCTCCGTTGACTTTTATATCACCACAATTTTCTCCATTCGACGTTAATGATAGTTGCAACTGGCCCATGCTTATCTCTAAACGCTTTCCCACATTCTCTGCAATACCAAACATGTACATGCACTTAATAATTGAGTTATAGAGGCCAAAATCATAAGCTGTCTTATAATCCACCCACGCCATAGCCAAATTTTTGTGTCGTTCCCTGCAATCTTTTAGGATTGTTTTGTCTATTAACAATTGGTCTTTCGTCCCTCTACTGCCACGTCTTCAGTCTTTTTGTTCTTCCGGCAACAGTTCTTTCTCCTCAAAGTACTTATACATTTCTTCAGCTATCACACCAATCAATAACATCTACATTAGCGGTAGACAAGTTATTGGGAGATACTTCTCCACTGCATTAAATTTTGATGGATCATTCTGACATAGAACCGTACAACCATAAGTCATCCTCCCAGGCAAATCACAAACGTCCGTAACAATCTCATTCAAATGGTCAGCTATTCTTTCAGAATGGTTGGTAAGACTTTTAATCTAGAATCCCTGAACATCATCTGTCCTTGGAGATTTCCAATTTGGCATTTTTCTTAACTGCTTTTTGACTTTGACAGTTATACTCAATTCATCTTGCAGATGTTGCTCTTCATTCATATCTTGCTTTAACTCATTACGCCAACAGGCTTCCTTGTTGTGTTGTTTTTTAACACTCTAGATATCACCCCAAAACTTTCTGCTTTCCCTCAAAATCTGCTATATCTTTTGACCTGGAAGCCCCTCCATTCAACTCTGTGTATATCTTTTTCTGATCAACATTAAATATCCTATTCTGTCTGTACTGTGTTATTCTTTGTTTGTATCTTTTGATATTGACACGTTTTGCTGGAAGCCTTTGTGTTTTTCAATAACGGTTTTAATTCCTTTCCTATTCACCCCATACCTTTCTTTTGGATCATTAAGTATTTAGTTTTTTCTTTCGTCCTTGCTCCCCTTTCGATTGTCTACCAACCACATTAAAATTATGTTCAAGCCTTTTAATGTCTCCTTCAATTCTACGCTTTCACTTTTGTTTCTTATTTTGCCTAGGTTGAAATTTCTTCAATCTCATCTGCTCATCAACCCACACAACTGCAGCATTAACAATATTATCCATTTTCATGATGTTATTAGCTCTTACAAACCTGATTGATGAATTCACTCTCTCAGTTTGAAGTCTTATAATTTTCTTATCAGCCTTTTTAGAAAGAATGCCATCGCTTGTTTGCTTTTTTAATTTCCTTTTCTCCCACATTACGATCTCCAGATGAGGCAATACCAATAATCGAAAACACTTTTTTTTGTTGCTGTTCTTTTCCACAACTAAAATATACAGTCATCTTGAATCATCTTTTGATTCATGATATTTTTTCATTCCAACTATCGTGGTTTTATACGGCACTTCAAGTTGCACGAGTTCAAATCTCTCTTCGCTTCTAGGCAAATATGAACTATCAACATTTGCTTTTGGGTGGAGCATAACACTTGATGTGAATAGTTTTCTAGTTTGCTTGTCCATTCTTTTAATCTCAGGAGGGTTCCAATTTATTATATTGCAGCTGTACTGTATAGTGGACTGGCAAGGATGTTTTTTGCCTAAATTCTGTTTTTTGAGTAAAGCTTCATTTTAAGAACTAATCTAATTCTTCGGTAGTAGTCCTCACAAATTTTCTCCTTTATTCCAGCTTGGTTAATCCCGCCTCCTTCATTTACTCCTACGTATTTATGCATTTCTTCAGAATAGAGTTCTGTAATAGTCGTGACTGGGTCAAAATCTATGGATGACGGTTTTGCTAGTCTTCCTCGTGAGAATGAAGCTTTTTCGCACTTATCGAGACCGAACTGCATGCAAATGTCATTACTGAACTACTCAAAGCTAATTGGAAATCCTACTAGTTGTTGATCACTTTTTGCTAAAAGTTTCATTTCATCCATAAAGAAAAGGTAGTAAGTCTGCTTGTTTTAGTATCGTGTAACCATAGTTGGCGTTGTTAAGTTCGTTAGACAAGGGAATAAGTGATATGCAGTAGAGAAGAGGGAAAAGAAAATCTCCTTGGAAAATACCACATTTGATTTTAGTAAGGTTAGATTTAGTAGTCCCAGCGCCATGGGAAACAAGAAGAGAGGTGTTCTACTTTGACAAAGGATCTTAAAAAATTTTATTTATTGGTGAAAACTTGTACGTTTAAAGGTTTTTAATAACCCAATCACGCGGAATACTGTCAAAAGCTCTACGATAATCAATCCATAATGCGCTTACGTTTTTACTCTTTTTTCTGCAGTCCTCTAGAATCACTTTGTTGATCAGAAGCTGACTCCTTCCATCCATATCCTATTGCAGCCTTTCCGTTCCTGAGGAAGAATCAGCGTTTGCTCAAGGAAATTGTACAATCTGTCAGTGATTACTGATGTTAAATTCTTATAGGTTGTGGTCAAGCACCTAACAGGGCGATAGTTTTTCGGGCTTTTAGTATTGTCTGATTTCTGGGAAAGATATATCTTGCCTTGTTTTTTTTGTAGTAATGATTTTATTTCAAGGTACCATAAGGTGTTCACGTATTTCACTAAGAGAGTTCAGTCAGAAATTTGGAATCTTATCTAATCCTGGGGATTTCCACTTTTGCGATTTCACTAGAGCCAGTTGCATTTCCTCGATCGTAATAATTTTACACTGTTGCTCTTTGTCCTCACTCATCCTTTCCTCTTCTTTGCCTATCCAAGTAGCTTCCTGGTTGTAGTTTTTTCCTCACCCTAGGTGCCATTCCAAAACTCTTCCACGTTCTCGTTCTCAAGTGGCCCCTTCACCTTAATCTTACAATTTTTAATTTTCCTGTAAAACGTTTTAGCATAACGTTTGAGGATCTTGTTCTGTCTAACTTATTTCGCTTATCAAATCTTCTCAATTGCTGCCCTTTCGCGTCCTTGGTTGTATCTAGAGATACACTATCAGTAATATTGTATTTTTTTCTAATTTCCCTGCTTTTCCTAATTTTCACGTCTGTTCCTTTCTGTAGTTCATCAAGAATGAAAATATCTGCCCGCAGGGACTCCATTTTCTTCTTTATTTCCTTTTTTTCGGTCCTTATTAACCTGTTTCGGTTTATTCATTTTTATTTTAGTCCCTATCTTTTGGGTGACATCTCTTGCATTTAAGTATATTAGATTGTTGATGGACATTAACTCCTTCTGGATTTCAATAACTCTCTCGCTTAGAGCAACGTTATAAAGATAATTAGCAAGATTTGTTTTTGAAGAGAATGTAAGCTTGGATAGTGTGCTCTTTTTCATCTCAGTCTGTTCAGAAACTCACGTATTATGTATTCACGGGCAGCCTGCATCTTTTCTCTATTTTTTTCAACGAAACTATCAATAACCACAACCATGTGTACATTGCTATCCAGTTATTCATTATCTCCTTTCCTCACTTCACGTATTCTATTATCAATCTGTTCAGGTGTCAAATTTACTGGTTCCACTATAAGTTCTCGATTTTCTTGTCCAATATCAATCTCAGGTTCTACAGTAGTTTCATTTCGAATTTCATCCCGTATTAGATCAATTTGCGAGTCATTTAACCGCTTATTTCTAAAAATATTCGACGTACATTAGCAAGTTTATTAGCATCGATGTTTTTCATGATATCTTTTCCAACTATTTTTCTCCATTCAAATTATATTTGTTCAGTCAAGCTTTTCACAGGGTTCTTTTGAGCGAGGTAAAATGCTCTCAGAACATTGTTATAATTCTCTGTAGACCATCTAACTCTAGTTTCTTTTGACCTTGTGGGCATCACTGCAGGTTCACAGTTAGGGATATCCTGGTTCTGATTACCTTGCAGATCATTCGCAGAGGAGAAATTAGACCGAGGTGTATATATTTCGACCTCAGTTTGGTCTCTCTTTAAGGGAAGCGTCCTTTGTTGACCAGCGTGTCAGATGAGGCAATATGATTTACTTCTTGTCTTCAAAACATATCATTTTAACCTTACTGCCAAGAGATTGGGTATTCCGTGCAACTACTTACTATTATTATTTTGAAAAATTTTTAACTGGCTGATGTTTATACCGTAATTCTCCTTATTAGGCGAGTCACAACTAATGACCTAGGGCTAATAAGGTACTTTCTCCTATCTTTCACATCTCAAGAACTTTTCTTAGGATTCTAGCTGTTCCTAATAAAGCGGTCTTCTGCATGTCCACTATGTTAGGTTCAATATTCAATTTTTGAACCCAATTTTTAAACCCTTTGCTGACACTTCCTAATGCTCCTATCACAACAGGAATCACCTGCACCTTCTTCAAACCCCAAAGCCTTCCCATCTCCCTCTTCAAGTCTTGATATTTTTCAACCTTTTCCTTTTCCTTGTCTTCGATTCTTTTATCTGCTGGAACGGCAATGTCGATTATGAAGCAAGATTTCTGCTTTTTATCAATCAAAACAATGTCTGGCCTTCTTGCCTCTATTACATTGTCGCATTGAATATTGATGTCCCACAGAATCTTTACTTCTTCACTTTCTATCGCACCTTCAGGGGAATGTTCGTACCACTTTTCCTGATGTTCTAGCCCGTTTTTCTTGCATAGATCCCAGTGAATCCGTTTTGCAACACCGTCGTGTCTTCGTTTATATTCCTTCTGAGCCAGTTTTTCACACTCACTGATTA
>RDPX01000061.1:1498056-1521917 GCA_003991215.1 Morbakka virulenta | reverse complement strand
TCCATGTATTGTCAGCTATGAGGCTAGGAGTGGGGAGTGCTGTAGTCATGAGTTGTTGTCATACAACAGCAACCGCTTGAGTAATGTACCTTTCCTCACTGGTTGTGAGGCGCCACTTGCAAGGTTGTAGTGATGTTTCCATTTTTATTTGCTTATTTTATCTCACTCTTGTGGCTACAGTACATGTGCCTGCATTCAACTTTCCTGGCTTGTTGTTGGGTGCTGAATGTGGGTTTTTCACCCATCCATCACTAGATGGTGTGTAACCACTCGATGATAATATGAACATCGACCGCCAACAGGAGTTTCTATACTATCTATCATGCCAATTGAAACCAGAAAGCCCAACGTTTAATAATGTTTGAGAAGTGAAGCAACTTTTACCACCAGAATAGGATTTTTCTAACAGATGCAAAAATATTTTACATGGAATTAGGCAAAAAACAAGACAGGGTGAAAGAAACACCAAGTCAAGAGAATATTAAAAATTTGTACAACGGAATCTGGGGAGAGGAAAAAGTGTATAAAGAATCTGGTGCATAGATTTCAAATGTAGTAGATAGGACGAAAACGTCAAAGCACAAGAGAGGGAGAAAATAATTGTTTCAGAGTTGAAGTCTGCCCTAAAAAAAAGCTCAAAAAGAAAACAAAGTACCAAATTTGTGGTTAGACGCTTTGTTGACATTTCAGCACATCTCTGTTAAACTTCTCGATTAATTGATACACCACCCAGAACAAACACCCAGCTGGTTATGTGAAGCCACAACGTATCTATTTGTTAAAAGCAGTGAGACTGAGGATCCCAAAAACTATAGGTCAATAACATGTCCTATCACAACATACAAATTACTTACCTCAGTACTTACTGACAGAACCTACAAAAATCTGGAAGAAAACAATCTGTTGCGTTTAGAACAAGAAGGGTGGAGAAAAGGATCATACGGCTATAAAGATCAATTATTAATTAAAAAAAGGTCATTGAAAATTGTAATAGCTGTAAAAGAAACATCAGTTGTGCCTGGGTTGATTATAAAAAAGCATTTGATAGCCTTCAACACAATTGAATTTTGCGATCACTTGATCTTTTCAAAATCTCCTCAATTATTCTTGATATTCTGAAGTTTAATATGACTCATTGGTAAACAAGGATGCACCTATTTTATGAAAAAAAATACTATTATGCTTTCCCTTGTCTTTTTTGTTTTAATTCTTACTTAATTTGAGGAATTTCTGGTGTATTTCCTAATCTGAATTTTCTTATACGTTTTCGAGACTTTCTGGTTTTGGGGTAGTCTCACCTTTCCATCTCGCTCAAAATCGATGTTTCGCCGAGCATATCCTCAATCTCTTCCTCAATACTCTGGTTCCATTTGGGTTTTTTATGATCACTATCTTCAGGAAGCTTGTGTTTAATGGCTATTTTTGTCTTATTGGTCTTTGCACCCTCGTACACAAAAGCTCAGTTATGTTTAGCTTAATTTCTTTGCAAAAATCTGTTGACCAAGTTTGCCATGACTACATATTTCCCCTGTGACAATTTTAATGTTATGTTTGCTAGACTGTCGCGTTCTTTCATATCAACAGATTCAAATTTGTTAATGTTAGCTATTATTTCCTCTTAAAATTGAGCATCCTCGGCATTGTCAACTTCCCTTCTTTCTGTGTCTAGTACAGATTCAGAGTCTTAGTTTAGACTGCGTGGACCAGTGACATTTACATTGTCAAATCTAATATCATGGTTTCCAGTACCTCCTTGGTTTAATTCATCGCCAAAACCTTCATCAAACAGAATTTCCTCTCGCACTTCATTCTCATTTTCTAACGCATTGAAAGCCAAAACCTCAACAACTCCAATATCTCTCTACTTTTCCTTTTACTTTTCTCAGTTCAAATTTAGTTAACCTTTTTTTTTCGATATACTGAAAATGTTTTCGGTGTGGCTTCCTGCCGGTTTTTCAAGTGACATATTAAAAACATAGATAACTTCTGCATAATCCTCTCTGTTTTATCCTTGTCATTTTTCTTTTCCTTTCTTTTTTGATGATATTTCTCTGGATTGGCCAGCTGGTAGGTTTTCTTGTGCTTGGTAACCATCATTTCATTTCTTGCATTTTGAGTGCTTGCTGATTCAGTCGCACATTTTTCGATCCCTAGCTGGTTCAGCTCCCTTTGGGGAATGCATCCCTTGTTTAGCCACGCAAAGGAAGATGTGGTATGAATTATGACTTGTAGTTTGCTGGACTTTTTTCTGACAATCTCAATAGATGTCCTAACCATTGAATGCTTCTCACTTTTATTCTTTTTGACCATCTTTTTTACTTTGTCCTTTCGTACAGTTCTTTGTTGCTGATTTTGTATGACCATTTGATCTTTACAATTGATCTAAGTAACTTTCTTTGAAACACATCTATTTCTCTTTCCATTTCTTTTGTCGTTGTCCATAATTCGCTATTGTACTTGAATATGCTTCTTATATATGTTCTAAACAGTCTCATTCTTGTTTTCCGGGGTATCTTCTTTGATGTTAGCATGTGTTTATGCTGATTGAAGTATGCCATTGATGATTGTTTTCTTCTTTTTATGTCTTCAACTGTATCCAGTACTGTTCCTAAGTATTTACATTTTTTCCAGTTGTCTTCTCCTTTTCTTTTGATACAATATTCTTCAGTTTTATCCTTATTGACCTGTAAATTCCTTTTCTTCAGTTTCCCTGGTGTTTCCTTTTTTATCATATCTGCTCTTTCTTTCATTCTTGTTATCCAGCTTATATCATCTGCATATTGTTGGTCTATGTCAATAGATGTTCTAGTTGGCACAGCATAATTGTGATCTTGCATATGCTGTAGCAATATGTCTTCTGATGTTTCTGACATCAATGGTTTTGCATATGAATGATATTTGTCTTCTTGTTTAATCTCTAGTGCTTTCGCTAGGTAAAATGTGAATAATATTGGACTTAAACGATCACCTTGTGCGACTCCTATATTTTTTATACACACTTCTCCTGTTGTCTTTCCATTTCTGACCCTTAGTATTATATCTTTGTGCAGCGTTGTTATCATATGTAATTCGTCTTCTTCTTCTAGATCCTTTAGATCTTCATACAGTGTTCTCCTGCTTACCGTGTCAAATGCTTTGCTCATGTCTAATAATAATATGTTTATCTCATAATCCACTGTTGTTATCGCTCTTGTTATTATTGTTATTTCTCTGGAAAATTTTTGATTGCGAATACAAGTTCAGTTAATATCTTTATACTTGGAGACTTTCTCTGCTACTTTAAAGGATGTATTCTGATTAAAAGGTACTGCCATATTGATTAATACTCATGTTTTTTCTTTCTTGTTCTTAATAATGATGTCAGGTTTGTTGGCTTTGATGGTTCTATGAGTGTGGACTTGCACATTCCACAAGTTGGTAACTTTTTCGTTTTCTGTAACTCTTTCTGGTTGGTGCTCATACCACTTATCGGTTGTTTTGATGTTGTAATACTTTAAGATTCTCCAGTGCATGTATGCTGCAGCGTTGTTACGCCTTTTGATGTTTTCTGACTTGGCTAACTCGGGACACTCAGACAGATATGGTCGACACTTTCATCGTATTTGTTACATAATCAGCAGAGTGGATTTTTTTCGTCTTTGATGATTCTATGATGGAACAATCGGGTGGCTAAGCTTTGATCTTGGGCTGCAATTATAAGGCCTTCTTGAATTTCCGCTTTTAGATTTGTCCCTTTCATCCAGTCGTTTGTTTGCTTATAGTCAACATCAGCTTCTTTGATTCTTGATGGATACTGCCCATGTATAGTTTTACTTTTCAATTTTTTCATAATTTTGTCCTGGGCTTTCGTTTTCCCATGTAGTTTCACTCTTTTAGCGAGCTTAGTTTCTGACTCGTTGTTTTTTATCTGCAATCTCACTCACATCAACCTCTTGTTTAAAGTTGGCAGCAAAACTCTTTTTCGAGTAAGACTTCTTTCTATCTTCCTGTTGCCTAACTAATTTCAGGAATGGATCATTAGATTTTTCTAAATATGTTGTCAGGCCAATTGTTATTGTCTAGCAAGTTGTTTTAATTTATATCGATCCTCTGCTACCAGATGATCTTCGTACATACATTAAGTCTGCATCTGATTTTGGGTGATGCATTCGTTCATTAGTAAGGAGCTTTCTCGTTTTTCTGTCCAGCTTCTTGATATCTTCAGCTTTCCAACTGATGATATTAAAGCTGCAAGCTACGACTGAAGTGGCTACTGTTGTTAATCACTTCAATCTTGTTGATGACATTTAATTCACATTTAAGGATCGTTCTTATTCTTCTGAAATACTCTTTTCGGATCTTTTCCTTCATCTTCGAATGTTGAATTCCATCACCTTTATTTATTCCAAGGTACTTATAAGTTCCTTCTTGGTCAAACTCCTTTATTGTGATATCTTGATTGAGAAAGATGTTGAATGTTTTCGTTAAATTCCTGTGATGACGGTTGCTTTCGCGCATTTTCCCAGTCCAAATTTCATCTTTATATCATCCCTGAATGTTTTCACGATGTCTAGCAGTTTCTTGAGTTGTTCATCACTCATAGCGTATGCCTTCAGGTCATCCATGTAAAAAGGTGATTGAGTTTTTTTTGTTATCTCATAGCCATGCTTTGTGTTGTTCAGCAGCGTGCTGAATGGTGCCAGAGCAAAACAGGAGCGAAGATAGTGGATCTCCTTGAAATATGCCACTATTGGTGTTAATTTTTCTCGATTTCTTGGTTCCCTTGTGGTGGATGAGATGGAGGGTTGTTTTCCATTTCTTCGTACTTGCACTTACGAAGCTGACTCCTGTTGGGTTTATTTTGAACATTTTCAGGCATTTAATAGCCCAAGAGTGTGGTACACTATTGAAGGGTTTCTTATAATCAATCCAACCTGATGATAAGTTTCTTTTATTTCTCTTGCAGTTTTCTAGGGTCGTATTATTTATCGGTAGTTGGTGTTTACATCCACAACTTCCTCTTTTACATCCTTTCTGTTTAGTTGATAATAACTTATTCTCTTCAAGAAATGTATATGTTCTTCCAGTAATGATGGATGTAAAGATTTTGTACATTGTTGGCAAGCAAGTAATTGGACGATAGTTTTTTGGATTTTTGGTTTCTTTGGTTTTGGGAAGTAGATAAGTTAAACCTTCAGTCAGCCAATCGGATACTTTTTCAGGGTGTTTTAAGATGTCATTATAGGTTGCAGTTAACTTGCCATCTCACTCTGCTGCATTGATAAATAAACATTTTCTACATTTCTTGTGGCATCTTCATTTTCAACTATATTGTCACTTCCTGTTATCTCTGTGCAATCTTCTATTTCAATTTGCTGTTTCATTATTTCTATCTCAACCTCCGATAAGAAGCCATTTTTCCTAATAGCCCTTGCCTGATCACAGGCTCTCTGTTCAGTGGATTCATGTGGTCCAATCTCTTGCCATATTCGAAACACATGTTTCCTATATCATCTAATAGGTGCACTATTCTCAGTCACAGGATCACTCTTCAAATAACACCTCATAAGAATTTTGTTCACATCCTTATTCCATTTCATCCTAGCAGTAGCTTGTTGACGACCGGGACCACGCTGCTGAGTCGTGGAACACCTTCGGGCGAGAGAGCTTCACGTGAAAGTTCCACTCCCATTGACACCGTTACTAAATAATTCATTATTTAACATTTCACTCAAACTGAGGAGAGTGACGATAAGGTGACACAACCACCAGTGTTTTTATGTCGTGACACCATCACTAGAAGGGTTGCCAACCAGTGCTAAATAGTCACCTCCTATCCATGAGGCAAACTAACCGACAGGTACTACACATTGCTCAAGGGTGACCTGTAGGCAGGACACACATACATACACACACACACACACACACACATATATATATATATATATGTATCGGCCAACACTATCGTGTCGGTTATTGTATTTGTTTGGGACAGGAATAGTACATCCTGAAATGAGATGGTCAGTTGTTGCATTACTTTTGTTACAGAAACTGCACTTAGAGTATGGACTGTTGTGAACATTATAATTTCTTGCAAGAGGCTTTGTTCTTGAGCAGCGACATTAAATCTTTCTGTCTCTGCTTTCAAACCAGGACTATGCAACTATTGACGGATGACAACAATGTTTACATCAGCTCTCTCAGCTCGCAGTGCATATTGGACAGGCAAAGGTTTCGATGTCCATACATTGGGGATAGCTTTCTTTTTCTTCTGTTTTGTCATTGCTTTTAGTTTCCTAGCATTTTAGATGGGCTTCATTTCTCCATTAACTTGAATTTCCAGATCTAGGTCTAATACACGAGCGAATTCTTTAGCTTCCTCCATAACTGAATGTGGCGTGACCTTTTATGTTCCTCATGTTTTAAGATGAGTTTAGCATCCAATCATCAGATAAATCTAAGAACCTATGAAGACTAAGAATGATTGTCTTATAAGAGAGTTCTAGCTGGGTTGAACTCTTCACACCGAGACCTTCAGGTGAGGTAAAGACGACAAATATCAGCTTTAGGATGGTGCATGTTGTAACTTGTCAACATTTTTCTGATTTTACAGTCGAGTCATTTTATCTTGGTACTACGACTTGCCTTTTTGCACCCTTTTTGTTTTTCAGAAAATCTACTCTCATTGTCTAAGTACATGTAAATTTCTTAAGCTGTCGTTCTCGTCAACAACTTCTAAATTAAGAGAAGGTATGTAATAGGACCAAAGCTGTCAACAGCTCTTACCTTTGCAAAATCATTTTAGTACAAAACAGTCCTTCCGTATGTCATCCAGGTAGGTATTTCATTTACTCCTTCCAAAATACCCGATATGGCTATTGTTTTATGCAGGTTATTGATATTTTTAATCCAGTAGCCCTGCACTCCATTCTTCCTGCTGCCTTCCAGTTTGACAATGCTTTACATTGATTTTTCATTTTATTTTTATTGACCATAATTCTTTCTTGTTCATGTCTGATATTGATCTCCTCTTTCATATTTTTAAGCCACTCAGCCTCTTTGTTGTGATTCTTTTGAAGACCCCATTTGCTGCTCAGAAACTTCCTATTTTTTTCTGCATCAGACGTTTCACCTCCTTTTCCTTTTTTCCATTCAGTTCAACTCAACAATTATGGTTTGTGCTTCTTGATCGCGTACAAACTTATTAATGTCAGAATTGTTTTTACTTTAGTAGTTTCAATATTACTGTCGTATTATTATGGTGATCAATACTTATTTCATTTATTTTAGGATCCATAATAGCTTCTTCACTGTTGACAGCCTCTACTTTCTTAATATTTCTTTGAATGTTTTCGAGTTCAAGTTCAGAGAGCCCGATCACATAATCGTTGCTCAGTCACTTTAATTTCTAAGACACCACGCTCTCTCCATTCCCTGAACATCAACTGTTTGTAACCTCCAACAGGTCTACTACTATTGTTAAAAGTTTTTCTTCGATACAACCATTCCGTTACTACCTTGTTCTTCTTTTTACCAATGTGTTAGAGCAGTAGTTTGGTGGCGACCGGATAAGGCACCTTCACATGCAGTTCCAGTGTCATTTACGTCTTTATTTGAAACACATTGTTCAAAAATTTTCACTCATAGGAGAGTTGGTGTTGATGAGGTGTCACCATCACTAGTATTTTTTTCGAGACACCATCTCTAGGAATATTGTTGATCAGAGCTGAAAACCTCCACCTGGCCCTAAGACAGGATAAACCTGCCAAACGTCAACTTGGTAATTAAAACCTCGAAATTTGCTTTTTTATTCAGAGTCTTCCTTTTCTCAAGTGGATTGCCAACCAAGACTAATGAGCTCCACCTACCCAGGGCTAACAGGTACTACACCTTACGCTAGTGTGATCCGAAGGTAGTTGTGGCAAAGGGTAACCTCATTCACCAACGTCAAAAGTCCACAACCGGATACATTTCAACGTCATACCAAGGATTAATTATTATTATTGTTTTTACTATTATTGTTAACATCATCATCATGTATGTATGTATTTATTCGCTACTAACAAAAAAAATACAAATGTTCAAAGGTAAATGGTAAAAACCTAATACATGATGTTATCCAAAATAGTTAAAAAATAAGACTAAACAGAAACAAAAAAGAACGAAACAAACAGGCGGGACGGTAATCTAGAGAAACGGTGGCAGGGGTAGCATAATACAGATCATGAAGACCTTATTTTCATTATGGCCATCAATATTATTATCATTATTATTGTTATTATTATTATTATTATTATTATTAGTAGTAGTAGTAGTAGTAGTAGTAGTAGTAGTAGTAGTAGTAGTAGTAGTAGTAGTAGAAACCCTGAAATATTCTTGTTTTTTTAATATTGTTAGTGAAATATTTAATTTTGTTAAACAGGCAAGCCAATGCAAATTACCTTGATTAGTGAGATCTGTAATTGTATGTGTTCGGATGAAAAAATAAAAGATTCCATCATTGTATTCATAAGCTATTGAGCCGTGGTGTATAGACGTCTCTGTAAATGATTCTCATTTAAACACAAAATATTTGTCTAGCTTTTCAATATACCAATTACAATTTTATATTAATCAATTTTTCTTTGCACATGAATTTTATTTGGAAATGTTTCAGTTGAGTTTTCGATATGTTTTGGCCTTATTTATGGTTTTGTAGGTTCTGTGGAAAGTAATTTTATTCTCTTGGACGCAAAAGCTGGCGATACAAAATAGCCGTTACAGGAAAACATTTACAATCCCAATGACGAAATCAACATGCCTTTAATGAAGGAAAGCAATAACGACATGTATTTCGGAATTCTGAAAGCTGGTGTTAAATGTTCATGCGGCAAAGTGTATAAAGGATTGGAAATCTAGAGAATTCAACAACGAAACTCTAGATTGATTAGAGGCTTGGAGAAAGATATTTATGAACAAATATTTGAAGATTTTTAAACAATTGTGAATTAACTGGGACAACAAGTAAATCAGTAGTGAATCATATCATTTTGGACTTGGAAACGTGAAATNAAAAAAAATACAAATGTTCAAAAGTAAATGGTAAAAACCTAATACATGATGTTATCCAAAATAGTTAAAAAATAAGACTAAACAGAAACAAAAAAGAACGAAACAAACAGGCGGGACGGTAATCTAGAGAAACGGTGGCAGGGGTAGCATAATACAGATCATGAAGACCTTATTTTCATTATGGCCATCAATATTATTATCATTATTATTGTTATTATTATTATTATTATTATTATTAGTAGTAGTAGTAGTAGTAGTAGTAGTAGTAGTAGTAGTAGTAGTAGTAGTAGTAGTAGAAACCCTGAAATATTCTTGTTTTTTTAATATTGTTAGTGAAATATTTAATTTTGTTAAACAGGCAAGCCAATGCAAATTACCTTGATTAGTGAGATCTGTAATTGTATGTGTTCGGATGAAAAAATAAAAGATTCCATCATTGTATTCATAAGCTATTGAGCCGTGGTGTATAGACGTCTCTGTAAATGATTCTCATTTAAACACAAAATATTTGTCTAGCTTTTCAATATACCAATTACAATTTTATATTAATCAATTTTTCTTTGCACATGAATTTTATTTGGAAATGTTTCAGTTGAGTTTTCGATATGTTTTGGCCTTATTTATGGTTTTGTAGGTTCTGTGGAAAGTAATTTTATTCTCTTGGACGCAAAAGCTGGCGATACAAAATAGCCGTTACAGGAAAACATTTACAATCCCAATGACGAAATCAACATGCCTTTAATGAAGGAAAGCAATAACGACATGTATTTCGGAATTCTGAAAGCTGGTGTTAAATGTTCATGCGGCAAAGTGTATAAAGGATTGGAAATCTAGAGAATTCAACAACGAAACTCTAGATTGATTAGAGGCTTGGAGAAAGATATTTATGAACAAATATTTGAAGATTTTTAAACAATTGTGAATTAACTGGGACAACAAGTAAATCAGTAGTGAATCATATCATTTTGGACTTGGAAACGTGAAATAGAGATGCTGAGGAGAGCAAAGGACAGGTCTCTGTAGAGAAGCATTACCGCCGACGTTCCAGAAGGACATGGCTCCTGAGAAGGGAGTGAACCAATAACAGTATCGTCAGGTGGAGAATACCTTGAAGTCAAAGAGGGAATAGGTCTTCCAAAGTCAAGTGACCAATGGCAAACTGAAAACAGCAATTTTAAATCTATTTTTGCATTTGGTCAGTTGAAACCGACGGCTGATTCCGTAATTAGGTTCATGATGAACAATTCAATTTATGAATTCTTTAAAGGTATGTGGGGAGCCACAAATAAGAGATTTGATGAAGGGTTTCAAAGGAAATATAAAGATCAAAAAGTAAACAAAAAATAAAAAAGGGCTTAAAATCACTTTAAAAAGTAACGCCACAGTCATACAAATAAAATACGTTCCACATTTGCTTCGCCAAAAACTGACTTTTTCCCATGACAATCACACTGTATCTAACCACAATTACCTCATCTACGGTAATTGGGGCTACGTAAAGCATGTGCTCCAAAAGAGCTCTACAACACGTCCTACCTTCTCAAAAGTCTGTTGCACCGAATACTTTAAAAAAAAACTTTTATCGTCAATTATCAACAGATACTTTACAATTCCATCATGGATACCCTCTATTAACGAAATCGAGCACCCTTTCAAAACTGATCCTCCATCATATCAAAAAATTACATTAGTTATTCGTCGTATGAAGTCATCTGCCTCGCCATGCCCACTAGATAAAATATCTACAATTTGCTTTAAACCATGTCCCTATCTGTGGTCTTTCCTCACAGAAATAATTCAAATCATATGGATTCCTGGCGAAGTTCCTCCGGAATAGAAAAAGGCATGTACGATTTTAATACATAAGAGGGGTAACACCGATGACCCTTCTAACTTTCGGCCAATTACTCTTGAAACCGTTCCATTAAAAGTTTTTACATCCTGTTTTGCGTGACTCTGAATCCGAATACCTGAAGGATAATAACTTTGTTGAACATATGATTCAAAAAGGCTTTACTTCTAAGATCTCTGGTGCTTTAGAACATACTGCAATGATGCCACATGTAATAAACAAGGCTCGCACTCATCTTTAATCAAAGTCTTTAATCACCAGTCTTTACACTGAATTTAAAACATCATTTATCACTGATCATTTTACAACTGAAGACGGAACAGTTCGTCATAGCTTTTACAAGGAGATTGTCTTAGTCCACTACTCTTTAATATGTGTTTTAACACATTCATTCAATATATTAGGGCAGAAAAATACAACCAAATTGGTGTTTCATCTCACGATAAGAATGGTGGTATGTTCAATCCTGTACACTGGTTTCAGTTCGCAGATGACGCTGCGGTCATTACAAGTGGGGAAAGAGGGAACCAGCTTCTTTTAAACTGTTTTACTCGATGGTGTCAATGGGCCAATCATAAGGGTTGATAAATGTGCCACATTCGGAATCAAAAAATTCACTACAAGATCTCTTCAATTTCAACCTAAACTTTTTGTTAATAATGAAACTTTACCTCCTGTAGCCATTGGAGATGCCTTTAAGTATCTTGGACGTTACTATGACTTTGAAATGACCAATCAGTCTCACAAATCCAAGCTTCTGTCTGTTTTACTAGATCTTCTTAAACAAATTGATTCTTTACCTATCCATCCAAAACACAAACTTCGTCTCTATAGTGAATTTGCNCTTTTTGTTAATAATGAAACTGTACCTCCTGTAGCCATGGGGGATGCCTTTAAGTATCTTGGACGTTACTTTGACTTTGAAATGACCAATCAGTCTCACAAATCCAAGCTTCTGTCTGTTTTACTAGATCTTCTCAAACAAATTGATTCCTTACCTATCCATCCAAAACACAAACTGCGTCTCTATAGTGAATTTGCCCTCCCAAAGGTTTCCTGGCACCTTACTGTTTCAAATGTTTCTAAGACTTGGGTGAGAGAAAATATCGACAACCTGGTCTCTAAATACATACGTCAGTGGCTTGATCTGCCTTTGGGTACCACTCTTAGCTTCATTATTCTTTCCAAAAATCAATTTAGACTCAACTTGCAGCTGCCTATCACAAAACTTCTACAATGCCAAACTGTCACCCGTAACGCTCTGAAGTTGTCACCAAATGATGATATCCGAACATTGTGGGAAAACACAAGCAATGGTACCAATATACAACACGATATTTATAAAAATACAAAAGAAGTTCTGAAAGCTGTGCAGACAGAGCACAAGGAGCGTTTACAAAGTCATCTTACTACTCAAGGTACCATTCTCTCATTTCTCTTTGACAACGCAACTTTAAAATATAACAAGTTTTGGTCCGAAGTTCAAAGTAAGCTGCCCAAATATATCTTCAGCTTTACCATTTGTTATTTGAATAACACCCTTGCAACTCATAAAAATCTATCTAAATGGAAACTTAGTCTATCTTCCTCTTGCTCTTCCTGCTTTGAACCAGAAACCCTTCTTCATGTTGTCGCCGGCTGCAAAACGTACCTTCAGGAAGGTTGATATACTTGGAGACAGAACTCAGCATTACAGTTTTAGCAGGTTCTCTCAAATCTCTTGAAGGCTGTACAATATATGCTGATATCTTTGGATTCTTATCGCCATGTATTATAACTGGAGATGCCTTGAGGCTTGATTTGCTCTTAGTTTACTCCACAACAACATTCTTGAATTGACGATGGGCTATGAAACAAACCTGGATAAAAATGCTTCTCTCAAATACGAAAAGTATCGTTCTTTAATTCGTGATTTACAATCCAGCTTTTCAAAAGTTAGTTTCGTAAATCTGTCCATGAGCTCTTTAGGTATATTCGGTAAATTTTGTATTACTTTCAGTAAAATGTGCAACGCTTTGAACATCGACAACAAACACCAGCGCTTTCTTTCAACCAAACTTTCCAATGTAATCATTCGCACCACATACTACATATTCTGTCGTAGAAATAAATCATGGAACAACCCTGAACTATTGTCGCTTTATTGATTTTGTTAGTAAAATATTTAATTTTGATTTTGTTAAATAGGCAAGTCAATGCAACTACCTTAATTAGTGAGGTTTGTAATTGTATGTGTTCAGATGAAAAAATAAAAAGTTTCCATTATCATATTTCCTTATCTTGCATATTTACACAATTGCTTACCGGATCAACCCAGTGACCTAAGGCGAGCATTATTATTATTGATAATAATCTTCAATTTAATCGTCAATACTCTTTACAGTGTATCAAGGACGATAAATATTCCAACTTTGCTTACCGTGCCATCAAAGGATTCCTTCCGCACAATTGGTTCCAATTTTCAGATGAGGTAGTCGCACTCCCCTCGTTGGAATTAGAAAACCAAATTCCTCTGAACTTCTTCAGCAAATGGTGTAAATGGTCAGATATGACAACAAAACCGTCAAAACGTTACGCATTTGATATCTGTAAAAAGGTAAAATTGTCAGTTTAATACAAACCAAACCTATACTTAGACAACAAGCTTGTACCACAAATTAAGATTGATAATCATTTTACCTATCTGGGTCGACACTTTGACCTCAAAATGACAGATGAAATGCACAAAAAATGAAATAACAAAAATCGTGACTGAAGACCTCGAAATCATCGATCGACTACCACTTCATCCGAAAAACAAGTTGAAGCTGTACCAGCAGTGGGCATTATCGAAAATCAACTGGTACCTGACAGTCTCCAAAATTTCAAACACGTGGGTTAAGAACAACATGGACAACCTCGTATCCAGGTACATCAGACTATGGCTCGAAATACCCATCAATGGTACCTTGTGTGTCATCGCCCAATCAAAACGAAATTTTGGTCTTGGGCTGATATTACTATCTACTAGACATATCCAGTACCAGGTGACATTTCGAAACAAAATTGGCAGTTCGTATAACAAGAATATTCGTAAAATCCACAAATCCATAGCTGCAGTAAATGTTCAATATGATCAATTCAACAAAACTTGTGAAGCTTTGAAGCAAATTCGCCTGTCGGACGAGCACCACTTAATCAATGACTTAATCACACAAAGTTTAGTGATTAAATCTATATGGAAGTATGCCGACACTAAATTCATCAGTCAGTGGTCCAACGTCATTAGTCACCTCCCAAGGAACATCTTTAGTTTTGTCGTCCATTACCTAAACAATACGCCTGCGAATGCTACTAAAGCAGTCAAGTGGGGGAGAACCAACGATTCCACCTGCAGATTTTGTGATCGCCAGCAAATCCTCGGCCACGTCATCGGTGGATGTCAATCTGCATTAGACGAGCTTAGATACAACTGGAAATACAACTCAATCCTTCTCCTAATTTATAAAAGGGTTACATCTCAATGTTTACAAGCGTATGTTGATATTGACGGCAATCCCAACCGTCTATAATAACAGGTGAGGCCCAAAGGCCAGATCCTGTTATAGTGAAAGGTGACAAGTTACTAATATTACAACTTACAGCTGGGTTTCAAACCAATATAGAAAGTAACATCAAACGTAAAACTCAATGCTACTAACAGTTGCTATCCGATCTATCATGAACATTTATTTTGTAAATCTGTTATGTAAACTTTAGCCTCGGAACTCTAGGTGTGTTTGGGAAAAATAGCTTGTTTGTTTCAAAGCTGAAGTCCCTCGATCTCAATGACGAAACTGTTAGATTTTTCTTCAAAAGATAGATAAACGTTTGTGTACGGACATCATACTTTATTTTCTCTATGAGAAACAAAGAATGGACATACACAGAATTATTGATCTGGTAGCCAGCTAATACATCGTCTCTAAGTGAAATGCCCAAATGGAAAGTATCACTACAAAGGATGTATCACAACTAGGCTTCACGGTGCTATTTCTAGTCTTTCTGTTTCCAGTCTTCTGCATCCAGTGACAGCTCAGTTGCGTTGCAACCTATATTAAGTAGATCAATTTCATTGTAAATTTTTTAGATCGTTACTTTCCAAATAATGAGAATTTTATTAAAAATAATAATAATTATTACTCCCTATTTCCCTTTTTTTAAGTGGTGACAGAGAGTAAATTTGAAACTTTTGGAGACAAAATAATAAGATAATATTCAATAATTATCGAAAATAGGCAGGAGCAACGGGAAACAATAGAACTACATAACACATACCATTCTATTGTTTGTAGGTGATATGCTAGTGGCATACGGTTGTTTTTAATTTTTCACAGTAGCTGTTCAGTGCAGCAGCATAGATTTGCCTCACATTTAACGATAAAGAGTATTCAAATGTATTTTTAATCTTGGACTAAAAACAGGAAATGAAGTATTAACAGTCTTGTTTTGATGATTTAAGCTTAAAAGCTGGAGAAATTATTACATACTTAAGCTAACCATTATTACTTCAGATACAAAACTGAACAAACATATAAAAAACACAATATGAAAACTTTGTCAAGCTTTCGGTAACTTACTTTGCTGGCTTTTGATTAGCCATGACATATTTTTGAAAATAAAAACTGGCGCCTCAGTGGAGCAGAGACTTGAATTCCAAAAGGTGAATACACATAACTGAGATTCTCCTTTTTATGTGTCATCTCAGACAGATTTCCAGGGCAAAATTTGATCTAAATAAAAAAAATTGGACAACTGTACAAAAGTGAGACCTTAATGGTATTAAAACGTTTTTAATAAAGACTTAATAAGAATGGGGAAGCCGTCAAGCAAGAGCAAGAGTGCTAGACAATAGTGATTTAACGATATAAATTTAGAGACAATTGGCAATGCTAATAAACTACTAAACTAAAGAACAGGAAGATACCGACAATAGTAGGCTTAGAATTTCTCTGTGGTCATCACTATCCTGTCTACAGTCAAGCAGAGCTTGTTTTCTTGACAAAAAGATAAAAAAATGAATATAATTTTAGAAGAAAAACCAGCTTTGATGTTGTAACTTAGATTATTCCATTTACCCCCTGAACTGTATAAACGTTACCTTTTGTACCTCCGTCTTTTGTACATATATGGTAACCACGAACTTTGTTAATTGTCATCACTCTTGAAATATGATAAGTAAGTTTGTACCTTCCTTTCAAGTTTGATTAAATGTGCAAGTAGCCAGACTTCTGTCCCTCTGTTTCCCCACGTCCATTACAATAACTATCTTTATTTTAGAAATTATCATAAATTTTGAATATTAGTTCATTTTGTTGGAAAAGACAAGGGATGCTTTTAAAAACTATTTTATTACTCTATATAGTTTATAATATATTACAGAGTAAATATATTAGTAGATAGTTCAATCTCCTCATAAATGCAACCATAAAATACAGTTAATATAAAAATAATTATTATTATTCTGATATGACAGAAGTATTACAAATGACGCAACTCAAAAAATAGCTTACGACTCATGACATGATAAATTTCCTATTTCTATGTCTTCCACTGACTCCATAAAGTCAAATCTTTAAGATATTATTACTATAGTTATTTTTAATTTATTTTTCACAGCTCTTTAAATTAGGGTTTTTTTGTTACATTTATACATGTTTTCTTATCACGTTTTACCTAACAGAGCTGGAGACACCCATCCAGGTGGAACTGAAATATATAAAACAATGGTCAAAGCATATGCCGATGGTACTCATCAATGGAATTCTCTGGCTTCACTTGTTTTATCTGCTTCCCTTAACGTCAAATACTTTCCCTTTGATGAACAAAGAATATATTTTAGATTTGGCTCTTGGACGAATGATCAAAGCAGAATCGATATGGTTCCTGGCCAGCCAAGTGATATCGATGCACATTTGACCAAAAGTGCAGAATGGAATGTTGAATCTACTGAAGTAAAAAAAAACGTCATCAAATATGAATGCTGTCAATATCCTTTTGTTGATATCCAGTTTTTCATCAATCTCAAAAGAGAGCCAATGTATTATACTTTTACTCTGACACTTCCGTGTTTAATGTTGCTCCCCTTAACGATAGTAACATTTTCTCTGCCGCCCGAATCAGGAGAGAGAATTGGCCTTACAATAACCATTTTGCTGGCTGTTACAGTATTTTTGCAAATCACCAGTGATTCGTTACCAAGATTTTCCGACAACGTGCCTATCATTGGTTTCTTCTTCGTATCCATCATGGGAATCACAACGGTATCACTAGTCATAACCGCTGTTGTCCTGATCCTTCACTTCAAAGGGGATAGTGCATATAAATTACCTCAATGGGCAAGGACACTCTTCATTAAAAAAATTGGAAGATTCATATTAATGAATGAATGCAAGTCTTATGAATTAAAGAAAATGCGGGCAGTTTCACTAGTTTATAAAAAGGGAACTGTTGATCGAGTGAAAATTGAAAAGAAAGATGATACTGCTGGGTTATCAAATGTAGAATTGTTAAATGAGCTGAGGAAAACTAATGATAATATTTCTTTAGAAAACAAGATTCTCCTAAGCATATGGAGAAAACTGGATGTAATCACAAGCTCTCTTACTGAGGACCAACAAAGAGATACCTTTCTTCAAGAATGGATGTTGCTTGCTAGAATAGTGGATAGACTAATGATAATTATTTTTGTTATAGTATGTCTATCGCTTTCATGCTCATTCTTGATCACAATCTATACACATTGACGGATTTCAAACATTAAAGGCGTCGACATTGGCATTGACAGGCATTGACAAGGGTATAAAAAGAAAAGCCAAAATGATCGTAAAATATTCCGGATACTGCTAAAATACAAATTCTAAATTGCTAAAGGTTTGTATGCCAAAGGTTTGTGTACTTTAAAACTAGGGTTCGGTGTAACTTCAGGCTTCAAATCAAGGAAATATGCAGCCTAAACGCTGCACCTACTAAAAGTTTAATTTGAAATAGATATTTATTAATGGCATCACTAGATAAGAAAAGGTTCTGTAATACCATTAAGCTGGGAGAACAGATGTAGTACTATTAATGGGGAAGAATAACTGTGTTAAATCTAATGGAAGAAAAATCTGTAGTACCTCTAGTCTACGAGAGGAGCTGTAAAACAACTGAGCTAGGAGAAGCGCTGTAGTGTTTAATTTGGAAGAAGAGCTGTACTACATCTGATGTAGATGAGAAGCTGTAGTACTGTAACTGGTTGTAGTACTCTCTATCTAGAAAAAAGTTGTAGTAGCTCTAATTTGTTAAAACAGCTCTAGTACCACTAAGCTAGAGAAAGAGCTCTAGTAACCATGATACAGGTGAAATGCTGTAGTATGTTTGTTAAGAGGAGAGTACCTCTAAGGTAGGAGAAGAGCTGTATCATCTCAAATGTATTGGAGAAGCTGTAGTATTTGAAATCTATAAAATGGATTGTAGTTACACTTATCTAGAAAAGAACTGTAGTACCTCTAATTTAACAGAGGTCATCTAATACCACTAATCTAGGGAAAGAGCTAAAGTGACAGTAATCTGGATGAAATACTGTGGTACGTTAGAAGAAGTGCTGTATTGCATCTAAAATGGGAGAATTACTGTTTTCCCCCTTTAATGTAGCAGATTAATTATTGTACGTCCAATACAGAGGTGACATTTTAGGTTATGAGTAAATAATAGGTTCATACGTATTTGTTTAGCCCTACTATGGTAAATAAAGTGAATGTTTGGCTTATCACGTGGGGTCACACAATAAAATCAGAAATGAATACATCAGACGTACAGCACTTATTAGGAGATTAGGAGAGAAACAAAGGGAGACAAGACTGAGGTTTTTGACTGATGGAAGAGAGAAGAAAGAGAGGAAGACCAAGGAGATGTAACATAAACGCAATTAAAAAGAACATGAGCGCGATAGGAGTGAGAGGACAAGAAGCTGCTGATCGCACCAAATGGAGGGTATGATCAGGATTGGTGATCCCTGATGGAAGCAGCTGAAAGATGAAAAAGGAGAAGAAAAAGAAGAAGAAGAAGATTCTGGAAAGTGAACAGTTAGTATTAGGTTATTAAATTAATCATCTTTGCAGTGAAACATTACGAAATTATTTACCAAATTACAGAAATTTTCTTAATTAAGTAAATAATTACTTATGTACCTACTTACTTGCGTTCTTCATGCTCTTTGTCCCTGCTGGGGCATAAAGTGTAAACAAATCTTTTCCTGGTATGTCAGTTTTGAGAGAGTAAGCTGAGCTCGTTTCATGCTTTTCTCTCCTCTTTAGTAAGCTAATAGTTTACCTCTTTTTTATATTTTCTGATGGAGCCCAACTCAGTAGGGCATAAATATATCTTGTCTTGCTGACCTTCAGGATGTGTCATACCCTAGTCCAACCTCTCTGTTTGTACGTTGGTGACATTCTGTCATCATTGGTTTTTGAGGATTCTTCTGATGCACCGTTTTGGAAACCCTTTCACGCCTGGTTTCGAAAATGTTATTACTTTCTCAGGCCTCTTGTGCATATAGGAGGACTCAGTGGGGCTGGAAGGAAAAATTAATTTGCAACAATGATCTGGTTTAAGAAGTACGACATCTTAGGTAGTGGAGAGGAGAGTACTCTAAACAAATTATATTAAACTACCAACACGCCTGAAAAAGGTTACTTTCTTTTAAGCAAGAGTAAAATAATTTCTTGCGTATAGATTAACTTTGTAAATTTTGAAAAAATCATTAGAAAACTGACAAATTATCTGTTGAATAATTAGTCGATGACAATGGCTGTGACCGAAAACATCTAGCAGCAGAGAAAATCCAAGGGCTGATAAGCTTAGACTACCAAAATGCTAAAAGGTCTCAGACGGCCGTATTATTCAAGTCTAAAATCCATTCCTTGGAGTATTTTATGCATTACAGAGGAGGTTTTCAATAAAATATGGAGTCGGACTTAAAAGAAACCCAGTCTTAACAAAAAATGTTACTTCATCCAATAATTACTTTTTAGAAAATGTATTTTATTTAGAATCTTTTATTCTTCAGGAAATCTTTTGTAACGTTTTATAAAATTTCATTCGAACAGTGTAACACTATTTTTGATAAAAACTTGTTAACAATTCAATTGTTGTTTTTTCAAATTCTACTTTTAATTAAACGTCCCGGCTATTTTACCACAACTAAGAAGAATACTAATAAAAATAGTTATATTTAATAATCTCAGAACAAGCGTTGTTTTCTAATTTACATTTGAAACGTTATCTTAACGCAAACAAACTCTTCTATAACAACATGATAATTTGCGATAAATGATTTCTTTAGTACTTACCTTGAATATGCTCCAGTGGCGCTTATTTGAAAATTTGTCCCCCTGAAGTTTAGAAAACGCCTTAGCGCTTAGTTGAAAATCTAATAACAAACAGGAAATAAGTCTAAGGAATGAGTGATGGCTTTAATAATTTTTTTAACTAACAAAAAAGACGTTAGATCTATCAGACTAATTTCCTGTGCAGCTTCCTCGATGTTTGATTCGCCAAACAGATTTCGCTTTATAGGTTGCTATCTTTAAACAGATGCAGTTGTTATTGAAGCTTCTCATAACAAGTTGCACAGGGTTATTCCTGTTTAAAGCAGTGAACACAAGAATGATTTGACCCATCGACGATTAAGCGCTCAGGCTTTGAACTACTTTTTGGTGATATCTTCTCCCAGTTTATTCCAAGCGTCCATAATCCACTCAACAATTAATCTTCTAGGTGGAAGCTTCAAATTCCTTAGCACGGTATATTCTTGCACACCATCGACAAGCCATTCATCATAAATTTTACCAGTCCTTTGAAAGCTTTATTCCAAGATGGATCTAGGACTTGTATGTAGTTCTTACACCCGATAGAAACAAACACATCATCAGTGATTGACATCTGCGAGCGTGTTCTATCATGCACGAGTCAAATGTATCCCATTCAAGCAGACGGCGTGTCAATGAAAATTGTCCAAACACAGTTTTAACCCAATCGAGCCTAAGTTCTTATTTTATTTATCCATCTGTTAAAGACCACACTAAGCATTTGTTTTAAATTGTTGGTCTAATATTTTGTTCTTAGGGTCAGGACCAATCAACAAAATGAACGGTTTTCACTTTTTCCATTGGCTCGAGCAGCTAAACGAACATTTATACGCATTTTCTAGTACCCAGTACTTTTAAAGGGAATGTCTCGTTCCCCTGTTTTCTCGATAATAATCTTAGCAACCATATCAGTCCATACATCAGTTTCATCGGTAGCAATTGTAGAAAAATGGTCGCATAGATACTCTTTGTATTTGAATAACATAAGAAACAACACTATCAATTAAGTGTTAAGGGTTCTTTTGAATTGTAATAATTATTCTTCTCAGAGATAATCCAAAACGCTTCACAAAGTTCATAAGCCACCTTCTAACAGCCACAAACACATTTTTTCAATTGAATTTTCACCAACTCATTTTCAGTGTAAACATTTCGCTTTATACATGATTAGTTTCGGCGAAAACAATTTCGAATGTTGCATTAATATATACTTATTCAGTTGAACGTTGCATGAGAGTACCTTGATTGAGCTCTTCCAGACTGTTTTATAACATTGAAGATTTTAACCATGTGAGAAGACTCCCCAAGACTACAACCAGATTATAGTCGGAATATTTAAACCTATGGAAGATAATACTTTGTTGTTAGTTCGATTTGTTCCGACTGAAATATCTTCCCTCCTTTGCCACCTTTTAAAAGGAAGGACAAGGCCAATATTCAGCTTGGATATCCTCCTGTGAAGAGATATAGAGGGGTTGCAAAGGCGGTGCCTGGCCGTTATAGAGCTTTCACAAACAATAAATGAACGCAGAAATTTTTATTAAATAATTGCCGAAGCATAAGGACTTACTGTTTTTGAGCTTAATTATAGAGTAGTAGCAGCAGGATATGCTTCTGTTGTTGAAAAAGTTGTAAAATCCAATATTGGAGCTGAAAATAGATTTTAAAATCTCTGTCAATTTCTTCTTCTGTGGGGTCTCTGGGGGCAGTTATTCGAAGAAGCCCCGGTACTCTTTATATGAGAATTTACTCTAGAGATACCACTAATTGCATTTTTTCTGTTTTCTGTTAATTCTATTTTGAAATGAATTTAACAATCACACTCTTGTGAGACTTTTGTTTTAGTAACATTGTTAGGGATGTTGGACACTTGATACAATCAACTGAAAACATACTGGCATCACTCTGCCACAAAGATTACGTTGAAATTAAAAATCTATTAACATGTAAGAATTTCTTTTAAGATATTCTTGTTCTTCAATAAATTGTTTGTTGAAACGCAATTCACAGCTATTTCATTTGTAGCCATGAACATCTTGTGGTTTACAGAGACAACTATGAACCACACGGCTTGCATAGGGATAGAAACAATTTTAGCAGGGAGAGTTTACCATGCCAGCTTCTTAGATCTTGATATGATCTCAAAAGAAAAAGAATTCTATTATTTTTTCATCGTTCCTCTGTTACAGAAGGCTTTCAATGTTTTCACTCAAATTAAAAACTGTCAGGAAAAGTTTCTATTTTTATTATTCTTGTTGTTAAGTTCTATGTACAATTTTTAAAATATTTGACCTTCTTACTGTAATATTAAAGGTATTTAGCTGATTCCAATGCAGCAGATAATCCTGCAATTTTAAACTAAGGTAGCAGATAACTGCCGTTCCTTCCTCAGAAGAGGCACAAACTTTAAATTCTTAAAAGAAATCCCAAATTAAGGAACTGGTTAGGATCTTGCGGAGGGGAATAAAAAAATTATAAACTTAAAGGTTCTTTTTTAAGGCACAGTATTGTAACCAATAAGGGGTTTTTTTGCATGAAAAAAGATAAACAATAGTGCAAATGTTAATATTTACTGTAATTTACATATACGTCTTGTCGCACAGTATGGGCCTTGTGCACATTAACTCTGTGTGTTACCAAAAAACAACTGAGTTCTTCAGATAAAAATTCTTTGCTTAAAAATGTTACAGTATTTAACAATACTTAGTAATTACAGGATACTGGTCAAGAGAAATCACATGTACTGTTGTGGACATTTTGTCAAGTATTGCGGCTTCTGTTTCAGTTCAAATACATTTTTATAACGAATATTGTCAAACAAACCATCTTTGTTCTATTCACAATTGGGAGCAACAGTAATCCCTTCACTACTAAGTTCATGCCACTGAATATGTAATCATTTAGGATTGTTTTATCTTTAGACATTTTGTAATGAGCCTGTTGCTCGGGGCTTAATTTTGTTGCTATGGTTATTTAAGTTGCTAGGGTGAGCTGACCTAATAGTTTGAAAAGGTCACCTATCTAAATCATCAATAATAGTGTATGTGTGTTTTCTGAATTTTTAATATTCGAATTTGTTGTTTTGCCACTGTTGCTAGGATGTGAGGGTTTCTCACCTCAGTTGATTTTTTCTGTGGAGGATACATCTTGTCCAAGTTTCAATGTTGTATTTCATTTTTCCCTAGGGACAAAGAAAATAATAACTATGTATTAGCTAAAATCAAAATATTAAATTTTTCTTTCAAAAATATTACATTTTTTGTCTAAAGTAAGATTCTTTAAACTGTAATTGACACCTCTGTTTTCAGATAAAGGAATGTTTTTAGGTAAAGGGATGTTTTTAGGTAAAGGGATGTTTTTAGGTGAAGGGATGTTTTTAGGTAAAGGGATGTTTTCAGGTGAAGGGGTGTTTTTAGGTGAAGGGATGTTTTTAGGTAAAGGGATGTTTTTAGGTGAAGGGGTGTTTTTAGGTGAAGGGGTGTTTTTAGGTAAAGGGATGTTTTTAGGTGAAGGGGTGTTTTCAGATAAAGGGATGTTTTTAGGTGAAGGGATGTTTTTAGGTGAAAGGATGTTTTTAGGTAAAGGGATGTTTTTAGGTGAAGGGGTGTTTT